>OY755190.1:4678455-5115054 GCA_963576735.1 Bedellia somnulentella
ATGTGAATACAAATCTTAATCACAATACTGATTAAAATAAAATACTTTAAAATTTAAAAACTGAGATTTCAGATTGGAGATTATTTAGTCCATCTTTTTTAAGTAAAATAAAATGAAAGGTTACATTTAACAGAAAAAAATAGTATATGTGATGGAAGCTTTTTAAACATAGCTTTAAATAAGGAAAACCAACCTTAGGCAAAGCCTCCAGCACCAGCGCCATGATAGCCGCGTCCCCATACTGCTTGTACACCTTAGCTTTGGCCAGCATTCGTTCTGCGTCCGCCTTACCGACGTCTCCTATCGCAGCGGCCTCCGCTAGACCTAGGACTTTGATGCGTTCGGCGTCGGCTTTTGCGCCTTCTACTGTTTGAGTGCTGGGGAAAAATGATAATGATAAATTAACTAATCAATTAAGCAAATAAAAGTTACTTATAATCCCCACATGAGGTTTTCATGCAAAACAAATTAACATACATAATTATGATAAATGTTTTGTGTTTTTTGGGTGTGAGTATAACTTGGGATTAAATTTGTATCGACCTTGAGTCCGCGTATCAAGCATCAGATCACGATCAATATATGGCGGACTCACTCGCACACTAGCGGCGTCACTCTCATATTTTACATCGCGCAATCAAATAATGTTTCATTCTAAATTTAGATTCAAATTATAAGTTACGGACACATACATACATTGTTATATCTTGTTGATACACACATAATATTTAAATATAGCTTATATCACTGTTAACTTATTATCCCGTAATGATACAAGTTTGATAAAAAAGGAACGCATTCGTGTAGGCTCTATTATGAGTCTGAATCCATGCACCTTTGTATAGGAGGCAGTGGTCTTTTCACTGATCTACCAAAACTATTACTACTCTATAGATAAATTCGTTAAATATATCTCTTTGAATACAAGACCTATTATATGAAAACTAGTTAGTATATGTATGTTCCAACAAACCGTTTTCCTTCAGCAATAGCTTGTAGCCGATACGCCTCGGCCTCGGCCGGCAATCGAACCAGGGACTTCAGCTCTTCTTCGCGACGCAATATCTCCTGTTGTTCCACCTACGAAAGGATATTTATATTAGTATTTATGACACATGTAAACCAGTCTTTTTTCCACCTCAATGGTATATCATTTATTTTAGTATCAATTACCTAGAAAATTTCATAATCAAACACATGACTAATTATATTTTATTAGAATTGTAGAGTCGAAAGAGCACAACATTATTTTTTTGTGAAATATAATAAAATATGAGTATATAATTTAAAAATTGGTTATTAGTTGATGCCGATCTTCGATCTTGGTGTGATACCGATCAGCGCTGAGTTTCAGTATTTCAACAGAAAAAGCAAATCTTATTTAAATTTTAAAACTAGATCTTAAAACAAAATATGTTTATGAAAATAACAATAGTGCATTTAATAAAATTACTATAAAATTAAATTTTATTTTTATTAATTAATATATATTACTTACTTCAATTTGCTTTCTTCGTTCGACGACTTCGATTTGTATTTCTTCGTTTCGTATCTTCTGTTTGATCTTCGCAGCTTGCAGTTCGTACGCCAGGGCGGCTTCCGCTTTCTGCAATCGAAATAGCAAGTGGTTTTAATAATTTACTTAAGCCTTGGCTATAAATAGGAGCCAGCATTTTAAAATCAAATAAAAAAGGTAATGATATTGCAAATTCATCTTTTAAAATTCAGTACCTTGCTATATTTCCCAGGAAATTATGATACAATCGTTGAACACATTCCAATAATGTGACAAGAATAAAGTGGTGGAAAGAAAAGTGTGGTAGAAAGAGGTAATCGTGATAAATATTAACAGAAGTAAATCACCAAGTCAATTCTAAAGTTGAAATTGCTACAAAGTACGCGAATTGACACAAACTTTTAAGTACAAAATCCATTTTTTTTTATAATCCGGCTTTTAATAACTCTTGTTTATGTAATATCGGACATATTATATATCTATTGTTTGTACAATTAGGTTCGGTTCTACTTAATCTAAAATCAGTAATGTGTCTCTTATTTTATGGCCATTTACTTACAGCCGTGTTGATTTCCTGGTCGAACTGCGCCTTCTGCAGCTTGTACATCCTGGCGTTGTCCTCGATCTTGGTGTCCATCGCGTACTTCACGTCCATGGCGCTCTTCTCGCACTCTGCTTCCTGGAATTTATTATGTTCAAATTTTCATGCATAAATCGGCCATAAATCCCAAAAAGGGGTAGCCAAACCTTTGGCGCTAGAAACTCCTTAACCACATTTTGAAATTGATAGGGGAGAAGATCCGGAACCGCATCGCCCAAAAGCCACTAAAAAAGCCCCATACCCTTAATCGCCTCTTACGACACCCGAGGGGAAAAGAGGTAGTGATATTCTCAGCCAGCACTTCATGGCATTAAAATTTTACTAAGAAAAATAAATTAATAAAGAGTAATAATAAAATTAGCTCTGGCTACCCCTTCTAGGGATTTACAGCCGTGAGTATATGTATGTATGATTGTAATAATAAGTTTTAAAAAAAAACTGTATCAACTATCTGCCAGTCAAAGTCCCTTAAAATTGGTTCAGCTATTTTAGAGATTAGCTAGACCAAACAGACAGATAAAATATAAAAATAGGTTTAGTGGTATATGGACCACATGAATGCAATACATTCATTTGCATGCAGTTTAAAGCGGTTATTTTTGTGTATACAGTATAGATGAGCGCTGACGCCGAGAGTTTAATATAGACGGATTCGATTTATAACATTTATCATCATCTTTACTTTCAAACCAAAATAGTATTTTTTTGTATCAAAATATAATTTGAATATCAGGAATGAATACCAGTCCGAAATACAGTTGGTGAGCTTAGTTTAGGTAGAACTGACTAACCCCGAACCCTTTTTATGTACCTATTTACTGAATAAATAATTATATATTAACATAAATTTCCTTACTTTTTCTCGGTGTTGTACAAGGCGATTGAGAACTTGCATTTTATTTGCGCAGTATTGCAATATTTAGCTAAGTTGTAGCAAACCGTTATGTCCTAATTTCCACATAAATACGAGTAGTATCAAAGGAAAAATATGTCAATGTAATTTAGCTCAACATGTTGTGTCTCAAAAAACTGAATTAAGGAATACGCTTTTCTTGCGTATATTGTTGAAAGGTCGCACGTGTGAAATATGTTGACTTTTAATATGTCGCGTTCGTAATACAGACACGTTTTCTTTGAACAGTAATCTACTTTATGTCAACGAGCTTTCTATTCGGCAGTCGGGACATCATTTTCTTCAAAGTGTTAAATGGAAGATGGAATACTCTCGAATTTCGTCATAAAGCTTTAAGGATTATGAGAGAGCTAAGATTATCATCACAGAGGACATAACGAAAATGGAGGCTAAACTTGAAAAACTGTTTGAGTAAATACTATACGGGTGATAGCAGTAACGCGTCGGGCGGGCGAATTCAAAATCAAATGTTTATTTATCAAACTCTAATAATTAAATGATATTATTTTAATATCCAACAATAAACCCATATAAATATACATATCGGGTAAGGTAATTTGAAGTGACATATTTATTAATAAAAATCAATAAAAATGTTTTTTTTTATTATTATTATGTAAATCAAAGTAAAATCAAAGATCCCCTCGCACATCGCTAGTCAATCTGAAGCCTTATGGATGCATCAATTATCGTGAATCTCTGTTATAGTCACTTTTTACAGCTGTCATTTATGAATAGAGAAGTCAACTGATAATAATAGATCATCTGGATGGATCATATTATGTTAGTTATAGCCACATCACATTTAACTGCTGTGACATGCAGCGCAATACTTTTCTCGGCTGCTACCACAAAGCAGTGATAAAGTAATACGAATATATTTACATACATAACATAAACATAAACATAAACGTTCACGCCGAATATCCCCGAAGGGGTTGGCAGAGGTACTAATACTTCTGAACATCACGTGACTTTGTCACCTGGTGTTCAGAGTACCCACGTTTTGCATGGACAGTGTACTCACGTGATAGGGGGCAGGCCTATCGCCGTTTTGTACGAATACACTGTCACATGACTAAGTACCACTCAGCCATGTGGGTTTCCTCACGATGTTTTCCCTCACCGTTAACAACCATGATAAATTAACCACACATATGTCTTTAGAAAAGACAAATTGGTGTAGGCCCGACCCAGGATTTGAACACTAGTCGTTTGCACGATAACCGAAAGTTCTACCCACTGGGCTATCACGGTTGGAATATATTTACATTAAATAGAAAGTGCAGTCAGGGATTCCAGTAAGACATATATTTTGTAATATATCCCTGAAATAAATATTACTTATTTAAGGTTTTCCCACAAACCGGAACCGCTTGATTTTAGTGATTCATCTAAAGTCTGTATCAAAAAGCTTATGTTCCAAATCACGTAATTTTACGCAATATGACCAATAGATTACGATGACAAAATCTGGGATGTGCAAGCAGGGTTTAGAAAGGGAATGGGATGTATGGATGAAATCTTCTTCTTAAGGTGCATCACAGAGACGTTCTTAGCAAAGAACCAAAACGTGTATTGCACCTTCATTGATCTGGAGAAGGCGTATGATAGGGTAGTAAGAAAGAATTTGTGGAAGGTGTTGCCTAAGTTCGGTTTGGAGACCCAACTTATTATTACCGAGATTACGTGCATTGGAGTCACTCTATGACGGTCCCAGTGCATGTGTAAGAATAAACGGAGAAAATACGGACTGGTTTGAAATCTCTAGGGGTGTACGTCAGGGTTGTGTAGCTTCTCCGTGGCTCTTCAATCTGTTCATGGACGACTGTTTGAAAGAACTACGCAAAAGTGATTATGGTCTGAGAATCGGAGGATTCATCATTAAATGCTGACGATCAAGATTACTGGCATCAACGGTAAATGAGTTGCAAGAGATGGTAAATATTGCGTGCAAGTCTTTTGAAAGAAAGGGCATGCGAGTGAATCTGGACAAAACCAAGGCAATGGTTTTCGAGAGAGAGGAAAGTACGACAGAATGTGAAATTACAATAGGTGGCAAGAAAGTGGAACAAGTGAAAGAGTTTGTATATCTGGGAAGTTTGTTTACAAGGGACAGAAAATGCGAGGAAGATATTGAAAGGAGTGTGGAAAAGGGAAATGCGGTAAATGGAGCCATAAACAGTCTAATGTCGAGCCAGTCCCTGCCTGAAAAGGCGCGAATGGCAGTTCACAATGCTGTACTGGTTCCTACGCTGATGTATGGTAGTGAATGTTGGGCATGGCAAAAGAGGCATGAAAGTAGCGTGAATGCAGTGGAATTGAGATCCCTCAGGAGTTAATGTAATGTAAGGTTGTGCGACAGAGTGAAAAATAGTGTAATTCGTGAACGTTTAGGTGTGAAAGATGACGTAGTGTGCAAGATAGAGAAAGGAATGTTAAGGTGGTTTGGGCACATAGAGAGGATGAATGACAGTAAATTGGTGAAAGAGATCTATAGAGCCAACGTGGAAGGTAATGTGATTAGAGGACGACCACGGAGGACACACCTGGATCAAATAGAGTGTGTGCTCAAAAAGGCCGGCGTCCGAAGTATGAAGAATAAAGGAGCATTTATGAGAAGAATGATGAATGTAAAAGCAGCAAAAGAGATTTGCCTGGATCGTACAAAGTGGCGATCGATAGTCTCTGCCTACCCCAATGGGAACAATGGGCGTGAGTATAAGTAAGTAAGTAAGTAAGATTACGATAAAATAAACATTTCACAGCCACAGTAAATTTTTCTAAATCATCTAACGCTGTGAAGTTAGAAATTACAAAAACAATAGAAGGAAAGCCACAAAAGTCCGCAAAAGCCATAATTGTAATTCAAAGAATAAATTAAGCTCGCTTCTTTTCTACTCGAAAGTTCTCGTTAAGCGCTTAAAAGGTTTTAATATTCACTCATTTAAATCGCTTCGACAGCTTCCAGCAGCGTTTTCCTATTATGTGGATATTGGAAAATGTCCTTTGGGAGTTCTTCGACGCAACATATAACGAAGAAGGGTACAATGTCTCTTTTATTTGGCTTCTAGATGATACTAAACTCTCCAAAATTCATCTTAGTCATCGTATATCATATATTTGAAGCTATTCATGACAAAATATCTATCAGGATGAAAGGTTCTGTGATATGGTCATGCTGTTTGAAGGTGACTTGAAACATTGTGTAAAAAAAACAATATTCAATCTTCTTTCAGTGTTCTGTTATTTCGTTTCGATGAAATTGTAGTTTCCATAAATTTAATACATGCGACTCAAAAATACAAGAAAACTAGAAAGTCTATCTAGAAATCTAATAATAATCTAATAAAAAAGATAATACTAAAAAATATAATAAGTAAATTAAACATATGACTTGAACTTGACGTTCTTGATATCATCTCGAACGAACTGTGTACCATGTAGTATGTGAACTATGTAGCTATAAGTGATTAGAATTAAAAATAATGTAGTATAAACATAATGTGTGACACAGACGTATAAGTCTATTTCCTAATTTCCTGCGGTAGTCTTAGCTCCTACTACGGTATTAGTTGTCAAAATCTTCAAGCCCACACTAGTCCCATAGACAATGGCCATATAATCCCATCTAGGATAGGCTCGAGCTCGGATGGTATAAAGTATGAAGATGATGATTAGAGAAGAAGAGATTTTAGCATCCAGTTCGAGCTCTTCAAAGATGATGTGGATGTAATGCTTACCCTGATTCCTGCATCCCTGTTAGCGAGAGCCACCCCGGTGTCCGCGTCCCTCTTGACGGACGCCGTCTGCGCCTTGCCCAGACTGGCGAGGTACTGCACGTCATCGTATACGTCCTGCAAGAAAAAATAGCAAATGGTTAACAACAAATATTTAAAATATTGATTACTCTAATTAATAGGGTTTTTAAAATACTAGATTTTAGATATTGAATTGAATCAGGCATTACTTTGCGGAAATCTATAGCAATACAAATTAATTAGTTACTTCACTTAATTCCGCTAAATATATTGTATATTAGATTTTGTCCTACAAAGGAATTCTTTAAGTGTGAAAGATAGATCCCTATTTCTAATAAATCTTCCAGATGACATGAACGCATGAAGCTTTACAAATTAGGAGTTTAAGACAGAAAATTAAAATTAATATATATATTGATAAATATGGATTTTATGCTAATATTGAAAATATAAATATATAAAAAACTAACTTACCCAGCCAACATTTTGTCTTGCCATACACCAAAAATACCAAAAGAAGATGCAGTTTCATAAGTGTTTAAATTGAAGCTCGAGTTTGCGAGGGTCGCACAAATTTGCAATAGTCTCTGCCAACTCAATGGGAACTAACAGCGTGAGTGATATGTATCTATATTTATCAGTACCTTGATGGTACCTCATTTATTTTGCCATCTTTTCCCCACTCAACTTTCCAAAAGTGGCTCAGGAACTTCTAGTTCTTTAGCTCTGGCTACCCCTTCTAGGGATTTCTAGCCGTGAGTATATGTATGTATGTATGTAAGTACCTTGATGGTAAAGGAGAGTATCTCGATGCCCATCCGGCCGACGTCGGGCGCCGCCACCTCCCGCACCAGCGCCGCGAACTGGTCCCGGTCTTTGTACACCTCTTCGACTGTAAGCGTTCCTGTGGCCAAACGAGTTAAATAGTTAGTATTTTGCTATGCGGATTTTGAGGTAAAAAGTAGGTTACACTTAAGACTCAAGAAATCACGCCGTATACCCTCAAAGGGATTGGCAGAGGTACTAATACTGAACACCAACGGTCGTCACATGGCGTTCAGGAAAGGAAACCCACATGACTAAGTAAAATTTAGCCATGTGGGTTTCCTCACGATGTTTTCCCTCACCGTTAACAACCATAATAAATTAAACACACATATTATGACTTTAGTAAAAACAAATTGGTGTAGATCGATCCGGGATTTGAACTCACGCCTCTATATTTTGACGGATGGCTGTCTACCCATTGGACTATCAAGGCTGGAGTTTACACATAGATTCATATTTATTTAGAGCTATAAATCTAAAAAGTGGTAGGCAGAATTTCCAGATAGAGAGCAATTTTAAGCAATTTTTCAATTTTCAACAACAAGGATTGGTAGGGGAAAATGTAAAATATAAGATGGTTGGTGATGGGTCTCTAGCCTCATCTTATATACCTATCAGTGGGAAAAAATAAATTGGTTAGTGCTACTCAAAACATTACCCAACTTTATTCAGTAGGTAAATATTAATACAATACGAGAATCATATAAAATATTAATGATTAAGACTAAACATTTTGGGTCAAAATTTTTAATTACAGCTAAAGAGCTTATTCCATTACACTTTGTCGTTGCTGAATTCAGACGTCCTTCGAAGTTACTGCCGCAGACGCTTGTTATTCCACTACACAAATTTCAGTTTGAACGTTATTCCACTAGTCTGAATTCAGATTCTGTGGCTTTCAGACGTCTTTATTCAGACAAATGGAATAAGCTCTTAAAGTTCGGCATAATGTCACCAACAAAGCGTCAACTCAGTGTTTCATTTGTAAAGTAAATATGTTCAGTAAAAAAATTTACTGCACATTTTCTTTCAATTGTTAGCTAAAATACTCGCGTAATAATCTGTACCTAACCAAACAAGCTTGTTGTATGATAATTATAGCCCCAATGCCCCACGTTATTGAACTTATCTGGAATAGACTCAGTTTAATTACTAATCTAGTAATATACATTTTGTATGCTTCTTTTTCATAGCAAAGTAACCACGAAAATATCCTAAAAACTTTTGGGTGTTAGAAGAAGGAATATTTTGTTGGTGGTAAGATACATAAATATATATAAAAAAATAGCCAGGTTTTATTCATCCGTTAATAGACGATATAGCTGTTAATCCACTAAAGATATGTGTTAGGTTTGTGTTTTCAAATAACAAATAAAATCCCCTCATCTACCTCGCCTCGCTCAGTCTCTTGATGGAAAAGGTATATACATAATAAATAAAGAATAAATAAAGGAAAGAAAAATTTCGACACAGGCGGGAATCGAACCCGCGACCTCGGGTATACGCCCCGGGGCGTATTTATTCTTTATTTTTTAGTAATAATCCTCACATGAGGTTTTCATGAACAAAAAGATTTAAATTAGGTATATACATGTTGTTTTTTTTAAACTAAAAATGTCTTTTGGCTTAGTTAAAATAAACATATCAAATACGTTATTAAGTGACACATATATTACCCTCTTATACTCACAGCTTTGAATTCCAAGAAGAGTTTACCGGAGCTTCGGAATAAGAAATACCTCAGCCACTTTTCAAAGTTGAGTGTGGAAAATATTGAGAATAAAAGGTTGTTAGCGTCCGTGGGGATGGGTCCAACTCAAGCCACATCGCCTACAACTTACTATAAAAACCCTATTCCCTAATTAACCTTTTACATAGCATTAATTACATACATATACTCACAGCTAGAAATCCCTAAAAGAGCTTCAGAATATGAAATTCCTCAGCCACTTTTGGAATTTAAGTGGAAAAAGATTGTTAAATAAAGGTTATTGGTGATGGCTCCCAGCCGCATCGCCCAAAAACTTCTTTAAAGCTCCAATACCCTAAGCTACCCATGGGTAGAAATGGGGTAGTGCTAAACAGCTATAAATAATTGTTAGTTATATATTTGTACTTACATCTTGACATTGAAGAAGGTGAGGCTGACAGTTAAAAGCAGAGGCAACGTCGTTAATCTTAGTAGCTCCATAATTAATTGCTGTATGCTATACTTTTTCACTAATCATCATTGCATTTTAAGTCAATTAAATTCATATAATTTTAAATCACTTGTCGTATTAGTTTATGATTTTAAGCTAAAAGGTTTTATAAATGAGATAATTGAAACAGTAGTTAAAAATAATTATATTCTGGCACCTCTATACTATGTTTCCATTTTCTTATCTTAAATTGAAATTAAACTTTCCAAACACTACTGTAAATAAAGGAAGTAATAAATAAAATAGTATCAAAGATCTTCTTTCGTATTATGTCAATAAACATTTATAAAGTCACCCCAAATAATATATTAAGTACGTTTTCCAAACGCGAGTTTCCTTTTAACACTGCAATAAAAATCTTGGTTATCAAAATAACCAGATGTCAGAATCCTAATTTGTTTTAAAATATGATAGAAACGAATATAGATCTTCAAACTTCGGATATAAGAGTGAATATCGTTAATCAAGTCAAATGGAAGTGGTTATTTACTCACGACCAAATTCAACTGATAGCTATGCGCAGTGATCTGTATCTTATCTGATAGTTTTTAACCGCATTGCCGTAAAAAAAGTATGTCATAGCTTCAGCTGTGCATTATTAATAAGATATTGAAGCATGAAATAATACACGCTGAACATAATAATCCACTTAACCTATATGGTTAGTAATATCAGTGGTTGACGACCATTCAGAACAAAAGTAGATCAAATTAAGAACCTACACAAAAAGGCAGGCATCAGAAATGTACACGTATGAAATGATTTCTAATGAAATTGAAACTTAAAAGGCTTTACTATAATTGAAAATGGAGATCAATGTCTCTGCCAATACCAAAAGGGGCTAACGGCCTGAGTATGTCTGTGTATGTAGCAGTACTTAAATATTTTTTAGTATTGCTTTATTGACTAGTAACTTTTTCAACACGGTTTTCCTTTTTGATTCCGCGCAGTGTGGGTAGTAAATTTTAATTAAAACAATACGAGTGTCATAGGTTTTATAAAAGACCGTGATAAAAACATATAAATACACACGTACAAAAGCACATGTCATAGTACATACAGCTATGCTAGCACGGGCGACCTTTTAACTAGATATCGCGTGGTATAAAAAGCCATCTACTTCGCACTTACATAGTATCGCAAACTTTTATCTCTTTCCAACCGACTTTCTTTCTTTGAAATGATAAAATAACGCTCGTGCTAGGCCTCCAGAAACTGTTTAGCTGCGTCTATCATCACAAGCTTAGCTCGAAACCGATTAAAGTAAAATAGTGCTGCTCAATCGCAATGTTATCATTCATTGTCCTGTTCTCGACAACTATAAATTTCGATACATTAACCTACTTCCTCCGCAGACTGAGTGAAATGAGTCATCAGGAGTGTTGCAATAATTTGGATATTTGTTACGTAATTCGTTTGAACTTGACCTGAGCTGCGCGACTGTCTATGATATAGTTCTCATTTATTGCGTCATTCGCTGTTTAGGTTTTGAACATAAAAGCCCGCCTTTCATGAGATCCTAACTGAAATTTCTACTTACGTGCATACATAAATAAATATACTGTCGGCTAATAAACCCAAAAAGGGGTGATTAGAGCTTCAGAGGTTGGAATTCCTTAGCCACTTTTGGAACTTGATGTTATAATAAAGGTTGTTGGTGATGGGACTCCAATTTAACTGATGAGAAGCAAGGATCATACCGGCTTGGTTATTATGGATTCAGTTAAAATGAAGAGTCATTCATGAAATTCTGAAAAGTGCTAGGAATCTTGCTAAAGTTTTGTTAAATTTTCCTTCAAAGGTTCAAAATAAAACTTATATAAAGAAATAATATTTGTTTGGCTGCAATATAATGTTAAACTGATCAGCAGTTTTTAGTGCAGTTTTATTCTTAATAAATAAAGGAAAGAAAAATTTCGACACAGGCGGGAAACGAACCCGCGACCTCGGGTATACGCCCCGACGCTCTGCCAATTGAGCCACCGTGTCAATGGCTGCCAGCGCGACATTCTTCTATCCTTTATTTCTTTTACACGTTTAAGTAAAAAACCGCCTGTGTCGAAATTTTTCTTTCCTTTATTTATTCTTTTTTTATTAGTAATAATCCCCACATGAGGTTTTCATGAACAAAAAGATTTAAATTATGTGGTAGTTAGGCGTTTTCAACATTTGCATTCTATCTGAAAAGATAGACAAGTGGCCTTCCGAAGTAAAAATTCGGAGGTAGGAGACGCAAACACTACTTAAACATGTAAAAGAAATAAAGGATAGAAGAATTTCGCGCTGGCAGCCATTGACACGGTGGCTCAATTGGCAGAGCGTGCGTCGGGGCGTAAACTCGAGGTCGCGGGTTCGTTTCCCGCCTGTGTCGAAAATTTTTCTTTCCTTTATTTATTAGTAATAATCCCCACATAAGGTTTTCATGAACAAAAAGATTTAAATGAGTTTTATTCTTTTCGAATTATAGTATAGTTAAATTTACATTTGCTTTGTTATTATTTTGCCTTTGAGCGTGTTTTTCTACGAATAGTGAGTTCTAAAGTCAACTGATAGTAAATTTTTATTTGTTTGAAGGGTTATTATCGCGGAAGAAATACTGCTGGTTCAGTATGTTATGGCATGCAAAATACACGTTATCGACAAGTTATAGTAGTCTATTGTATGATTTGGTGCCATCAATGAAACTTTTTACAACTGATAAATATACACTTTTCAACTCGAATTCAAACGCACACGTTTACACGTAAATAAATTCACGCTTTTAGTCACACTGGGGCAGACAAACCCGTTTGTTATTTTATATTATTTTCATTACGCATTTAGTAAGCTTTAGTTTCAGGTTAGCCATTGATAGAGCCATTTATTCACGAGGGAGCCGTAAGAGGCGACTTTCTGTTATGGGGCTTTTTGACGTGATGTGGCTGACATCCATCACCAACCACCATATATTACTATCTTTTCTCCACTCAATTTGCAAATATGGTTGAGAATACCTAATTCAGTATTCTTGGTTACGCCTTTGGGATTTATAGCCGTGAATATATGTGTCTATACGCGTTTAATATTATATGTTTTTAATTTAGTATAATATCTATGTTATGTATCGTTATATGTATGTATGTATGTATCTATGTTATAGGTAAACCCCGAAGCTCGGGCGCTCGTAGGTTGGCTGGTCAATCCCCAGGTCTGACTCAATTTGATCATTACATAATTTTATTGATTGATCTCACCATCCAAGGGTTGTCTAGAAGAAAACGCTTTTAGTGATAAGACCACCAATTGTACCTTTGCTTTTGTACTGAAATTTTGTATTTTTTTCTTCTGTGATGTGCAATAAAGTATCTTCTATTTTATTATTGAATGGTATTGCTGAATTTAGAATGATATTTATAGACCTATGATGTAGACGCAAGACAATCGTCATTTTGTGTGTTAGTGATGTATTTTATATAGCCTTGATTTTAAAACGGATACACGAGTATTAACTCCTACAGTTTCACCCACACACGACGATACTATACATGGTCTTTATATTTATAATAATCGCTATTAAACTAGGTATAAAAGCAGCAATTTCTGTTGAATATGGATTCAAACAATAAGAATATTTTTTTACTAATTATATCATGTAGGTAGAAGTATTATTCCCATTGAAGTAGACAGAGACTATCGATCGCCACTTTGCGGTATCCTGACAAACGCTCTTGCTTCTTTCACACTCATTATTCTTACCATAAGAATGTTTCAATCCACAAGTCTTCAAAATTTTCCTGCAACCGCTTAGCAGGTAAAACGGTAATGTTATTAGAGTATTTGTTGTTGTTTAGTTTTCTTTTACTAATTCTTTAAGTCAATGCGACAATTTCTGATAATTATTACAAGAACAAGAACTAGGAACTACTTATAAAGCTAATTGCGGGCGGAACTGTTCTGTATATAATATATTCAAAGTTAATAAATAGACTGTGTTCAGCAAGTTAACCTGCAAGCGGATAATTTTTAACCGTGTATTAAGGCTTAACTAGTTTATTTCCGATCAGATCTTTTAGTCGCCCGGTGCGGTACTAATGATTTGTGGAGAGCATGCTGTATTATTTCATTATATTTATTCTATTTTATTCGTAAAGTTATTGACTCAGATTTAATATATCACTGGAAAATATGAAGCTTAAAAAGTTATGCTCAGACTGCGAAGCTGAGAGTCATGTTTTAGCATACATTTAGCATGTACATACATTTATCTATACTTATAATAAATCTGTAGAGAGGTCAATTCTGTACATGAAATATATTTTCAAAATAACTATCAGGTGGTGATTAGGGATCGATACTGATGCCAAAAATGCAATCAGTAAAATTTTTGTCTGTCTGTCTGTCTGTCTGTCTGTCTGTCTGTCTGTCTGTCTGTCGGTTTGTATGTTCCTTATGGAAACAAAAACTACTCGACGGATTTTAACGAAACTTGGCACAATTATTCTTCATACTCCTGCGCAGGTTTTTGTATACTTTCCAGCAGAGAAGTAAAGGGGAATTTTGGGAAATTTGGGGAAAACGGGATAAGTTACTCCATTTTTTAAGCTTCCGTCGTGTGTGCAGCCTTAATGGTTTAACTGACATAGAAATCATGTATCACGGAAATGTTCTTCATAAAATTATCTAAAAAAAAATCCTCAACAGTTTATGTCTATCTTTTACGGTTGACTCACAATAACACGTGTAATTCCTGATAGCTTAGCAGTTCGGAACATTCTGATTGTATTTGTTTACTCTTACGTTTGTAAACCTCTCACTCATCCCTAATTTAAATAAGGTAACATTATTACCTATTCAATAAAAAAAGAATCATAGAAATCGGTAGAGAAACACCGAAATTATACATAAAATAAGCCATCGCGCCCGTGACCAAAAGCGAATAGTTACTAATTTACTTATAAAATACTAGATGGCGCCAGTAGTTGCATCCTACAACATGTAATGATTTATTTTTTAGATTGTTATAAATACTTCATAGCGTTTTATTCCAAAATTTGCTATTAAACGGAAAAACTGAACCGTTCATTAAAGCGCATTCAAAATCACCAAACAACACTATTTAGGGAGTGCTATAAATTTAATAAATTGAAATCATTGCGCTGAATTTCACAATGCTTGAGCAGTGACTGAAGAAAGAAACCTCAGATATTTAAAAAAAACAACGCTACCCGTGCGAAGCTGGGACGATCCACTAGTTTCCAATAAATGTGTAATATTAGTTGATTACGTGATTTACTTGCATTAAATATTAAGTAGTAAATGTTGATTGGTATTCACAAAAATGCACTTCTAATTATATTTTAAATATTTTTTTCAGATGATTTTACATTTTTTCATAAAACAATACTTATTTGACAGCATAGCAATGCTGTAACTTTTCCAAACAAATTCATTAACAATCAGCACTATTTGGTTTGATTACTGATTCGAAATAAAAAGCAAGAGATAAAAGTCGGACGGCAGAAGGAGGAATCCAATTAAGTACATGTGATAGCAATGGTCGGAATGTCAATCACACGATCTCAACTTAATCAATTACAACTACGGTTAAACGATTGCAATCAGAACTTTTTATCTTCTTTTTTACATAAGCATACATTTATAGGGATGTCTAATCCCTATAAATCTATAGAAGGGATAGTCAGAGCTTCGGAATAAGAAATTCCTCATTCACTTTTGAAAGTTGAGTGGGGAAAAGATTTAAAATAAAATAATAAGTAAATGTTTTTGGTGATGGGCCTCCAATCCAACCGCATCGCCCAAAAATCACTAATAAGGCCCAATACCCTTAGCCGCCTCTTACGAACTATAAAGTCAGAATGTTAAATATTTGGTATAAAATATATACTTAAACGGCATTTTGACGTTTATCTGTAATTCTGAAAGGAATACCTCTCTTTATGAATCTATTTATTACCTAAACCGGGCCACATCTGTTTTAGAAGCATAGACATATTGTTATGAATTTATTTTGCCTGACATTTTAAGGATCTTGTTTGAAATGGTTTCTAAGACCGTTAATAGCTATTATATTTCAGGATAAATGATTTTATTTCAAATATATAATAGCGCAACAGCTGAACAGCTTTTGTAAAACGATTTTAAATATAAGTAAGAGTATTTATTGCTTGAATCTATAATATATTAGTTGCAAACTATTATTTGTATTAATCTCGAAACCTAAATTTATTAGATATGCCATTCATATTCACAACTCGACACTCGATAAATTATTGTAATATTGTATAAAACACCAAAAAATAAACACAGTTCTACCCCATCAGTAAACAATAAAAAAAATACGCATTTTTTACTACAAACATATCCATTAAAATACTATTTTTTTAATCCTTACAATTACCGCGCGATATATTCCCCGCGCCGCATATCGGCGGCAAGCCGTCCGGTCGACGACCACGACAGGACTGAATAATTGAAGATTTTCTAGTACCAGAGCCAATCTATCCATCTGCGTTTGTTCTATTTAACAATTAATGAATCTAAATTAGGCCCAAGCACTTAAAACGCAGGTATCTTTATGTTATGTAGGTTAGAATTTGAAGTAGAGTTTGAGATTACTTTTGATTTACTCTTTTTATTCCCATTTAGGTATAACCCAGATCTATTGCTACTTTCTCGTGATAATGTTATTGATACATACATACATATACTCACGGCTATATTTCCCGGAATTATAAATTCCTCAGCCACTTTTGGAAGTTGAGTGGGGAAAAGATGGTAAAAATAAAGGTTTTTAGTGATGGGTCTCCAACCGCATCGCCCAAAAATCCAATAAAAAGATATAAAATAAGAATAAACTGTTCTGTTTTGTAATTGTATTATTGAAATATATAAAATAAGGTTTCTGATGACTGACACACAGATATTTTAGCATTAATGTTAAATAAGTTTTTGGGTCATGAATATATTCTGAACTTCTAAATTATTTCTTTCTAAAATGTATACTATCACATTTATATTACCTATTAATAATAACTGAATATAAATATGGATGGTAACGTGAGTAGCGGACAACCACGGAGGACATACCTGGACCAAATAGAGAGTGTGCTCAAAAAGGCCGGCGTCCAAAGTATGAAGAATAAAAGAGCATTTATGAAAAGATTTATGGGTGTCAACGAAGCTGGAGAGGTTCGCCAGGATCGTACAAAGCGGCGATCGATAGTCGCTGCCTACCCCAATGGGAAATAACAGCGTGAGTATATGTATGTATGTATGTATTACCTATTAAGAAGGAAAAGCTGATGTAATGGTATTTCAAACCATGCCATCAACAATAAATCGTTCGACTAACTATCGGCTTCCGAATTACGGATATTTGTGGCGCATGTAGCAATATTGTCGTTGTCAAAACGCATACAAATTCAAGCTGTGTATGACATAGACAGCGATAGTCTAGCTACTTATATACAATCGATATTCGCAAAAGTTACGTTATCAGTTCCTATTGGGGTAGGAACAAAAGTAAACTAAAAGTAAAATAATAAATATATTAAATATACTATTTCCGTGTAGTGTCGGTTTAGAATAGCACTACCCCATTTCTTCTGGTGGATGTACGTAAGAGGCGACTAACGGTATGGGGCTATTAAGGGATTTTGGGCGATGCGGTTGGAGACCCATCACCAACAACCTTTATTTTTACTATCTTTTCCCCACTCAAATTTCCAAAAGTGGCTGAGGAATTTCTAATTCTTTAGCTCTGGCTACCCCTTCCTGAGATTTATAGCCGTGAGTATATGTATATGTAAATATACTAGTGGTCCGACCCGGAACGCACGGATTGTTTTATTTTTTTTTACTGCTTACCCCATACGATATTTGCAAGATGATATATATCCTATGTCCTTTTCCTGGTTCTAAGCCACCTTCCCCTCAATTTTCAGCTTGATGGGTTCTGTTGTTCGTGAGTTATAAATAGTGTAACTTTCTTTGTAACACGACTTTCTTTTATATATAAAGATTTCAAAAACCCAATCATTTGAAACTACAGCCACTATGGTTAAACTAATATTTTCGTGCGCTTTTGGGATTGTCCTTACAATACTTATTTTCAGTAGGCACCACAATTTTGTTAGGATATTGAAGACTTTATCACCATTTTATACATACATTTAAATTATTATATGTCCAGAAGAATACTAGACGTCAAAGACTGCCTGCATTAGCGTGGGTGGCTGCCTATGACTTAATCATCCCATTCTGGGAAGGTTTTCGCCCCTTAGTAGTTACATGTTCGGACCGTTAATAATCCATGCCTCAAGTTAAATAAATAATAAATGTATACGGACATACTATACAGATCAGGTTAGTCCCAACCTAAGTAAGACATGTATTATGATATGAGATACTAACTTATAGATATATTTAATCATATTTATAATTTTATAAAGGCGAAGCAACCGTGATAGCCCAGTGGGTAGAACACTCGGTTATCGTGCAAACGACTAGTGTTCAAATCCTGGGTCGGGCCTACACCAATTTGTCTTTTCTAAAGACATATGTGTGGTTAATTTATCATGGTTGTTAACGGTGAGGGAAAACATCGTGAGGAAACCCACATGGCTAAGTTGTACTAGGTCATGTGACAGTGTATTCGTACAAAACGGCGATAGGCCTGCCCCCTATCACGTGAGTACACTGTCCATGCAAAACGTGGGTACTCTGAACACCAGGTGACAAAGTCACGTGATGTTCAGAAGTATTAGTGCCTCTGCCAACCCCTTCGGGGATGTTCGGCGTGAACGTTTATGTATATGTTATGTTATATGTAAAGGCGAAATTTTGTAAGTATGGATGTATGGATGTATGGATCTTTGTTACTCTTTCACGTAAAAACTACTTAATGAATTTGATTGAAACTTTACCACAATATAGCTTATACATCAGAATAACACATAGGCTATAGCTTATACATCAGAATAACACATAGCCTATGTGACATAGGCTACAATTTTTGAGGTTTTATTAAATTAATTACAAAAACGCCTTAAGCTTTGTCATAAGCAAATTTGACAGTACGAAGTCTGTCGGGTCAGCTATATTATATATTACTCATATAAATAACACTCAAGACTAAGAAACAATAATTTATGCTCATCATACAAATGTTGCCCTCAGCGGGGATCGAACCCGCCAACTCCGGACCGAGAGGCTAGTCACCTATCCATTCGGCCACGGCTGTCGTAAGTTATTAATTACTTATTATAATGACTCGTTTATTTTATTAATTCGGTTGTTTTATAAGACTTACAAACTTAGTGATAGTAAGTGTATTATGTTCCCTACTAATATCATGAATGTCAAATGAATTTGGAGCTCAGTATGGTTGTGCTTCACCCCCACCTTGACTTAATTCCGTCTAAGTTGTTTAAAATAGAGATATACATGTGTATGTATATGTATGTGTATGTATGTGTATGTATGAATATATATGTGTAAGTTTGTATATATATATATATATATATATATATATATATATATATATATATATATATATATATATATATATATATATGTATATATGCTATATATTATGTATACGTGTAATTTTTATCATCTATATTCATTTAGGATAGTGTTCGGATGTGTATGTATGAGTATATACATAAAAAATTGTGTATTATATGTAAACATATGTTAATATTTAATCGCCTGCAAATTGTTAACACGTTATTATTATTATTATTTTTTAATTAGGTGATTGTTTATTAGTTTTTGTAAATATTATTATTTTTTGAGTGCTCAATTGTTTGTGTGTTTTTGTATGAATTAGTTATAATAAGCTAGACTTAAGTTTTGTATATAGTAATTTTTAGTTATAAGTTTTTGGCCAGAGCTGAAAATCGAAGCTATCTGCATTCCGCGGATAGAACGAGCTCTGGACCATTTTGTCTTTTATAATTTTTCATTGTTTATTTCATGTCATGTGTTTGAAGAAAAACAAATAAATGCTTTTATTATTATTATTATCATTGTTTTGATCTTATATCATAAATTAAGTAAAATCATTCAATAAATGTTTTAATGACTGTCAAATAATTTTAACTTAAAATTCAGAAAATTCTGAATGAAACAAATTTGAGTTCACTAAGGGTAAGTGCACATGTTGTAAACTCTGTAGCTTTAGCTTTTTCCAACTATTTCCGAGTACCGACCTTTCAAGACCAACTGTCCTCAGCGCGCCCTACTTTCAAACAACTTAAAAGCATTGTTACTTGGCGAATATTCTCCTTTTCTTTTACAGTAGGATTTCTTGTAAGGTTAATAATCTTTTTTTAAAAGTTTATTATACAAGAGAAATCTAAGAAACAGATTTTTATTCATAATAGTAGCAAAGTTTCAGCGTGAGTTGTTGTTGCATGGTTTTTCAGCTCACGGATAATCGTATCGAGTCATATACAAAAATAATGAAACTATGTCTTTATAATAATTATCCAAGTACAACTGATAAATACAACAATGTATGAAACGGAGATTTTTTTTTAACGATAAATAGTGTTATTCGTGATGGGTGCTATGTCAAAAATGCTATTATAAAAAATAAAAAAAATGTTGATGAAGCCCGAAAGATTTGCCATCGTACAAATTAGCGATCGATAGTCTGTGCCTACCCCAATAGGTATTAGATCCCATTAAGTATATTTATGTATGTTACTTGAAAGGGTGTTGTGTCAATATTAAATTGCCACACACAATCCTATTCCGATGTCTTTTTTTTAAATATGTTTTTGTTTGTTTTTATGACTTGAGAAGGGCGGGATGGAAGGGACACGGGAAGTTTACAGTTTTTGGTTCTGTACTCATCATTTCAGCCAATGGATTATACTGATCGACTTATCATTTTTTGAGTATAGAAAATCATGCATGAGCACAAACCAATCGCGATGGACTTGCATTTTTCCGTAATCTTTATTGTAACTACAACATTAGGCTGTTCAATCTCTCTTATAATATGGTACTTTGTTTTTTTATCGGATGGTCGCATATCACACTATTTTTTCGATTCTGCCATCCCAAGTTTAATTTTCGAAACCGATAATAATAAAAAAAAACGTTATTCTAGAGAACATCAATAGAGAAGGATCAATAGTCTCTACCCAACTCAAAGCAAAGCAAACTAAAGACACAAATATAAGTCATATGAGCCATCGTATTAAAAACAAACAAATTATCATTAAAAATCCATAAAAACCTTCCACACAATTGGATGAAAGATTTACAGGTTTACTTCCACAAGTATATGGAATTTAGTTCAGGAATTAGGTCGCCGCCTCGTAAATACTGGATTATAGAAGAGTGACTGTTATTATATGGAATATCGATGTTTGAACTATGAATATTTAATGTAAAACCATAACGTGGCCTGTTTCATTTCAATTAACTAGAAAAGTCGGTTGAAAGATTAATTGGAAGCCATTAGTAATAGAAATCGTTTTTTTTTGTTTTAATATAGGTTTTATAAAATATTTGAACATTGAAATCAACTGACTGTAAGCTTTTCTTTTATCAAAACCATTATAATTTATAATTAAATACATTGAGTAAATATATATAAGAATAAGACTGTCAGTTTTACTTCTATTCACAAAAAGAATGTCTATTCTATCCCCTAAGGGATGTTTATTACCCCTAAAGAACATTATTTGAAATTAAAAGAAAAAAATATATTAAAAGAACTAGCACACAAAGTATTAATGTTCATTCCTTTGTTAACTATTTCCAATTTTGGCAAAGGAAGATAAACAATCAAATTTCAATTAACATACATACATATACTCACGGCTATAAATCCCTAGAAGGGGTAGCTAGAGCTAAGGAATCAGAAATTCCTCAGCTACTTTTGGAAGTTGAGTGGGGAAAAGATGGTGAAATAAAGGTTGTTGGTGATGGGTCTCCAACCGCAGTCCTAAAATCCCTCAAAAGCCCCAAGACCGTTAGTCGCCTCTTACGGACACCCACCGGAAGAAATGGGGTAGTGTTATTCTAAGCCGACACTACACGGCAATAATCCTTGTTCTAAAAACCAGAGGATATAATTTCAAGGGAGAATATGAAGTATTCACATGTAAATCTTATATAATACGCACCTCTCCAAACTTTGTTACAGTGCCAGTACAATTACGAGGACCTGGGTAGCTCAGTAGAGTACTGGCATTAGAAACATGCCAGTACTCTACTGAATAGTCGTGTAGTGTCGGCTTAAAATAACACTACCCCATTTCTACCCGTGGGTGATCGTAAGAGGCGACTAAGGTTATAGGGGCTTTTAAGTGATTTTTGGGCGATGTGGTTGGAGACCCGTCACCAAAAACATTTATTATTACTATCTTTTCCCCACTCAACTTCCAAAAGTGGCTGAGAAATTTCTCATTCCAAAGCTCTGGCTACCCCGTTAAGGGATTTATAGCCGTGAGAATATGTATGTATGTATGTAAACATGCCTGGATTTAATTCCTGGATCAGGCCTACATGAATGTGTAATTTCTTAAGTCATGTACTTTTTTTAGATATCATATCATAGTTATCAGAGGCAAAAGATCGTAAAGAAACGCACATGGCTGAGATATACCAGACAAAGTCAAAAGAGGCAAAGCGGCGATAGACCTATCTCGTAAATGTACTGCACAGGCAAAAACTGAACAACTATAAATACCAGCCCGGCTAGTACGAGCGGTGTTTAAACTAGTTATCGCGTGAGATAAAGCAGCCATCTCTTACGCACTTACTTATATATATAATAAGATAAAATAGCGCTCATGCTTGCCCTTCAGAAGGGCATTTTATCGACACGATAACGGTTAGAATGAGATGGCAGTATACGATACTAAGTATGTGCGTAAGAGATGGCTGCTTTATCCCACGCGATAACTAGTTTAAACACGGCTCGTGCTTGCCCTGCTGGTGACTGAGTTTTTCCGATAAGGAAACACATATTAAGTACAGGTGATACAGATTTTCATGCTTTGTCATATGTATGTTAGTTAATGAAGCTTATCCTTGCGTTGTGTAGGTAAATGGTTCGGGTAAAAAGTATATATTGCGAACATGAGTTGACATAGTGTTAAGTGATGCATATAACAAGAGGGCAAATTTTAAAGTTTTTTTCATACATATAATTTATATAACAAATAAAATGTATAGGCATTATTTTTAGTTTTTCCTTGCGACCGCGTACTCATATGATTGTCCATCACAAAAAAACAAACACATTCTATCTCGCAAGGCTTTTACCCCAAAAAAAGAAACCATAACTTCGTCAGTCCCTACTGAAAGTTAGAAGGGTCAAATTAATTAAAAAATGAACATACATACATACATATACTCACGGCTATAAATCCCTAGTAGGGGTAGCCAGAGCTAAGGAATTAGAAATTCCTCAGCCACTTTTAGAAGTTGCGTGGGAAAAAGATGGTGAAATAAAGGTTGTTGGTGATGGGTCTCCAACCGCATCGCCCAAAAATCCCTCAAAAGCCCCAATACCGTTAGTTGCCTCTTACGTACACCCACCGGAAGAAATGGGGTAGTGCTATTCTAAGCCGACACTACACAGCAATGAATGAAGCAAAAAATTAAATCTAGAATTATTGGTGATAAGTTTTTAAAATATTTCATGCAATTACCTGCAAAGCAATGCAGACCTTATTAGCTGAGATAGTGTAATTCTAAGCCTCCATCGCTAGGGATGAACTTCAACAATATTATCATCACACATGGTCCCAGTAAAATTTTTACAGTATCACATTATGTATCAATTGAGTTTCCATCGGTTTTTCGCATATAAAACATGAAAATTGTGTTGAGTCTATAAGTTAAAGTTGATTCTGAGCATATATGAATTAACAAATGAACATACATTTCAGAGCTTTCTACAAAAGTTCAGTGCGGCCTACAAACGTGTGGGATATAACTTATGCTTAATTTCCGTATAAATGTTGTTGAAACCGCTCGATTTATTTGCGTTGTAATACATTGTTAGTAACAGTTTCCAATACCAACAGCGAACACGAACAACTTGTATTGACTCGTGAATAATGCATCGATTCATATGTACACGTGCTGAAATGTGTTCTTACATTGTTTTTGCACTGCTCTCCTAACGTCCTGGAAATGTTTCATGATGTGTAAAATTGCAGTTAAGTCAGAAATGTTTGGGTTAAGAAGAATAGAACTTCTTAACGTTGAGTGTCAGGTGACAAATGTTTGGAGGATTTTGTGCGACACATAATTTATGTCGGAATTATTACCCCAATACAATGGATTTGAAATTTTCTACTTACCTTACATCGTAACAACCAACAGATACCATATCTCAAACACTGAAATGTTCAGAGGTGCTAATACTTCTGCACCTCACGTGACATTGACACCTGGTATTCAGAGTACCCACGTTTAAATGAACGAACATTATTTTCAGAACATCCTACAAAAGTTCAGTGCAAACGTGTGGGATATAACTTATCCTTAATTTCCGTATAAATGTTGAAACCGCTCGGTTTATTTGCGTTGTACTACATTGTTAGTAACAGTTTCCAATACCAACAGCGAACACGAACAACTTGTATTGGCTCGTGAATAATGCATCGATTAATATGTACACGTGCTAAAATGTGTTCTCACATTGTTTTTGCACTGCTCACCTCATGTGCTGAAAATGTTTTTGTGTTATGTAAAACTGCATCTGAAAATATTTATTTTTAGCACGAAATATAAGGTTTAAGATGATACTACTTGATAGTTCAGAAGAACTAGTACGACTCATACATTTATGACGGAGTTTTATCCTCAATTTAGTTTTAAAAATTCCTGTTTCATTAACTTAGTTCCTTGTTTTCTTAATAACTGACCATACCACAATATTTATGTACGGAGGAGGTTTTTGAATGGTTATAGAAAAATTAACCGACAAAGACTAAAATGAGTGTGAAATCTGTGCATGGCGCAGCGCGCTGGCCAAGTACGGTTTGGTTTGCCAGACCGACGACTACCTGATACTGCCGTGATAGCAGACGGGACTGATGGCTTTATGGCTAATGGCTTAATTCTTAATTTTTGGTTAATCAGGTGATTCAAGCCTGCAATATCTTTCCAATCTCGTTAAAAATCGTAAATAAAATTTGTGGGTTTATCCCCCCAGGGATCCAACCCGAGACCTCCGGATTTACTGCTCAGCGCTTTAATAATAGACCACGGAGAAAGTCACCCCATTGCCAAGGATACCTTGCATGGAAATCTTTTGTTATTACAGCCCTAGAACACACTACACTTATATTTAAATGGTGCCAACCCTAGCAGGTCTTATCTCACGCACACACAAATGTATGCCTTAAATATGTGCATAAGCACGAGGTAAGCTTTTGTTAAGTTTCGTCTGTGTATGTTTTGACAAATAATTATCTAAAGGGAGTTAAATTTTGCAAAAATATTTTTACCGAACGCCAGATATAAAAAAAAAATATAGGCTGCTCCATATAATTACTTGAACAAGTCAAAAATATTTCTTTTAAAAGTGAAAACCAGGAAACTATCAATTACTGTAACACAGTAGTCAGTACAGTACACCCGGTAGCAATTGAATTATTATCAACCACAACCAGTCCCCAAGGTCATGCTTACTATCACTTGAACTTGCGTATAGTGTTGCTACAACGTCACTACGCTGTGACAAGGTCATTGTGAGGACAAGTTCATGGATGTAGTGTGGTGGGGTTTACTTAAATATCTGAATTTATGGTTGTTGTGCCTGTGTATCTGTGTAGTGTCGGCTTAGAATAGCACTACCCTATTTTTATATGGTGGGTATACGTAAGAGGCGACTAACGGTATTGGGGCTTTAAAGGGATTTTTGGGCGATGTGGTTGGAGACCCATCACCAACAACCTTTATTTTACCATCATTTCCCCACTCAACTTTCCAAAAGTGGCTGAGGAATTTTTCATTCCTTAGCTCTGGCTACCCCATCTAGGGATTTTTAGCCGTGAGTATGTATGTATGTATGTATGTGCCTAAAAGGGGTGGCCAAAGACATTCTTCAGTTTATTATGGAAGTTGAGAGAAGAAATTATGGTATTTGAGTCTGAGACTATTCATTGTCGACTGACGGCTTATGATAGCTAGAGCTCTCTCATCTTGCTGGTGCATTAATAGATGACTAAAGATCTTATTCCATTACACTTTGTCGTTGCTGAATTCAGACGTCCTTCGAAGTTACTGCCGCAGACGCTTGTTATTCCACTACACAAATTTCAGTTTGAACGTTATTCCACTAGTCTGAATTCCGATTCTGTGGCTTTCAGACGTCTTCATCCAGACAAATGGAATAAGCTCTTTAGGGTGTTTGGGCCTTTCAAATTTATTATTGAAGATGCGGTTCTCTAAGGCATCATTCTACAATCAACCCAATCAACTTCAAGAAGTGAATGATGAATTTCTATTTCTGAACCTCTGGCTACCTCTATTTCGTATTTATAGCCGAGAGTGTACATTAGATATGTAAGTATAATAATACATTTATTTTATTGCTACACTCTGAATACTACAATAGCTAGTGTTGCCAGGCAATAACAATTGATTGTAGTAACAGCTGCTAAATGGATATAGCAAATTGTCGTACAATAAGTAACATACCTAAATGGTAATGCATAGAAATAAATAACTACATGTACGTCTTGCCTATGTATGTAATATAATTTCTGTGATTGGTAATTCGACGAAGTAACCCAATAAACAACTGTAATAATATCGCATGCCGAAATTTGGAGCTAAGTTGAACAAAAATGAAGAGATAGCAAATTTGTTTACAATAGTTTCCCATAGACTTGCATGGGCAACTTAAAGGGTGATCATTCCTTAATGGTAACATTTATTCGAAAAATCTCTTCGTTGGTCCTTGATACCTTTGACTATCATGCAAAATTTGGTTGAGGTCGAATATACCGTTTAGGAGAAGTTAGGTTACGTGCGAAATACAAAAGTCGGGGGTAAAATTATATAAAATTATCAATCTTTTTAAGAAGTGCCTTAGGTAGTTTTTAATATAAAACATTAATATAAATATATATGTTATTAGTTAGTACAAATAATAATTGTAAAGAAATAATCATATAAAGTTTTATTAAACCTATCGAAAAAAGACGAGAAACAGTTTTCCTGAATGTTTGGGATTGTATCTTAATATCTAATTTCATAAGGTATAATGCTTGCTTACCTTTTAACCACAATGAATGTAGCACCAACTGTTAGCCCCAAATTAAAGGCGGTCATCCATATCAGAGACATTTCAAAGACGTAAGGTTCTGAGGTTCACTCAAATTTATTAACTTTTTAGTTCAATAATAGTAAACACACAAAACTAAGCACGTGCAATTTTGTTTTTCACAAAATTAGTTTTTCTTAATTTGGCGGTAGCACACTTTTATAAAGCGGGATAACTATTCAAAAAAAGAACACAGTTATAAAAGAAAAAAGTTCCAATAAGACAACTTAACAAAACTTTTTTGTTATTAATGATGGTATCGATTGTGAATCGGAAATTAGAATCGAATGTGAGGACGCTCGCAGCCAGTTACAATATAAAGTATTTCTTTGCCCCCACTCTTCGTCCAGAGCTGTTTACAGTCGTCTACCTACACTCTTTTGTGGCGCGAACATACTATTGCATCAGAACAGTGTAACTGGACTTAGAACTAGAGTAAAATGAAAAAGAATTGCCTAGATCTTTGACGCAGTTACTTATAGTTTGACATGTTACATAAATACATATACTAAGCCATTATTTCGCATTGGGGTAGGTAGATACTATTGATCACCACTTTGTACGATCCTGGCAAACCTCTCTAGCTTCGTTCACATCCATCAATCGTTTCATGCAAATACATAAAGAGTATTCTTTTATTCTTCATACTTCAGACGCCTGCCTTTTTGAGCCCACTCTCTATTTGGTCCAGTTGTGCCCTGCCGTGGTCGACAACGTGGCTTGACGTTTATTTTTTTAAATAGGCGTCTTTTAACGGCACATTCAAATATTTTGGGGACTGAGCAATTGAAGTTGATGATTGAACATTGTTTTTGTTTAAACTTCGGCAGTAGTCCAACTTAACTTAAAAAAATTGGCTGAGCTATTATGAGGTATATTTATTATTAGTGTCGTGGCTCTGTCTGACCTTTTTTGTAGTGAATTTTTACTAGAAAACAAAATTCTTTTTTTTCTTTCATCTTCATCTTGATAACTTTGCAATTATAATTCTGTAAAATCCTTTACAACATTAATATAAGACGTCATTCCGAACCTAATGAGCAATCCCATATATTTTTAGGATCATTATCAAGATTAACACGATATTTAACTCGTTGACTAGATTTCTATAGAAAAGACATTTCAGGCAATTATTTTTGTCATGTACAGTACAAGCATGTGCCATTAAATTACTCTTGTGCACCTAAGTCGTCTCGTTATTTTATACGGATGTTATGAAACGCCGAGTGACTCATACTCACGACGCACTAAAATTTCAGCGATTTGGGTTTCCTCACCATGTTTTTCTTATTATAGACTGAGCATCGTCCTGGGTTTTTAATATGTAATAAACATCTTTTATAAGTCTGCTAACTGGCACAAGAACAGCGTGGTGGATAATTCACGGTGGGGACATATAAGGTCTGTGATGAAAAAAATACCTTTTCTATTCTCCCAGGTAGTGATTCTACATAAAACTTTCTTTTTAAAATCCAGTATTTTAATGGGTGCAGATGGCAACACTACATAATACTATAAAATTATAAAAAGTTAAATAAATTACATATAATGATACTCATGTAGCCGGGCTAGATTTCTTGTCACAATATATGCAATATTATTTGCTTTCAATTATTCCATAATTAGTAACACTCTACTTCTTACTTAAAAAGAGCGCAAAACTAACAAAACGTTATTATTTCCAACAATAAACATTCAATTTCATAAACATAACCTTAAGAAGAAAATTTGTACACGTTTTACAATTTTAGTTTAATGGGTCTAGAATTAATAGTTATACTCTCAAATATATACATACATATCATCACGGCCATTAATTCCAAGAAGGGGTAGCCAGAGCTTCAGAGCTAGAATCTCCTCAGCCACATTTAGAAGTTGAAAGTCTCACATCTCAATTAATTTACATACTCTGTAAACTTAATTTCGTTTGTTTATTAAAAAGCCCGTGTTGAAATATATATGTATATATATATCAAGATAATATATATTTCACATCGCCGATCTACTCAAAAGTCTAAAAATAAAATCGAACTTAAATACACGTTAATAAGTAAAAAAACACAATACACTAAAAGAACAAAACCCGTTCTGGCAAAACAAAGAATACTTGGCAGGTTTGTCAGGAACTTTATACTTGCTGTTTCGTAGTTTTACGTTACCTAGTCATTATAAATGGTATGTCTTTAAGCAGTCCTTTTTAAGCGAACTAAATAATAATAAGATGTTAGATGAAAGAACACATGTAGTGTCTAAACCGACACTCCACGACAATACTGGTAAGAGTCATAAGAAAATCCTATACTCCAGCTTGCCTTATGTACTAAAAGGAAGAATATAATATATTATGTTTATAGAAATCTTAACTACATTAGATTTTTTGTAGGAAACTCCATTTGCATTTAATTCCTGTTTGAACTGCTAGAATACGTGAAACTAGGCACGATGGCCAAGGATCTTGAAGGGACGGAACCTAAAGCAATGCTGATCGATAGTGTTGTACAAGGTATTCATTCACACACGCACACACTTTCTATCTCACATAGACACACTCACTCCTAAACACTGTACACCCAAATTATACAGTTCTTTTATAAATTTTAACTCCAATTTTATTACATTACAGACAGGATTGTCTAAATTGAACAGCCCGTTACAATTTAATTTTAGTTCTGCTTTTTTGGTTATTAACCCTAAATATTGATTGAAGGCCACCCGCAATACAGGTTTCATCTAGTGCAGGGGCTATTGCAAACACAACTATGTAATTCAATATGCGCAATAAACTATTTTCATTTGATAATTATTCAATAACACAGGGAAATAAATGCAATTTAAATTGGAAGTTATACAATCTAAAATCCCGAAGCAAAGACTAAACTTTCTTTGTGTGGAAAATCAAGAGAATTCACGTTGTATTAAACGTAATTGGATTTCATTGACGCGGATATTGGAGGCCTTGAGAGAAGCATGAATTAAAAAGAAAATAGATTTAGTAGCATGAGGCTTGTGATGTCACATGAGAAGGGAGATACTGGCAGATTGCTCATACGAGATCTGCCAGTATCTCACTTCTCACATAACATACTCGCTCTCACACACCTCATGCTACGGGGGCTGTTTTGCCTTTGCCGATGTTTTTATGGCGACGTATAACTATTGTGATTTGATATCCATATTTAAATTAAATAGATAAACGTCATTGATTTCGTAAATTATGCTGTGAGTATTGACGTCAAATACATCAGATAAAAACAACACTGTCTGGAAAACAGGTGCATGAATACTTTTATACATCTTGTTGTATGATATGTTATAGCTAAGTTGTTTTAGAATAGGACTAACCCATATATTTCCGTGAGTGTCATATGAAAGGAACTATTTGTGTTTGGGCTTTTGAAGTTCCGTTGGGCGGTATAGCTGACCCATCACGCAGCATCCTTAATTTTACAATTTCCTCACTAAACTTCCGCAAGTGGGTGAGTAACTCCCAAATCTGGCAACCCTATTTTAGGGATTTATAGCCCCGAGTATATCTGTGAATGTAATAATACATACATATACTCACGCTATTAGTTCCCATTGGGGTAGCCAGTGACTATTGATCGCCGTTTTGTGATCCTGGAAAATCGCTCGAGCTTCATCTAGATTCATCAATCTTTTCATACATGTTCTTTTATTCTTCAGACTACGGACACCTGTATGTAATGATATAGCGTTGTTTCGTCTCTTCTGACTCCAATGGTTAGGAATAAATAGCGGTAACACTGGTTTCTCCTGAACTTCTCGGTATCTTATTATAGGGCGCACTCGGTGTATTAAACAAGCTTCCATCCTGTTTTATTTTTAAAAGCCTTACGATGCATACGTGACTGTTTCCACGTAAGCAACATAGGGAAAGTTATGACTCATCTTAAGACCTTGTAGCCTTGATTCTAAACTTAATAAGAATATAATCTACATACAGTACATCTTGTACATTTTTTATCAAAAGTAGACTCTTCTACACTACTTCAATAATTACCATTTACCATTACCATTTATTTTGTGAAATTTATTTTATTATTAATAAGTAGGCTATCAAGACGTTTCTCATTATAATAATAACTAGCGACCCGCCCCGGCTTCGCACGGGTGCAATGCAAAATATACCTACTACAGAATGTCCTTATACACAACGTTCACAGCTTTTTTTGTCATTAGCCAATACAAACATGTTTTGCTTAGACGTTACTCTTGCTGGCTGAGGCGAGCCTCGCGTTCCGTTGACGATTCTTCATCTCTTGCTGAACGTGCTCTTCTGGCATTCACTGTAGTACGACATATGTTCGCACGACGACGTCTTCCGGACATGACTTTATAATGTCTGTTCAAAATTTTATACTTAGGTACTCAGTACTTGAATAAACTCACAACTTAAAACTATACGTATGATTATGAACTAATTTCACTAATTATTAGTTAGTGCTGGAGTAAAAAATATAAATATACTATTCGTTCGACTAAAAACAAAAGATTATCAACAACAAAATATACCTATCCTATTCAGTTCTTCTATGAACTATAATTTTCAAAAATTGAAAATGCTCGCCCTAATACTAAATTGTCTTAACTCTAAATTCAAATCAAAGTCTTAATGCAAGAAATACCAAGAAATATGGTTTTAAGCTATTTATAGGCACGCGCCGCCCGGCGCAAACAACTACGACCCTGCATTTTAAATTTGTAATATCTTCGGTAATATTCACTTAAATTACATGCTGTAAAAATCATATTGATCTATAATAAATGCACCATTTATTTAAGGTACTTAATTGGATAAGGATTAATGCTGTATTGTTTAAAATCACTTCGTAAATAAACATTTTTTAGTAAAGAATAAAAATGGTTATGCTGGGTTATCCCTAAGAGATAGACATATACCATCGCGGACTTTTTTGTTGAACTTTTTAAGGTGAACAATACTGTATTACATTATTTTGGTCTATCTCGTAGGGTTCAGCCAGCGTTTGCAATATAAGCGCAAAAAAACGTGCTTATTTACGACATCACATTAGAAACCTTCAAATTTATCAGTGTTTCTCTACTATATTATGCATTTATTATACATACAAACCTTCCTTAAGAATCACTCTATCTATTAAAAAAAACCGCATCAAAATCCGTTGCGTAGTTTTAAAGATCTAAGCATACATACGGACATACAGCGAAAGCGACTTTGTTTTATACTATGTATTGATAACTATTCTCGCGAATAAGCCTGACATCGTGGTATGGGATCGGTCGCAGTCGAGGGTATTTCTAGTGGATGTCACTATCGCTCATGACGAGGGTCTCGTGGAAGCCGAAACCGAGAAGCGTCGGAAATATCTCGATCTGGCTCACGAGATCACCGACATGTGGGGTGTGACTTCGACAGAAATAATCCCAATTGTTTTGTCCGCGAACGGGTTAATTCCAACCAGCCTCGCGAGCAACTTGAGGCGGTTGGATTTCTGTGGCGTGTCGGTTCCACCAGCAGAAATGCAGAAGGCGGTGCTGCTCGATACGGCTCGGATCGTCCGTCGGTTCTTGAACCTGAGTCCCTGACCCCGACCGACTGTGCTCTTGTCGGGGAGTACCGCCTCTCCCATTTAAAATTCCTATTTTCTGTTTCAGCCGTGGGAGAGGCGAGAATCTAAAATATACCCAAAATAATAATAAAACTAAAAGAAATTCATAATAATAATAATCATTCATTTTTATATTCATTTATACAAAATACATCTTTGCGTTGAACTTTGCACTAGGCATGGCCTGTATCGCAAGGTTCTTATTTTTTCTTATTTTATTAATTCACTAGCTGACCCCACAGACTTCGTACTGTCAAAAGTGTAGACTTTCACGTCGTCAAACTGAAATATTTAACTGACCTGTTGAGGGTCTCTGTCATGCGATGAGAAAAAACCGCAGCGCACACAACGGAAGCCTTAGTATGAATAATTATCCCCGTTTTTGCAACATTATTCGCTGATAGTTTGCTCCTGTTGGTCGCAGCGTGATGGTATTTAACCTAAAACCTTCCTCAATAAATGGGCTATCCAACACAAAAAGAATTTTTCAATTTGATTGGGTAGTTCCTGAGATCCTAGCGTTCAAACAAACAAACTCTTCAGCTTTATAATATTAGTATAGATATTAGTATTTTTGATTTTTTTAAACCCGTATCGCTATAATAAAGAGCTGAGCTTATTCCCAACGAGCCATCACAGAGCTAACATTAAAATCTTACAATACCGTATTATGTGTTCCGTTCCGTCCGAGGTCCAATATATGAGAGTACGTTTCCTTTGACACACTGTGTTGCTCTGTGGTCGCTACGAATCTTCTTACCTCCTACTCTATGATACCTGATATCAGCTGATTGAAGTGAATGACCGCGTTTTTAGGGTTCCGTAGCCAAATGGCAAAAACGGGACCCTTATAGATTCGTCATGTCTGTCTGTCTGTCCGTCCGTCCGTCCGTCCGTCCGTATGTCACAGCCAGTTTATTCCGAAACTATAAGAACTACATTATTGGAAATTGGTGCGTAGATATATTCTGTAAACCGCATTAAGATTTTAAAATAAAATCTGAAAAAAAAACCAAAATTTTTAGGGTTCCCCATACATAGAACTGAAACTCAAAATTTTTTTTTTCATCAAACCTATACGTGTGGGGTATCTATCAAAAGGTATTTGAAAATGATGTTGAGGTTTCTTATATCATTTTTTTCAAAACTGAATAGTTTGCGCGAGAGACTTTTTCAAAGTGCTAAAATGTGTGTCCCCCCCCCCGTAACTTCTAAAATATGGGCATGATAATACTGAAAAAAATATATGATGTGTATTACTATACAAACTACTAACGAAAATTGGTTTGAATGAGATCTAGCCCGTAGTTCTATTTTTAAACGTCATAAATCAAATTACTTACCTAATTTGGCTCCCATGATTTTCACACAAACGGGATTTTCTATATATATGATAGTACGGAACCCTTAGTGCGCGATCCGACTCGCACTTGGCCGGTTTTTCTTCATAGAGTTCACTCAGGATTTTCTTCATTATTGCGTTTCCTTTTGACCACGCAGTATTAGTTGGTCGCAATTTAAGTAAAATTCTTTGAATTTAGTATTCATAGTAGTGACCAAATTTGTTAAACTTAATTACGATACCGCGTGCGGCGTTCGGTAAACGGTTACGACGTAGTTTGTCTTATTATTTGAAAGTGCAAGTCACCACCCGCCGCCAGGGCAATTTTAGATTTGACTGAGAGGGGGCTTCTTGGTGAATGGTATTCGAATTCCCGAAATTAATTTTAGTATGGTCTGCGGCGACAACCGTGATAGCCCAGTGGGTAGAACACTCGGTTAACGTGCAAACGACTAGTGTTCAAATCCTGGGTCGGGCCTACACCAATTTGTCTTTTCTAAAGACATATGTGTGGTTAATTTATCATGGTTGTTAACGGTGAGGGAAAACATCGTGAGGAAACCCACATGGCTGAGTTGTACTTAGTCATGTGACAGTGTATTCGTACAAAAACGGCAATAGGCTTGCCCCCTATCACGTGAGTACACTGTCTGTGCAAAACGTGGGTACTCTGAACACCAGGTGACAAAGTCACGTGACGTTCAGAAGTATTAGTACCTCTGCCAACCCCTTCGGGGATATTCGGCGTGAACGTTTATGCTTATTATGCTTATGCTGCGGCGGATGAAATTGAATCCAAATGTCGTGATACCGCCTTAGAAAGCCCCCCGAAAACGTTATATAGTAATTTTTTATCCGATTTGTTTGACACTCTTTTTGCGCCCCACCCCCCGTTTTTTTACCTCTAAAATTTTGTGGCTCACGTCTAATGTGATTCACGCCATCGTCTTTTGAGCTGGCGGTTTTCGAATTCACGTACTTTCGAGCTGGCGTACCACTCCAATATTTTTTCGAGCTCGCGTGCGTCGAGCTCGGGACATTCGGTGAAACGTATGACACCCCACAAAACCATTTGCACGATTTAACTGTGAGATCAGTCTCATAAATTAACTTTCAAAAATAATAAATTTATTTATTTATTTTTAACCGACTTCAAAAAAAGGAGTGTTCTCAATCCGACCGAATATTTTTTTTTTATGTTTGTTGGCCGATTACTTCGCCATTTATGAACCGATTTTGATTATTATTTTTTTATTCGAAAGAAGATACTCCCGGATTGGTACCATGATGAGGATACCAGGGTCTGATGATGGGATCCTGGAGAAATCGAGGGGAACCCTCAAATTTTATAGGCAAATGTACCGCGTTTTACATATTTTCTGAACTTATATTGGCATTTGCTTCTGAAAATCATATTGTTATGCTGCTGAGCTGATGATGGAAGGTGTGGGTCCTCAATCACTAGGTATAAGGAAACAGTTCTTTCCAAATTCTATATAGATTTATACTCCTCTTCGTAGCTTTTATGAAGAGAAGTCCAGATTCACTAAACATTTCTTTTGTTATGTTATTGTTACCGAGAAAGTACCATGAGACCAGGATCTGATGATGGCATCCCAGGAAATCGAGGGGACTGTCGAAACTCACAATCATGTGACAGTGTATCTGTTCAAAACGCCGATAGGCCTGCCCTGTATAACGTGAGAACACTGCCTAAGCAAATCGTGGGTACTCTGAACAACAGGTGACAATGTCACGTGATATTCAGAAGTATGAACGTTATTATGAACGTTTGAGTCTTTCTTGATATGTAGAATTGTAGACCATTGCCTTTCGAAGGATTTTAAGAACAATGTAAGGTTACATATGGTTGAGCCTATTTAATATCGTACTATAATAGAAATACCGGAAATACGAAGAATAATACAGTAACCGTCGCTTCCTCATCCGAGAGGCATCTTTGCCAGGTCTACCCATCTCTAAAACTCGTAAAATAAAATATTTTTTAACAAAAAGAAAACCGACTTCATAGTTGGAAAAACAACCCAAAATAAACAATCTAGTACTAAAAAGTACGAAATAAGTTTTTTAATTGAATACGAGTACTGTGATTAATACCTTAGCAATTTCTTTATTCCACACGCGTCAATTCAACCTTCCTAAATATTACAATTCTCTTAAATTAATTTTTGAGTCGGTGCCAGTCAAACAAAAGTAAATTCACCCTACTATCTATTTCTGATTATTACAATCTAAACGATACATATATCTATCGCCTAACGTTTTAAATGGTAATACGTACAAAAATCAATTTACCCTACAACTACAAGGTACCCTACATTTTACATGTATATGAAGTGCGAAATACACACTTCTTATTATTAATTATCATCGAGGCTGGCACCGGCTCACAAATTAATTTAAGAGAATTTTAAGAGTCGGTTTTCTTTTTGTTAAAAATTTTATTTACACGCTTGGCCGTTTTTTAAATAATTTATTTGGTACATATTTGTGAAAATGTAACAGATTACATCCAAATTTTTATTCATAAAAACACAGCAAGATACATATCATATACCCACGGATATCAAGAAGGCGTAGCGAGAACTTCAAAATAAATAATTCCCCAGCCACTTTTCGAAGTTGAGTGGGGAAAAAAAAGTAAATTTCTAAATGCGATTAAAAATCGTCTTAAAATTTTTCCTCATTCTTTAATCAGTTTAAGACTAGTGCCATCTGTTAGAAAGTTGGTAAACTACTTAACTTTACTGAATCGCACTTCTTTGGATGTGGAAAATAAAAAAAACCACTAAGTTCGACAACTAGCAGCGAGAGTTCGCTTTAGTTGTTAAGTTCGCTTTAGTTTAGACATTAACTTCAAGTTTTTAAATATACGAGTAATTGCAGAGCATATTTGTTGGATAAGCAATAACTACATTAGAAGCAAGGGCGGAAAGAAAATTCCTACAATTTATATGGACTTGTACCTTGCTGCCTTTGATAATGTAACTATGAAAGTAAAATAATTGTATTAACCGATTTTTCCCGCGGCATCCTTTAAAACCTTTAAACCTTCGAAGTTAAATTGTAAATCCACTTACCAAGTATAGCTCTCAGATGCCCTTCCAAGGTCTGCAGCACCGTCATCTTGATCTCCCTAACGCTCTTCCCCAGGAACTGCTCGCAGGCCGTGGTGAGGAGCTCGTCCTCGTTCATGATCTTGCACTGCGCCACTCCGGTCACTGTCAGCGGGACGCCCTGGGCCGTTTCTACGTACTCGCACATGGGGTTGAGGGTCATCACCTGTTGGTTTGGTGAGGTTATGAAATTTTGTACAAGGATTGTACAATGTTAAGTGTAGCTATAAATCAATAATATAAGTCAACTTAATGTTTATCTAAATATGCTCAAAAGGGTGGCAGATGTACTACTACGCCCCTAAGCCCCTAAATCCATAGTCACCTCTTATGAACACCTACATTAAGAAATGGGATAGTGCTTCTCTAAGCGGACATTACACAGCTTATCAAGTTAATGTGTAATGTGAAAAGCTAATTTAGATTTATTGAGAGTCGTCTAAAACCTTTAATAATAATAATTTTATTGTTGGAAAGAAACCAACCTCCAAAGAGATCCGTTGCACGTCTGTGACGAGCCACCACGCGAACGCCCATCCTCCGACTATGGTCCTCTTCTTGGTTGAGCCGAAACAGCCACCTGGAACCAATAATATATTTGAGTAAACTAGCTATCACGGTTTATGAGATACAGCCTAGATACAGACAGATAGGCAGCGGAGTCTTAGTAATAGGGTCCCTTTTACCTTTTGGTACGGAACCCTAAATACGAGGATACTGAGATAGGATATTTGAAATAGGACCTTTGGTGTGTGTGTGTGGGTGTATTGTTGTGTGATATGGAAATAAGCTGGCACACAATATGTAGCATAGTTATATTACAACAAAGGAATAGATATTGCCGTGTTGAAAAACCAAACGACTTAGGGTGATTCTGAACAGATTTTTATGCAACATGTTGGACAATAGTAAAAAAAATACAGATAGACCAACAAATGCTGCATAGATGTATAAACTATATAGGACCCAGGATTAAAATTTGAAAGGCAATATCGAACAGTGCGAGTCTCCTGGATACTAAAACAATTCCAATAAGAAAGTAAAACTACTTCCTGCTCCAAAGTTTCCCACTAGTAAGTGCATCTAACAGGCGCTAGAGGGCGCTCACCTCTCAGAGAGAGTGCTGGCCACATTACCATATGTCAGAAACGAGTTTGTAATCCAGAAACTTCTTGGTACCGACGAGCGGGATCTATTTATCACGGAACGACGGAATTGTAGATTGAGTTGGTGAATGTAACAGTGTGTTAACTTCTTGGGTTCAATATTGTTTGTTAATGGATGGGTTTCTTTTAGATATTCGTTGAGAACTATGTTATCTTATGATACATTGAATTGGATTATATGAATATATAATTTAGCTGTGTAGTGTCGGCTTAGAATAAAACTACTCCATTTCTTACGGTGGACACGTACACAGGTAAGAGGCGACTTGGGCCTTTAAAAGGATTTATGCATGTGGTTGGAGACCCATCACCAACAACCCACCATTTCACCATCTTTTCCCCACGCAACTTCAAAAAGTGGCTGAGGAATTTCTAATTCCCTAGTTCTGGCTACCCCTTCAAGGGATTTATAGCCGTGAGCATATTTATATATGTATAATACGAACACATGCAAAAGATATTTAATTAGTAATAATCATGGCGTCAAATGAAAACGGCGTATATTAGATTCATAAGCCAAGCTGCTTGTTTCTCACATACCATATGCTGAATCAGTGCTTTTTGGTACAAACGGTTAGTGAATTTATAATTTGTCGAATGTTCCAAATAAACCTTTTTTCTTTCCAGTAGATGTCTTCTATTGGACAAATATCTATAAATATATAGTAATCGCCTCAAAGCTGACAACTCATTGTGGAGACGATTGGGGTAATCAGAAATCTATACAATAAAATAAAAAGTGGCCTTACTGTTTCAAAAAGTATCTGTCTATATTGTAATGTAGAGTATATCTTTATGGTCTGTGTTGAACAAATCAGGAAGGAAATAAAGTGAAATGCCTTTAGAGGGTGGTGTTCGATTAATTCTAGTGAAAACTTGTTACAGATTGGAAATCAGAGCTTGATTGCAAATTATTAATACGTTTCTCACTCTAATTTTCTTGCTAATGTATCGAGAAGTCAGACAATCGTAACGAACATATATTTTATTTGCATTAAATAAAGACCAAACGTTTCCCGAACAAAAACCATTATACTATTATAGTATATTTTAACATAACAAATATGCAGATAACAAACAAAAAGCCTTTTCTTCAATTTCCAAATAGTGTGGAAAATTACACGGTGCTATTTGCAAAGGCTTTCATTATGTTTCGTCACAATGTGCCGACGATACCATAGTCACGTAAGCCGACCCTAAGAAAGTTTGTATTGACTGTGTCGAATGTCCACAAAAACACAGTCTACTTAAACACTCCAATTACATAGCCGGCTACTAAACTTTCAAACACGCTTTCTCTCTTCTTATCAAAGTACTGTACCTTCTTAATAGTATATTGGTGTAATAGATTGGTGCTATGGTTTTAGGAACAGAGCAAAAATATTGGGGTTTTTATTATTTGTTAGGTGTGAACATACATACACACACTAACGGCTTTAAATCAATTTTTAGAGCCACTTTTGTAAGTTGGTTAGGGATGAAATAATAGAAATAAAGCATTTTTTTGTGATGGGTCTCCTGGGATTGATATTTTTCCTTCCTATATATCATCCTAAAAAAGGGGACCCGGAAATTCAACCACTCCTCAATCCTGTAAATGAGCCTAATAAGAACGCTAAATGATAATATAAGTGCTTTGAAATACAGTGAATATGTTAAAATAATTTTAATTTATCGGCAAGTATAGGTAGGAAAGGTATGATAGTCTCACAAAGAGAAGTAGAATATGGATTGGTAATGAGAAAAGAACCAGCCGTATTAATATTGCTTACATATTTCTTCTATACCGCCCCCAGCTTTATCTAAAAAATATATGTAAGTGTTATCGGAACCAACTGTTCTGTGCAAAGCATAAGTCGTCTCTACCTAAAACAATATTTACAAGAAACTTTCACGCTTCAATAATTCAATAAAAATTTGCCTCACAGATGACGCAGCCAAAACATTCATACACAATCAATACATTAATAAAAAGTTCCAGACAATTCAATACAGACAGCTAGTCTACTAGAATACACTCTCCCACCATTTCTCCAACGGCCGAAGCGTGCCGTGCGCATGCGCCAGAGTTTCCTTTTGACCGCGATTGACAACACCCGTTAGCGCTTCCCATCGCCAACTCGATTCTCAATCGATTGTGTTTAACCGAATACATCGATTTAACAGTTACTTGAAACCGTTTTGTTTGGAGCCATATATTTTGCAAGTGATTAAAAGTTTTTAAATAATATTAATTCATATTGAGTTAATAAGCTTAAATATTATTCTAAAGTAAAGTGTGAAGTGATCCAAGTGAAATCGGGTTACTAATCAAATGAACCCGAAAGAAGTGGTTCGGTATTCGGATTTTTTATTATGTGTTGTGATACTATAGATTGAGACAGGTATTTTTTTTATTTATTGATATGCATGTATAATATTTTTTCTTGTTGGGACATACTTAGAAATAAAGATTTTGACTTACTAACAACTCCCGATTTACTTAGTCATCCAAAAATATCGTTTAATTAAATAAATGATGCTGTTCAAAAAAACCTTACCTCGAAGTATGATAAAGTTTAAACATAAAAGAATAATAATTTCTATGTAAACGTGTAGGCCCAACCTGGGATTACAACCCTCATCCTCTGCACTATAAGCAATGTTCTAACCACTAAGATATCATGGTTGTGTATTATCTATATTTCCCTTTCGCCACATTGTTTTCATCAACCTCTCTATGTTAAGTCGTCTAGCATTATCCCATCTTCCTGTGGGTATCGTAAGAAGTCGCCTCTTACGATCACCCACGGGTTGAAATGGGGTAGTGCTATTCTAAGCCGACACTACACAGCAATGTTATGGAGTTATTAAGTTATTTATGGGCGATATGTATAGAAACTAATCCTCTCAGTCCTTGAATTTTATATCTCTTCCCCCGTTATATCTTGCCGTGTAGTGCCGGCTTAGAATGTCACTATCCCTTTCTAAGCACGGGTGTCGTAGAAAGCGACTAAGGGTATTGGGTTTGTTTTAGTGGTTTTTGGGCGATGCGGTTGGAAACCTATCACCAACGATACTTTATTTCTACCATCTTATCCCCTACCGCTTTCCAAATGTGGCTGAGGAGTTGCCAGCTCTGTGAGTGCCAACAAACTCCGGCTGCCCCTTTGTGGGATTTATGGTCATGGGCTATGTGTAGGTATGTTCCCCGCTGAATTTCCAAAAATACATACGTACATACATATAGCCGTGAGGCTATAAATCCCTAGAAGGGGTAGCCAGAGCTAAGGAAACAAAAATTCCTCAACCGCTTTTGGAAAGTTATGCGGGGCAAAGATGTTTAAATAAAGGTTTTGGTGATGAGTCTCCAACCGCATCGCCCAGAATCCCTTAAAAGCCCCAATACCGTTAGTCGCCTTTTACCTACACCCACCGGAAGAAATGGGGTAGTGCTATTCTAAGCCGACACTACACAGCTAAAATGTTTACAAGGTTTCTGATTCCAAAGCTCAGGTACTCCTTTGTGGGATTTATAGGTGTTACTATGTGCATAGCTCATCATAAGTATAATTTGTTAAGTTTTTTTTTAATTTATGTATGTATATGTGGTATTTCCATTTTTACCCGACATTACATTTCCTACTAATGCCTACCTTTTAAGGAGGTTATTAATTTGACATACCAGTAAATGACCTCACTCGAAACCCTCTATTAAAATAACCAATTATTTTTATTACGAATTAATTTTATTAACCAAGAATAAAAATGTGAATAATCTTGTACAGTACGGATACACTATCTGTATAAAAATTAACTGCGATAGAAATGTGAAAGTCAATCATAATCAATTAATTTACATTCAGTCCTCAAAGCGACTCGCCATCTAACAGGAAACAGAATGATAGAAGAAGAATAATTACATCCAGTAACAATTAAAAAGGAAAATCACCTCTTCAATTAATAATTTTACTATATTACATTACACAACTATTATATATCATATGATCAATCAGTATATTTAGGCTTCCGTAATTAATAACATTAAGAGAGTAAAATTATACATCTCGGAAATAATTTAATTTTATATATTTTTACAAAAATAATTTGAACAATACAAAATGAAAATCAGAAACATAAAAATGCCTGGTATTTTGGGCTGACTTAATTACGGCATAATATCTCAATACTTCAATGAGTAGAGGATCGATGAGGGAAAACATCGTGAGGAAATCCACATGGCGAAGTTACACTTTGTTATGTAACAGTGTATTCGTACAAAACGGCGATAGTCCTGCTCCCTATCACACTGCCCAAGCAAAACGTGGGTACCCTGAACACCAGGTGACAATGTCACGTGATGTTTAGAAGTATTGGTACGTCTGCCAACCCCTTCGGGGTTATACGGCGTGAACGTTCGAGTTTGAGTAGAAATTAATAATGTCATTATAATAATACGTCTAGTGTATCATAATCATGATATGTTAGCTGTGTAGTGTCGGCTTAGAATAGCACTACCCCATTTCTTCCGGTGGGTGTACGTAAGAGACGACTAACGGTATTGGGGCTTTTTAAGGGATTTTTGGCCGATGCGGTTGGAGACCCATCACCAACAACCTTTATTTTTACCATCTTTTCCCCACGCAACTTCCAAAAGTGGCTGAGGAGTTTCTAATTCCTTAGCTCTGGCTACCCCTTCTAGGGATTTATAGCCGTGAGTATATGTATGTATGTATGCAATAGAGTTCACGTCTTTCAAGAGATCGGGCGTATTATGAAAGGCGACTTAGGGTTTGGGGCTGGTTGAGTGATGCGTCTGGGAACCCATAACCTAACATCCTTTATTTTACCATCTTGGCCCCATTCAACTTCCCAAAGTGGTGGGGAACTTTTAATTCTGAAACTGCGCTTGTTTCCTCTTGTTGGGATTTATAGCACTGATCATAAATTATTACATACATACATACATACATATACTCACGGCTATAAATTCCTAGAAGGGGTAGCCAGAGCTAAGGAATTAAAAATTCCTCTGCCACTTTTGGAAATTTTATTCGGGAAAAGATGGTAAAATAAAGGTTGTTGGTGATGGGTCTCCAACCTCATCGCCCAAAAATTCCTTAAAAGCCCCACCCAAGAAACACGTCGAAGCCGCATATCAGCCAAATCAAGGCATTGCTGTATCCTTTAAGCATTTTGAACTGGTTGTGTAAAAGGCATATATACGGCTATACGGCTACTATACGGCTTATTTGGGCACAAATTTTACGGCTTTAGAACGTACATTGGCATTTGCATGAGTTAATTACGGCTAACGGCCGTAAAAAAACATTATATTGGACAATGAAAAGGCGAACGGCCGTAAAAGAGCATTTTTTGCTTCAAACAACATGCCAAAGGCCGCAAAAAAGCACTGCTGTTGTCAAAATACGGGCCAACGGCATTAGAAAAGACTCATAATGGTCATTCAAAGGGCCAATAGCATTGTATCTGTCAAATATACGGCCAACGGCATGAAACTATTTTTACAGTGTCATTGCAAAATTATCTCTAACACCACGGCAAAGGTGATATTATCAATTAAACGTGATTCATTTATGTCAATGGAAGAACGACGATGGCAGTGAGAGTGAAGTGACTTGACAACCATATTTATTTTATAAAAATATAAATTATAAAGTGTTAGTATTAGTTTAACTATAATTCTGTGCTTAAATTACTGCGCTTTGATTTTTACTGTGAATGTCTGTATAGTTTCCATTGAAAATTTTCACGCGCCTTCGATTTATGGTAGTTTTTGAGGAAAAAATGTGTGAAATGATAAAATAATTGTACATTCCGAGCATAATTTGAGTTTTGTTGGCTTATTATTAGTAGTTATAGTTGTTTGAGGAGTTTAAATTTAAGTGCCAGCATAACACAAAGGATTATTTCTCTTAGAGGAAATAAATTAGAATGTTGATCTTTATGCATAATAAAATATTAACGAAATGGTGCCACCATTATTACAATTTGGAGATCCTTGAAGTTGAAAAAAAAACCCTCGCTTTCCAAATAATATGTGATATGTGAATATTATAAAGGTATTAAAAAATATATACCTATGATTTATATGTTGTTGAATTCCTTTTTTCATACTATTTTACTGTTAAAACTTTTTTCTTTTATTTTCTTTTCTTAATGGAAACTTTATATTTAGTAATATCCCTCTCCAATCAGGGACCATTCATACTTTTTTTAGTTAGCACAAACAAATTCAAGTCAGATTTAAAAAAACATGATAGGTAACATCGTACGGAACCCTCTTCACGCGAATCAACTCGCACTTGTCTCCATTTTTTAGAAATAATAAGATAACCTCAAATATTTTCCTTCTCATGGCTGCCTTATTGTTGAGAAATGCATCAAAATGGATGCAAATACGGCTTGAGGCCTTAAAATAAGCCAAGTATATCTGGTTGATTTGCTGTTAGCCGTTCAAACAACACACAGTTGACCTTTGAAATGCTTGCCGTAAATTGGCATCCTGTCGTGCTAATGTACGGCTTTAGACATTTATTATGTATATCTTCATGAGTTTACGCGGCTTTTGGCATGATATTACGACAGATTAATGCCACTATACGGCCAATGGCACTTGAATCCACTAAGAGCCGCAAAACTGGATTGAATTATTCCAATATCTGACCGCTATGCGGCTTTAGAGCGTTAGAATGATTTCGGAGTGCCAATATAAAGCCTTAAGACGTGTGGCAAACTTATATACGAGCTTTTACGGGCTTTAAGCTCTGCATAGGTATAGAAAAAGATAGTTAGAGGGCTTTTCGTGTTACTTGGGCAATACCGTTATCCGCCACTTACGTACACCCACCGGAAGAAATGGGGTAGTGCTATTCTAAGCCGCCACTACACGGCAGACTAAATTATTGTGTAGAATAAATTTCTAGGGAACAGCAGACAGACCAGACGTTATATAATCGGAGCAAAAATTTATAATAGCGATCAGTATAATAATATTAACAATCCACATCACCCATAAATATTAATTATATGTATGACAGTTTACGTGTTATGAGTGTAAACTAACATTCAATTGGGACTTGCGCAACAGTGATAATTTCACCGGAAGTCGGGTGTGAGTAACTTTACTACTTTTGGTTACTTTCTACGAAATGGTAAATCCATTTTTAAGTTTTAATACTTATTTTAGATAGACATGCACACATGCATGTTAACGGTGAGGGGTAACATCGTGAGGAAACCCACATTGCTGAAATGAGCTTAGATACATGTTAACGGTGAGGGAAACATCGTGAGGAAATCCACATTGCTGAGTTGTACTTACATACATGTCAACGGTGAGGGAAAACATCGTGAGGAAACCCACATAGCTGAGTTGTACTTAGTAATGCGAGTCTCCTGCTACTACTTCTACCACTACTAGACGTGAGTACACTGTCCAAGCAAAACTTGGGTACTCTGAACACACCAGGTGACAATGTCACGTGATGTTCACCAGTATTAGTACCTCAACCAACCCCTCCGGGGATATACCGAGCTTCAGAATTAGAAATTACTAAGGTGCGTTTGGAAGGGGATAGTAAAATAAAATTCTTATTTCTCATTACAAAAAATGTAACTAGACATTTATTTGCGAATACCTGTTATTGGCCAAGTTTATGTATTTATTGCCGTGTATTGTCGGCTTAGAATATCACTACCCCGTTTCTTCCGGTGGGTGTACGTAAGAAGCGACTAACGGTATTGGGGCTTTTAAGCGATTTTTGGGCGATGCGGTTGGAGACCCATCATCAACAAGCTTTATTTTTACCATCTTTTCCCCGCTCACATTTCCAAAAGTGGCTGAGGAATTTCAAATTCTTCTTACAGCCGTGAGTATATGTATGTAATGTATGTATGTTTATGTATTTATAAATATTAACTGTATACTTTGCTGTGAGTATTCCAAACAGATAAAAGAACAAAAATAACATATTCCCCATCGTTTCTAGTCCCATTTTCTCGTAACGTAGTAAGTAGCTGCAGATTGACGAATAGACGGTTATAATAGTTAGCCGTGTAGTGTCGGCTTAGAATAACACTACCCTATTTCTACCCGTGGGTGATCGTAAAAGGCGATTAAGGGTATAGGGGCTTTTGAAGTAATTTTTGGGCGATGTGGTTGGAGACCCGTCAACAATTATTTATTATTACCATCTTTACCCCACTCAACTTCCAAAAGTGGCTTAGGAGTTTCTCATTCCAAAGCTCTGGCTACCCCGTTAAGAGATTTATAGCCGTAAGTATATGTATGTATGTATGTAATAGTTATAAAGTGGCGGTAAACTAAGAATGCAGAAAGTGCTATTGTTACATTAATGGGACTGTATTATACAGTCAATCTGATACCATTCAACGAGAAAGTACAGATGCTAAACTAATAAAAAGATACTTTATTGGTTTCTAAAAACACCTTTGAACTTCCCGTGTCACTGTCACCTGGTGTGCAGAGTACCCTCGTTTTGTTTGGACAGAGTACTCACGTGAGAGGCGGCAGGCCGAACGCATTTTTTTTACGAATACACTGTCATATGACTAAATTCACCCTGACCGTTAACAACCATGATAAATAAACCACGGATATGTCTTTAGAAAAGACAAATTGGTTTAGGCCCGACCCGGAATTTGAACCCTCTTCGTTCGCACGATAACGGGTGTTCATTGTATATAAAATACTGATATGGGATTCCATAGGATAACCCACTGAGCATTTAAATTGGCTTGTCCATATAATAGGCGGTGGTTCTCCCCACTAGGCTTTCACAAGAACATACGAGTAATTACCATAAACACGGTTTACAAAAATATTCTATTGATGTTCTTCGTTTTTTTGTGGTTTGTAAAATTCGAGAACTGCCAAAAAATGCCTGACCCAATTCGTTCGTGACCGTTAATCGTTGTTATACACAGGTGACGAACCGTCATTGTAGGTTTCCATACGTCGGAATAACGGTGCCTACTTGACATCCTTAATTCTCCGTTATTAAGAAAAACATGTGTTTATGTTAATTTTACATTACGAAGAAATATTTCAAGTAAATTAATCATAATTTTTGTTAGCGGCATTTTTAAGTGTGTTACATGTTAAGTCTAAAAAGATCTAATTCTTAAAACAAATATGAAAAAACAACAAAAGTTAAATTTTTAAAGTTGAATTGTAATCAATTTTCCTCTTACGAATGATACTTTCTTGCGTGTAATATATTGTTTTCCTTGTATTGTGGATGTTAATTTTAGCAAATGACGACTATGCAAGAAAATCTTAAAAGAATAAAATACCATGTAAAGGAATTATTATAAATTCGAAAGTAGCCAGTAAGATTTGTCTCATACCTGTCTACCTATAACTACGGCATAACTTCCTAAAAAGGGGTAGCCATAGCCAGAGTTTCAGAATTAACATTCATACATACATATACTCACAGCTATAAATCCCTAGAAGGGGTAGCCGGAACTCTGGAATAAGAAATTTCTCAGCCACTTTTGGAATTGTTTGGGGAAAATATTGTAAAACAAAGGTTTTTGGTGTTGGGTCTCCAACCACATCACCAAAAAAGTCCCGATACCGTCAGCCTTGCTATATACACTAGCAGCCCGTCCCGGCTTCGCTCGGGCATAAATTATCATTAACATTTTGTTTTTTATTTTATTACATGTATTATTATTTATTAATTTTTTTTAAGTTTTAAGCTATATGTTATATTTTTTTGCTGTGTAGTGTCGGCTTAGAATAGCACTACCCCATTTCTTCCGGTGGGTGTACGTAAGAGGCGACTAACGGTTTTGGGGCTTTTGAGGGATTTTTGGGCGATGCGGTTGGAGACCCATCACCAACAACCTTTATTTCACCATCTTTTCCCCACACAACTTCCAAAAGTGGCTGAGGAATTTCTGATTCCTTAGCTCTGGCTACCCCTTCAATGGAATGTTCTTCTTCAATAAGGGTATTGAAGTAGTCTGTAATAATATATACGTTTTTTTATAAGGATTAGATAGGTACAAATAAAGAACCTTTTCTAAAGCAGGATTTTAATTTAATTTTTAAGTAATTTTATAAAATGACGCTTGTTGTGAGATAACTATAATAGTTAGAGACATGCTGTCTGGGCATTTTTTTTAGATAATGATGTGTTCTATAAAATTGTAGTACATAATTTTATTCTATTGTCAATAGTTTTCGCAGCGCACGCGATATAAGGTTTTTTTTTGGTATTTCTTTAACACCTTGGGTTACATTTTTGAAGTTTACGTAAGGATCCTTAATTTTTTTGAAAATGAAATATAGCCTATGTCACTCAGGAATAGTGTAGCATCAAAACAGTGAAAGAATTTTTCAAATCCGTCCAGTAGTTTTGGAGCCTATTCAATTCAAACAAACAAACAAACAAACAAACAAAAAATCAAACCTTTCCTCTTTATTTATTTATTATATATTATATTATTATATATTATACTAGCTGACCCCACAGACTTCGTACTGTCAAAAGTGTAGACTTTCACGTCGTCAAACTGAAATATTTAACTGACCGGTTGAGGGTCTCTGTCATGCGATGAGAAAAAAGGTGTTAATCATAGCGTCCTCACAATTTTTTCACTTCATAAGTTTTAAGTTTATAAGTATAGTAGTTTCGGCTGAGCATTGATTCTTAGTCAGTTAGTCTATTTAACCATTTTTTAAGAATATTTATTGATCTCTTAATTTTTCTGGGATAAAAAGTGTCCTATTGTGTTAATTAGATCATTATCTGGCTTTCTGTAAATTTTATTTTAAATGCGTTTTGTGAATAAGTCTTCATTTAGCTACAAACAGACAAACATCTAAACTTTCACATTTATAATATTAATAGGATTAGGCTTAAACATAAGCTTCTCGCGCAGGTGACCTCGCTCGCCGGCCAGCGCAGCGTATGGTCTTGCGCTTCATGCACGCGTGTAAAATTTGTTACGGAGTAATTTTAAAATTGTATTATCTTCTAAGATGTTTATTTAAATTAAGTGATGTCAAGGACAATTTTGTTCTCAATTAAATACTGTCAATCAACGACATATTTATTTGGATAAAGATTAATATTATGTTGATAAAACATTATGGCAATTATGCATTAAATTCGACCAAATTTATTTCACACTAGTGGATCGTCCCAGCTTCGCACGGGTAGCGTTGTTTTTTTAAATATCTGGGGTTTCTTTCTTCAGTCACTGCTCAAGCATTGTGAAATTCAGGTTTTCAATTTATTAAATTTATAGCACTCCCTAAACAGTGTAGTTTGGTGATTTTAAATGCGCTTTGATGAACGGTTCAGTATTTCCGTTTAATAGCAAATTTTTAAATAAAACACTATGAAGTATTTATAACAATCTAAAAAATAAATCATTCCGTGATTTAGGATGCAACTACTCGCGCCATCTAGTATGTTATATGTAAATTAGTAAAGATTTGGTTTTGATCACGGGCGCGATGGCTTATTTTATGTATAATTTCGGTGTTTGTCTACCGATTTCTATGATTCTTTTTTTATTGAATAGGTAATAATGTTACCTTTTTTAAATTTGGGATGAATGAGACGTTTACAAACGTAAAAGTAAACAAATATAATCAGAATGATCCGAACTGCTAAGCTATCAGGAATTACACGTGTTATTGTGAGCCAACCGTAAAAGATAGACAAAAACTGCTGAGGATTTTCTTTTAGATAATTTTATGAAAAATATTTCCGTCACACATGATTTTTATGTAAGTTTAACCATTGAGGCTGCACACGCGACGGAAGCTTAAAAAATGGAGTAACTTCTCCCTTTTTCCCAAAATTACCCAAAATTCCCCTTTACTACTCTGCTGGAAAGTATACAAAAACCTGCGCAGGTGTATGAAGAATAATTGTACCAAGTTTCGTTAAAATCTGTCGAGTAGTTTTTGTTTCCATAAGGAACATACAAACCGACAGACAGACAGACAGACAGACAGACAGACAGAAAGACAGACAGACAGACAAAAATTTTACTGATTGCATTTTTGGCATCAGTATCGATCCCTAATCACCACCTGATGGTTATTTTGAAAGTATATTTCATGTACAGAATTGACCTCTCTACAGATTTATTATAAGTACAGATAAAAATGGTTATAGTAAGTGAAACTTAAAAGGTAGACATATCCTATCGCGGGCATTTTTTTAGATCATTCAAAGAGAAATAATTCATTATACATTTTTTTTGGGTAACTTAAGGCGCCGTTGGTTCAGCGAAAAATATCATCTGAGGGGGTGCTGCCCCCGCGGGTGCGGGGAAGCGCCTACGCGCCGATCGAGCGGCCGTCTCCTCGACGCGACGCCGCGTGCGCGCGTTTTAAAAACATACAGTAGGGTAAGCAACACAGTTATTGTCAACTCGACTGTTTTAGCCACTCGCAAATATTTTCTATGGTATGGGTTCGGACATTTGTTTATGATTATTTACATTTTCTTTCTAAAATATTTACGAATGGTTATAACAGTCAGGGTGACGAAAACTGTATCGCTTACCCTAGGTTATCAATTTCAAAAATAGTTTCTACCATGGCCGTTTACAATATAAAATATAACATAAACATAAACGTTCACGCCGTTTATCCCCGAAGGGGTTAGCAGAGGTACCAAATACTTCTAGTGTCTACCATCTAGTGTCCAGAGAAGGTACCCACGTTTGACTTAGACAGTGTACTCACGTGATAGGGGGCAGGCCTATCGCCGTTTTGTACGAATACACTGTCACATGACTAAGTACAACTCAGCCATGTGGGTTTCCTCACGATGTTTTCCCTCACCGTTAACAACCATGATAAATTAACCACACATATGACTTTAGAAAAGACAAATTGGTGTAGGCCCGACCTAGGATTGGAACTCACGCCCTTCTGTTTTCGGGCGGGTGTTCTACCCACTGGACTATCATGTCGTCATCGAATAAAATATAATGATACGATAGATTTGTCTACCCCTGTCAGTTTAACAAAATTGTTACAGTGATAATTTAATAACTTTTGTCGTCTCGTGTCGGCTTAGAATAACACTACCCCATTTCTACCCGTGATCGTAAGAGGCGACTAAGGGTATAGAGGCTTTTTAAGTGATTTTTGGGGCGATGTGGTTGGAGAACCGTCACCGAAATCATATATTATTACCATCCTTTCCCAAATCAACTTCCAAAAGTGGCTGAGGAATTTCTCATTCCAAAGCTCTGGCTATCCCGTTAAGGGATTTATAGCCGTGAGTATATGTATGTATATAATTTTCAGCTAACACCTGTAACTATTTAATATTATTAATTGAAATTAGAAGTTACTTTAACGGTTTTGTTCTTTTTCCCATTCCTAATAAATTAAACAATAAAATATAAAAATGAGTGCAATCTATGAATTGAATGAATTCTTTTATATTTGCTAATGCTAACCGTACGCACGGTCACTCTCACGCCTACATTGACGCGCATCGTATACAGATAGGTCACTCGCACACTAACGGCGCCGCACGCGCGTAATTTGTAAGATCTGTAACACAAGGCGCGCGCGACATAGGTCCATCCCCTAAAGCAGCTCGCCGAGCACTGAGCGGGCGGCGGGCGGCGCTCGGGCACGAGTAGGACTGCGGATATCGATGTTTTTAAAATATTTGTTTTATTGAATTTATTAAAAAAGGAAACTAATCGCCAATTATTATTAGAAATACAAATGCTCAAATTATGATGCAAGTTATATGTAAGTAGGTAAAATAAATAAAATATAAAACCATTTTGAAGAGTGTAATTAGAGGTATGTTGGCGATTTTTTTCTATCGAGCGAAAATGTATTAATCATGTTTCGAATCGCCAATTTTACAGCAGAAAAGCCTCAAGATTTTGATGTATTTTTTTCAAAACCATATTGTTATAAACATACGCATTATAATGTTTCAAAAACTCTGTTCGCTGCACTAACGGCACCTTAAACCGTTTACGCAGCGCACACAACGGAAGCCTTAGTATGAATAATTATCCCCGTTTTTGCAACATTATTCGCTGATAGTTTGCTCCTGTTGGTCGCAGCGTGATGATATATAGCCTATAACCTTCCTCAATAAATCGACTATCCAACACAAAAATAATTTTTCAATTTGATTGGGTAGTTCCTGAGATCCTAGCGTTCAAACAAACAAACTCTTTAGCTTTATAATATTAGTATAGATTATATTATTAGTATAGATACTGTGTGCACCAAGGAATATGATTGGTGGATATCCAACGCATCCTTAGCATAGCAACATAGCACATCTCTGGTGGAAAGACACCCTTAAGGTCTATATTTATTCATTCAATAAAGATTTGTAAAATTTTGTTCGTAGGGGTTCGTAAGGCCTATGTATGTATGTATGTAAGTCAGGCACGTTCAACAGTTTCTCCCTATCTCACGGTAGATCTCCATTTCAGGTGTCGAGATGAGTTCGATAGTGAACGTGGCGGCTGACGTCATCACCGGCTCCGCTATATCGGCCGGATCTCAGGTATGCCACCTGGTATCTTTGTTTTCTATCGCACTAACATTTGTTCTGTTTTAACACGCTTTTATTAGCTTCACGTGTATGTATGTATGTAAGTACATATGTAACTGACTTCTTTGGATTCGATTTAGACCCACATTAAACGGACGGATTTTATTCAGACTTGGTACACTTATCAAGAATCAGCGCCTTTATAATAACTTCATAGGTTTATATTAGTTATTGGTATCATTAAAGGGGTCGCCAGAATTAAATAATTTCAGTCGATTCCGAACTAAAAAGTGATAAATAAATATAGTTCAAAACACGCTTTTGAAGCACATGTAACTAAAAATGCCGTGTAGTGTCGGCTTAGAATAACACTACCGCATTTCTACCCGTGGGTGATCGTAAGAGGCGACTAACGGTATTGGGGCTTTTAAGGGATTTTTGGGCATTGCGGTTGGAGACCCATCACCAAAAACCTTTATTTCACCATCTTTTCCCCACGCAATTCCAAAAGTGGCTGAGGAATTTATAATTCCTTGGCTCTGGCTACCCCTTCTAGGGAATTACAGCCGTGAGTATATGTATGTATGTATGTATGTAACTAAAAAGTATGCAATACATACTTCTGAAGATAAAGTGAAGTTTTATCACCTAGTATAGTGACTTCCTTTATTTTCCGGGAAAATGTATTCGCCTATCGCTGTTTTGTTTAAATTTAATATGTAGGTTTAATTCATGCTCGTTGGTATCATAACGTTGTTGTTAGATTTCCCTCAATAAACTACAATTATGACTTTAAAACACATCCACTGATATAACAAGGTTATTATAAGTTAATCAGAAACAGAGATGTGGTAGCTAATAAGTATAAAAGTTTTTATACATTTAAACCAGCAACACACTACGGCTTCGCTGGGGTTGAAACCGTTTTGAGTATATGTAATAATAAAATACAACATCCTCTAGTCTTCTTTAATAAATGGGCTATCTAAACCTAGTTTTAGTTATCGAATCAATCCCGTAATTCCTGAGATAAGCCTATTCAAGCAAAATCTCTCGCTTAATATATTAAGTATCTACCTTAATGTTTCTTAACTAGCATCAAAAACCACCCAAGGTCGATTTTTTATTCATAATTTATTTGTTCTATTAGTTACATACATACATACATACATTTACTCACGGCTATAAATCCCTTAAAGGGGTAGCCAGAGCTAGGGAATTATGAAATTCCTTAGCCACTTTTGGAAGTTGCGTGGGGAAAGGAGGGTAAAATAATGGTTGTTGGTGATGGGTCTCTAACCGCATCGCCCAAAAAAACCTTAAAAGCCCAATACCGTTAGTCGCCTCTTACGTAAACCCACCGGAAGAAATGGGGTAGTGCTATTCTAAGCCGACAACAGCAATTCTATTAGTTCTCTAAATAAATAAAAAATAACATTCCCTATCACGCATTCCAGGTAGCCTGGTTCATCCCGATGTTGGTGGCCGCCATAGCCTACTTCCAGTTCGACCAAACCGACCCTGAAGGAAGACCAGCTAACATCGATGATGCTGCCATGCTGCAAGAGTACGACTTTATTATAGTGGGAGCTGGATCAGCTGGTCAGTGAGTAGATGCTTCTTTGTATTATGTATTTGAAGTTATGGTAGGAGAGACTTATCTTGGCAAACCTTTTGAGCTCACAAATTTAACGATCTTGTATCCCCTTTGTTCTTAAATGCGACTGATATCCTACAAAAGGGACTAAGGACTTCAGAACTAAAAATTTTATTTTGCCACGTTAAACCGTCGGTCCCGGCTACTATCACCGTAAATAAAGAATAAATAAAGGAAAGAAAAATTTCGACATTTAAATTATTATTTAAATTACTTTAAATTTTTAAATTACTTTATATTTAAATTACTATCACCGTAGTAGTCGTTAGTCTGCCAAACCGCACATGGCCAGTGTGGTGGACTATGGCCAAATCACACAATGTAGGGTAGGCTCCCCTTGGTGGGGACATATATGGGCTGTGAGAAGTGAGATGTGGAAGACACCTTGTATCCCTATCAGAAATCTTACCAAGTTTTCACCTTTTGAATAGAGTCCTTCAAGAAAATCAAATCAAAGATAATATAATGTGCAACTAAACTATCTGTAGGCATTCACGACCGTGTTAGTATAATGTATCAAGGTATAGTTCTATTTCTATAAAAATACGTATCACTTATCTAATCACAAGATTTATGACATGGAAGAGAGTGCTTCAAATACTTCCAAAAAATAAGCGCCTATGGCATTCATATAGCAAATTTTACTTGCACGGAAAATTGCTGGTCGCATTAATAAAGTTGTTATTGTATTATCGAACATGTCACGTGACGGGTGTAAGAATCGAGACGAGATCTCTTAACTTTATTTGATATTACTTAAAATATCGTGTAAAATTTCAGGAGCAGTAGTAGCCAATCGACTTTCCGAAATAGGAGCGTGGAACATTCTACTCCTGGAAGCAGGCGGAGATGAGACAGAGATATCTGACGTACCTCTTCTAGCCGGCTACTTACAACTCAGCAAACTCGACTGGAAGTACAAAACTGAACCGCAAGGCACTACTTGTTTAGGTAATTTGAAGCCTGTTTTGTTTTTTTCCGGCGCTGTTTCAGATTTGTGCTTCGGAGGGCGAATATTTCTTCATATGCTCACGGTTTATTTTCTAAAAAGGGGTCGCCAAAGGACTACGCAATGCATTATTCCTCAGCCAATTATTAAAACATTAAAAAGGCCTTTATAAGTGTTAAATTGAAATTAAAAAGTTAGAAAATAATTCTGAAAGTTATATTTCTTTTGTATTTTCTAGAGTAAAACAAAACAAAAAAGTTACGAAAAGTTTATTAGTAATAAGGTTTTCATGAACAAAACATTCTGAAAACAAAAAAGCCCAATTAACAAAAACAAAACTGATTTTCATCCTTTTTTTATTTACCTCTGGTTGGCTTTGAGAAATTTAGTTCTAGACTATCGTTGAAACTTGATGAGGTAGCTAAATGTATTCGGTGGACCGCCTGCGATTTGAGTATGAATTTAATATAGAACAATACTAATAGTGATATAGCACTATAACCGTCTTTTTTCATCTAACTAATACCTTCCAAATATCTTCGTTGTAATGACATTCCAAGGTATCCACAAAATATATTTTTAAACTTTAATAAAACTGTGAACGACACAGCGCATTTCTAACTTTTAATGAACCAATTCATTTTTAACATTTGAATTTATGCTTCAACAATTATTTGCTACACTCATAATATATCACTTATCAAGCTGGCTACTCCAATGTATGCATTAATCTACGTTCTTACACCCTCCACGGAACTTTTTATCTTTTCTCCTACTCAGAACTTTTGTTGAAAGAACATACTCGCTCTAACTATAAACCTTTTAATTTCAGCTATGGAAGGAGGCCGCTGCAACTGGCCACGAGGGAAAGTATTAGGAGGCAGTTCAGTACTCAACTACATGCTATATCTACGAGGAAATAAAAAAGACTACGATATTTGGGAATCACTCGGCAACAAAGGCTGGGGATACAATGATGTACTTTACTACTTCAAGAAGTCAGAAGATAACAGAAACCCCTATTTAGCGCAAACTCCGTATCACAGTAAAGGAGGATATTTAACCGTAGCAGAAGCACCGTTTCGTACTCCTTTGGTATCCAGCTTTGTGGATGCTGGTGTAGAACTTGGGTATGTGAACAGGGATATTAATGGAGAAAAACATACTGGATTTATGGTCGCCCAAGGCACACTAAGGCGGGGAAGCCGCTGCTCTACATCCAAAGCCTTTCTAAGATCAGCAAAAGACCGCGAAAATCTTCACATATCCATGCACTCGCAAGTAACAAAAATAATGATTGATCCTCGCAGCAAAATTGCGTTTGGAGTTGAATTCGTCAGAAATAAAATGGTTTATCGGATTCGAGCTAGAAAAGAGGTTATTCTATCAGCTGGTACAATTAATTCTGCTCAGCTTCTTATGCTGTCAGGTATAGGACCTAAAGAAGAGTTGATTAAACATAGGATTCCTGTTATTCAAGATCTGCAAGTTGGCAAAAACCTTCAAGATCATATTGGACTGGGCGGTTTAGCGTTTATGGTAAATAAGCCTATAGCAATAATAGAACATAGATTACATACAGTTAGTACTCTGATGGAATATGCTGTATTAGGTGAAGGTCCTCTGACTATTATGGGAGGAGTTGAAGGACTAGCCTTTGTAAACACTAAATTTGTAAACGCTTCAGATGACTTTCCTGATATAGAATTCCACTTCATATCGGGTTCGACAAATTCAGATGGCGGTGAACAATTGCGCAAAGTTCACGGACTTACAAATCAGTTCTACGATGCCGTTTTCAGGCCAATAAACAATATGGATACTTGGAGTATAATACCAATGTTGTTACGTCCAAGAAGTAAAGGGCACATCCAATTACGTAGCTCAAACCCTTACGACTATCCATACATATATCCAAATTATTTGTCAGATCCAATGGATGTAAAAACGTTAGTTGAGGGTGTCAAAATTGCTGTAGCTTTGTCTAGAACAAAATCATTTCAAAAACATGGATCAACACTTAACCGACACATCTTTCCTGCTTGCGCAAGTATGACGAGATTTAGCGATGAGTATTGGGAATGTATGATAAGACAATACACTTGTACAATTTACCATCCGGTTGGGACAGCAAAAATGGGACCATATTGGGACAAAGAAGCCGTTGTTGATCCTGAACTAAGAGTATATGGAGTTAAAGGTTTAAGAGTTATAGATGGAAGTATTATGCCTAATTTGGTGAGCGGAAATACGAATGCTCCTATAATAATGATAGGCGAGAAAGGCAGTGACATGATCAAAGAATACTGGTTTAAACGACGAATATCTCGGTATTACACTTGATAATACAATAGAAACACAGACTAAAATGTATCTGGAATGTACAACAACTGAATTGTTAAAATGTATAATTGGATAACGTATCAATAAGCAAGTGTAAAGAATTAGGAATGGAGTATTTGTTTTCCTCTTGAACATGATAGCACCAAAGGAGAAAAGAAAATCACATTATTAAATCAGCTACGATGTCAAGACTGAAATGAAGTGATTAATATTTAAAAGATTGATAATATAGGGAATATATTTAGTACATGTTTTGAACAGTCATCCAGATTTTTAGTATGTATTAAAGACAATTTACTTAGATGACATGACTGTAGGTAGATGACCAATTATAGTGATTTTCATTGTTCTAATCTTTTGTCGGCTATAAAATGCAAAAAGTATTCCAGTTTGCTTATTAATACACCAAGATTAAAATCGTGTAAATAATATTGTAAGTTATTAAATAAGATAATTTATTTTCATACTAGTGGATCGTCCCAGCTTCGCACGGGTAGCGTTGTTTTTTTAAATATCTGAGGTTTCTTTTTTCAGTCCATGCTTAAGCATTGTGAAATTCAGCGCAATATTTTCAATTTATTTAATTTATAGCACTCCCTAAACAGTGTAGTTTGGTGATTTTAAATGCGCTTTAATGAACGGTTCAGTATTTGCATTAAATAGCAAATTTTGGAATAAAACGATATGAAGTATTTATAACAATCTGAAAAATAAATCATTACGTGATGTAGGATGCAACTACTGGCGCCATCTAGTATGTTATATATAAATTAGTAAAGATTTGGTTTTGGTCACGGGCGCGCTGGCTTATTTTATGTATAATTTCGGTGTTTGTCTACCGATTTCTATGATTATTTTTTATTGAATAGGTAATAATGTAACCTTTTTTAAATTAGGGATGAGTGAGAGGTTTACAAACGTAAGAGTAAACAAATATAATCAGAATGTTCAGAACTGCTAAGCTATCAGGAATTACACGTGTTATTGTGAGTCAACCGTAAAAGATAGACGTAAACTGTTAAGGATTTTTTTTTTAGATAATTTTATGCAAAATTTTTCCGTCATACATGATTTCTATGTAAGTTTAACCATTAAGGCTGCACACGCGACGGAAGCTTAAAAAATGGAGTTACTTCTCCCGTTTCCCCAAAATTTCCCAAAATTCCCCTTTACTACTCTGCTGGAAAGTATACAAAAACCTGCGCAGGAGTATGAAGAATAATTGTACCAAGTTTCGTAAGAATCCGTCGAGTAGTTTTTGTTTCCATAAGGAACATACAAACCGACAGACAGACAGACAGACAGACAGACAGACAGACAGACAGACAGACAAAAATTTTACTGATTGCATTTTTGGCATCAGTATCGATCCCTAATCATCACCTGATAGTTATTTTGAAAATATATTTCATGTACAGAATTGACCTCTCTACAGATTTATTATAAGTATAGATTATTTTATTTCATTACACCTTCTGGCGACACTCATGCGCGTCATTATCCTGTGTAAAATTTGTTTGAACTTGACTCTTTATAAGCAAAATGACGGTGAGCATGCCATAGTGCATGGTATAGGTGCTACTTTCCTGACCTCCGCCGCTCCAACGTTTTCGTTTCCCTGATCGAAATAATCTAACTGAACCATTTGTTTTCCTGCCGTGACCGGCATTTTAGTCATTAGTCTGTCATCAATTATTTTGATCAAAGAATAAGTTACAACATGATTATTCGCATTATGTGGTGTTTTTACTTAAACTACCCTATGCCTTGATACATTTTCCTCATTTTTTGCATGATTTTACGTGTAAACTAAACTTTTATGTTAAATAATCATTTTCCTGTCGTCATTTTCCTGTCATATTCAAATCAGGAAAATGACATCCAGCCAGGACCTGTACAAAAAATAATATCACTATCACTCCAAAAATTTAAGACTATCATGCAATAAGAAAAGTGAAAAAGGATAATGTGATAAATGGGGTACTGAATAGCAGTGCATGGTGCATTTTTTTGGCAGCGAATGTTTGGTGTGGCATGAGAAGCTTGAAAACAGAGTGAAAGCAATAGAGATGAGATCTATCAGAAAAAAAAGGTTTTTGGCCCAGTAGTGAAACACAAACTGCTCATTATATAATAATAAAAGATTATCTGATCGCGTAACAAATTGTGTGTTTCGTAAAAGGTGCGGTGTGAATAACGATATTCAGACAACGGCAGCAACTAAAAAAGCAGCTAAATTTAATATCCATTAAAAAGGAAACCTAACGTACTGGGAGACTTTTCCATTTATAAGAGTAACCCAGCGAAAAAGAAAGCTTAACAAAATGAAGGTTTTATAACTTTTGCCTCTCAAGTGAGAAGGTGATTTCTATCCCGTTCCCAAAGCCACATTCGAAAGGGAAAACGGTTCTTTTCAAACTGTGAAGGGTTAAGAAAACCTTATCTTAAGATTTTCTGAAGGAGGAAATGAAGTTAAATAAATACTCCGATAAAAGGAACCCACAAGGGAAAGCGCTTGATACAGGTATAGGATAATTAATTTTAAAAATTATGATAAATATGTAGATTATCGCCAATGTAACCAAGATTAGAATATTATCGCGTGGTATAAAACAGCCATCTTTTACGCACTTACTTCGTATCGTATACTGTCATCTCATTCAAACCGATATCGTGACGATAAAATAGCGCTAGCGCTAGGCCTCCTTAGCTCTTGAGGCTATATTTATTTTAAGTAAATAAAAAAATAATAATTGTGCGACTATTAAAAGACCATTTTATACCAAGTCAACCATTTCAAACTAGAATAATAAATAGTAACAAATCAAATTTTATCAAATTACATTTTTTGTAAGCTTCTCTAGCACAAATCTATTTTTAATGAACTTGTTATTATTCACAGAATATTGCGCACTGTTGAAATATTAAAGCAGGTATTGTTTTGACGACGTAGATATTAAATTATTATTGTTAACTAATATAATGAAGGTAATGTAAGTAGAGGACGACCTCGGAGGACAAATTTGGAACAAATGGAGAATGTGCTCAAAAAGGCAGCTGACTGAAGTATGAAGAATAAAAGAGCATGTATAAAAAGATTGATGGATGTAAACGAAGCTAGAGAGGTTTACCAAGATCGTACAAAGTGGCGATCGATAGTCTCTGCCTACCAAAATTGGAACTAACGGCGTGATTATATGTATGTATGTGTGTACTTCATATAAACACGCGAAAAAAATATAAAGTTACTGCTTTCCACTTTGTTATTATAGTTTTAGAGCTGTAATATAGGAAGATTATCTTTAATCGTGTCCTTGAAAATTAGGTAACCTTAGATACTGAACTCGAGTGAAGTGGCCATATTGTATGCAGTACTCATTGTAAGATACAATTTTCAAATACAATTTCTAAGATATAATCAAGTTTTGTAGAATACTGCAGGCTTGTTTCACCTGATTAGGATAAGGAGAAAATGCATATGATTTTGTGCTTCGCAAGGCACGGCAAAAATCAGTCCCGGCTAAAAGCATATGTGTAGTCATTATAGTCTATGAACTCTCTGCCTCTGTCCTGTGATAGTATCTGCTTAACCCAATGGGATCTAATGGCTTGAGTATGTATGTAGTTATTTACATACACACTCAAGCCGTAATTAAAAACCAGAGCTTCAGGACTATAATTTTCTCAGCAAAGTTTTAGATGTTGAGAGGGAAATTCATCTCATACGAATACCCACGGGAAGAAATAGGGTAGTGTTATTCTAAGCCGACAGTACAAAGCAAATAATTAATTCAAAATATATTACAAACTAGTGGATCGGGCCCAGCTTCGCACGGGTAGCGTAGTTTTAAAAATATCTGAGGTTTCTTCAATCACTGCGCAACCTTTGTGAAATTTATAGCATTCCTGAATAGTGTAGCTTTGTGATTGTGAAAGCGCTTTAATGAACGGTTCAGTATCTACGGAAATAAAACCATGCAAACAAACAATCAGAGTTACAAACTTTGCATACATACAGGGAGTATATGTATACTCCCGGCTATCTTTTGCGCGCGCAACCATTACTAAAAAAATATCCTTATAGCATTCACGTGCGACGACAGGTCGCGATAGCTTATTTCATGTATAAGTTTGGTTATTCTATACCGATTTTTATGATTTTTTTTTATTGTATAGGTAATAATGTAAACTTTTTTAAATGAGAGATGAATGAGAGAACTATAAACGTAAGAGTAAACAAATATAATCAGAATGCTCCGAACTGCTAAGCTATCAGGAATTACACGTGTATTATGAGTCAACCATAAAAGATAGACATATGCTGCAGAAGGATATTTTTTAGAAATTTTTATGTAAAATATTTCCGTCATACATGATTTCTATGTAACTATAACCACTAAGGCTGCACACGCGACGGAAGCTTATAAAATGGAGCAACTTCCCCCGTTTTCCCAAATTTTCCCAAAATTCCCCTTTACTACTCTGCTAAAATGTACACTATAACCTGCCCAGGAGTATGAAGAATAATTCTACCAAGTTTCGTTAAAATCCGTCGAGTAGTTTTTGTTTCCATAAGGAACATACAAACCGACAGACAGACAGACAGACAGACAGACGGACAGACAGACAAAAATTTTACTGATTGCATTTTTGGCATCAGTATCGATCACTAATCACCCCCTGATAGTTATTTTGAAAATATATTTAATGTACAGAATTGACCTCTCTACAGATTTATTATAAGTATAGATAGCGTAAAAATCGTTCTATTCAACTGCATGAGAATAAACTTCTGATACAGCTCAAAGAACATTTATGAAATTTTACAACTATGATAAGTTAGGGTTTGCCGTGTAGTGCCGGCTTAGAATGTCACTACCCTATTCTAGTGTGTCGTTAGAGGCGAAGGGCCATTTTAAGTGGTTTGTGGGCGATACGGTTGGAGACCCATCACAAAAGATACTTTATTTCTACCATCTTTTCCCCTATCAACTTCCAAATGTGGCTTTTGAGCTTTTGAGTAGTTTCTAACTATGGCTACCCCTTTTTGGGCTTCATGGCCGTGAGTATATGTATGTGTGTATGATAAGTCATAAGACGAAAAAACTTCGGAGCCGTGAGTATATTTATGTAGGTATGTAAAAAGCAAACCACCGGGCAAGTACAGGTCGGGTCAATAGTTGCAGTGTTAGTACTTTAAGGTCTCTCATACCTCAGAGATGAGAGATAACAATGAACAATACAATATGGTGTAATAATATGTCCATTGATACATTTCGCTGACCTTTCGAATTTTAGGGTGAGTGACCGATCATATCATATTGCATATCATCGGCTTAGAATAGCACTGCCCCACTTTTTCCTGTAGGTGTTCGTAAGAGGCGACTAACGGTATTGGGGCTATTAAGAGTTTTTGGGCGATGCGGTTGGAGACCCATCACCAAAATCTTTTATTTTAACATCTTTTCCCCACTCAACTTTCCAAAAGTGGCTGAGGAATTTCTAATTCTGTAGCTCTGGCTATCCCTCCTAGGGATTTATAGCCGTGAGTATACGAGGGGCATGCCAATAGAAGTTAGATACTCTTTTCTCATTTAATTGACACTGGCAAGCTATACACCATCTTATAGGCTGGTTTTTTATTGACGTATTTGAATATAAAACACACTTCTTTTATTTATTTTTTATTTGAATGAGCATAATTTTTCCGAGAATCTGGTGGGAATTCACTTGCAACAATGGAGCTCAGTCGACGTGATTTTCGCACTATGATTTATTATGACTTTAAAAAAGGTTTAAAGCTTCAAGAATGTTTTGCAAAAGGCTTCTACTTTTGGTGAGTCTGCTTGTTCCCGAGCAACAGTATTCAATTTGTTTGCTGAATTTAAAAGAGGACGGGGATGTCTCGAAGATGAAGCGAAGACAGGACGGCCGCCAACCGCGGTCACGCAAGAAAACGTTCGTGCAGTGGAAAAACTTATTGGAGAAAACCGACGAATTACATATGTAGAGCTAGAGCGAGAACTAGGAATTGGATCAGCAGCAATGCAAACCATAATTCACGAACACCTTTCTCTCTGTAAACGTTTTTTGAGATGGGTGCCGCACAAACTTACCGATGAGCAGAAAGACCGTCGGGTGTATTGGTGCCTATTCATGATAGATAAATTCAACGGAGGCGAGAAAAAAACGTATATAATATACTGACTGGTGACGAAACATGGCATTTTCAACTCGAAAAATGTGTCAATTCTCCCTCGCCCGCCATATTCTCCTGACCTAGCGCCTTGTGATTTTTACTTGTTTCCAAAAATCAAAGAAAAACTAAAGGAGAAGAGGTTTGCAAGCAAAGAAGATGCGCTGGTTGCCTATAATTTCGAGATTTGCGAGGTATCTAAAGAAGAGTGGTCACAGGTATTTTCCAATTGCTTCAGACGTATGGAAAAGTGTATACGTGCTCAGGGTGAATACTTTGAAAAGATCGATACTTGTAATAAAAAATAAATTTATAATTATTGAGTATCTAGTTTCTTTTGGCATGCCCCTCGTATGTATGTATGTATGTATAACCGATCATCTCCCTTTTATATACAAGAACACCTTGGCAGAGATGACAAAAAAATCAAATTAACTGTGTTTGTCATGCCCATACAAGTGTTATGGCGCCAATATTCCGTAAAATGGTGTCACATTGAGAAGCAGCATCCACCAGGATATCCAGCAGTAAAGAAAGATGTGACAAAATATACAAATATTCCGAGCGCCATCATCTGTGGGATTTATTTAATAAAACTATTTGCATAGAATATGCTGATCTGATATATCAATACTTCATTATTATTTTTTACAATATGCAACAAATATTTTTACTTTAACTGTAGTTGAAATACCAATATTAAAAAAACCGGCCAAGTGCGAACGCACCAAGGGTTCCGTATCTATAATAGAAAATTACGTTTTTGTATAGGAGCCCCCTTTGATATTTACTTTACTGTTATTTAATTATTTGTTTTGAAAGGTGATATAAAAGTAAATATTCTGTAAAAATTTGAAGCGTCTACTCATTACAGTTTTTAATATTGAGCAAAAAATAGGAAAAAAAAACATAAAGTGTATGGGAACCACCAAACATTTTCAGCTTTCTAGCTATCACGCTTTATGAGACAGAAGTCAGACAACGAAGTTTTAGTAATAGGGTCCCGTTTTACCTATTGTTCCGGAACCCTAAAAATACTTAGAGGAATTAGAGACGTGTCTAAAATATAATATCAATGCTTTAATTTCAAAATAGGAGAAGCAAAAGCTTTGGAATAGAACAATTCTCAACCATTTTTGAAATACATATTTTAATATGAAAAAAAAATACTTAAGCTATACGTTCACGCCGTAAATCCTCGCAGGAGTGGCAGAAGTACTAACACTTCTTAACAAATCGTATAATATAAAAGACTAGTGCAAGGAAGTTGTCGTGTGATTTACTATAGAGATTTCCCCCAAAAATTGGCTTCAACGTTATAATGCATTAGGACAGTTTATGTATTAATCACGAAAAATATTAATATTATTTAAAGTTTAAAATAACAATCGCTCGTTATTCAACACCTTGCATCACAAAACTGCATTGTACACCAATTTTGCCATTCAATGTATAATGCTAAATCAGTATTTATTCATTTAGTTGTCGTAAATCACTTCCAGTAGCACGTCAGTTTAGTTAGTTGTGTGTAAAGTAAAGTGATCATGTCTCTTCGACCTATACTGAGTAGCAATAGAATTATGTTTAGCCTTTTACCCGGGTTAGGGGCTATGATAATAGTGAGGATGGCAATTCATCTGTATAGACCTGATATCGAAGATGCGGAACATCGAGTGAGGGATCATCCTTTTGACCATTTAAACGATTGCTACGATTTTGTGATAATCGGAGGTGGTACTGCCGGATCTGTGCTCGCAAACAGACTTACCGAAAATCCGGAATGGACAGTGTTACTATTAGAAGCTGGATCGGATGAAAATGTACTCTCAGAAGTGCCAGTGTTGTTCCCAGTGCTACAAACGTCGTCAATCGATTGGCAATTTGTTACCGAACCTTGCGATAATTATTGCTTGAGTATGATAGACAGACGGTGTAAATGGCCACGGGGCAAAGTTCTTGGCGGCTCGAGTGTTCTAAACGCCATGTTATATATAAGAGGTAACAAACGCGATTATGATAACTGGGCAAGTATGGGCAACATAGGATGGTCACATGCAGAAATATTCCCTTACTTTTTAAAATCTGAAGATATGAGAATTCCCCATTACATGAATGATCCGTATCACGCGACTGGAGGCCCGATGACGGTTGAGTATTTTAATTTCGAGCAACCAATAACTAGGAAAATTTTGGAAGCTGGTCAACAGATGGGTTATAGTCTCGTTGATGTCAATGGCGAATATCAGACAGGTTTCACAAGATCCCACGCCACAGTAAGAGAGGGACTACGATGCAGTGCAGCAAAAGCTTACTTAAGACCTGCTGCAAAAAGACCAAATCTCCATGTCAGTGTATATTCGTTAGTTGAAAAGGTATTGATAGATGAGAACAAAAGAGCGTATGGAGTGAAATTTGTAAAGCATGGACACCAACGTATTATAAAAGCCAGGAGAGAAGTGGTCTTATCAGCTGGGGCGATCCAATCACCGCAACTCTTGATGCTCTCAGGCATAGGTGATGCTGAATATTTGAAAGAGCTTGGTATATATCCTGTGGCCAATCTTCCAGGGGTCGGACAAAACTTACAAGACCATGTAGCTATGGGCGGCCATTCGTTTCTATTTGAGAATCCATACGACAACGGCACAGACTATTGTTTCAATTTAAACACAGTTCTGTCCATCGGTACACTAATAGATTTTGCTGTCAATCGGGAAGGTGCTTTTTATAGTATGATGGAAGCTGAAGCAATGGCATTTGTTAATACTAAGTACCAAGATCCTAAGGAGGATTATCCTGACATTCAACTTTTCATAGCGCCCACAGCTGATAACATGGATGGTGGGTTATTCGGGAAAAGAGCGAATGGTTTGACTGATGCGACATATGCTCAATTGTATGAAGACATATTGTATGACTCCTCTTTCTCAGTAGTGCCATTACTTCTGAGGCCAAAGAGTAGGGGTATCATCAAACTGCGAGACTCGAATCCTTTTTCACCACCAAGAATATATCCGAACTATTTTTCTCATCCAGATGACGTGAAAATATTAGTAAGTAAAAATTATATGTAACAATTGTAATAAGATGTATGGTGTCGGTTTAAAATAGCACGCTCTAGTAAGAAACGAAATCTGTAACCCACTACTTATATTCCCTTGTTTCACCATATTTTTCCACTCTCAACTTTGGCTGATTCCAAGGCACTGGTAACCTTGAAGGGGATATAGCCGTAAGTGAATGAAAGTGATGGTAAACAAATACTTACATACATATATTCGTGTACATATTTTGCCGTGTAGTGTCGGCTTAGAATAGCATTACCCCGTTTCTACCGATGGGTGTACGTAAAAGGCGACTAACGGTATTGTGGCTTTTAAGGGATTTTTGGGCGATGTGGTTGGAGACCCATCACCAACAACCTTTATCTCACCATCTTTTCCCCACCCAACTTTCCAAAAGTGGCTTAGGAATTTTTAATTCCTTAGCTCTGGCTACCCCTTCTTGGGATTTATAGCCGTGAGTATATGTATGTATGTATATGTATGTATGTTATTTTATATATAATGAAATACTTTATTTCGCAGTTTTTAAAGTAATTGAAATAAAAAAACAAAAACTTAGAAAATATTAAAAAAAACGTTGTGTTCCCTGTAAATGTTCATCGCCAGTTTATCATGAAATTAACAATTCAAATTAAAAAAAAAAAACCATATTTATATTTCCCAGATCGAAGGCGCCCGTATAGTCCAAAACTTAATATCGCAGCCAGCCCTCAAAGAGTTGAAGGCCCGGCCGAACCCGAACAGAAACCCCGGCTGTGAGAAGCATCCCCTCATGTCAGACGAGCATTTGGAGTGCCAGGCGCGCCATCACTCCCTCACGATATACCATCCTGTGGGCACGTGCGCCATGGGACCGTCGATTGACAAAAATGCTGTTGTTGATTCTAGATTACGAGTGAGTACGAATTCACATGTACATACGTAGATAGGAATCTAATTAACTCAAGGCTATATTTTATACTCAACTCACGTCTCGTGCATCAGTAGGGCAAGCACGAGCGCTATTTTATCGACACGATAACGGTTAGAATGAGATGGCAGTATACGATACTAAGTAAGCGCACGCGATAACTAGTTTAAACACCGCTCGTGCTTGCCCTTCAGAAGCTACTAAAATTACGAAACATAATAAGAATGATTGTTGATAGGTCTCTATCCAGATATTCGTCAACGTTAACGATCTTGGTAAAAACTCAGCCAGATACATGGCTATAGAAATAATAAAAGCCTATTAAGGCTATTCGGGAGCGAATCCTATGTCTTTTAGCATCTTGACTAAAGAAGATACTTTATTTTACCTTGAAAGAGTGTTGAGATCTATGTTCTAGTTTTCATGTGCTAAAAAGTAACGTTTTTTTATTGGACTCACTTGATGTTTTGGCTCCGTCCATAAATACTTATAATTATAAATAGTAACCGTGATAGCCCAGTGGGTAGAACACTCGGTTATCGTGCAAACGACTAGTGTTCAAATCCTGGGTCGGGCCTACACCAATTTGTCTTTTCTAAAGACATATGTGTGGTTAATTTATCATGGTTGTTAACGGTGAGGGAAAACATCGTGAGGAAACCCACATGGCTGAGTTGTACTTAGTCATGTGACAGTGTATTCGTACAAAACGGCGATAGGCCTGCCCCCTATCACGTGAGTACACTGTCCATGCAAAACGTGGGTACTCTGAACACCAGGTGACAAAGTCACGTGATGTTCAGAAGTATTAGTACCTCTGCCAACCCCTTCGGGGATATTCGGCGTGAACGTTTATGTTATGTTATGTTTATAAATATATAAGAACTAATAGAACCATTTCGACTACGCCATCGTCACTCTGATGCGTATTTCTCATAAGCAAAAGGGTCTGAGCTCATGTTAACCAACTATTCATATACCTTTTCTATTTTTCCAGGTGTATGGCATTCAAAACCTACGTGTGGTGGACGCCAGTATAATGCCAACAATCACCAGTGGTAACACTAACGCTCCAGTGATCATGATCGCCGAGAAAGCATCTGACATGATCAAGGAGGACTGGTCTGAAGCAAATGATGATCAAATATTACATTGTATCAATTCCAATTATCAAAAAGAAAAGAAAAATGAAGAAATTGTTGATGAAAGTTCTATAGTTGGTAAATTTGTTCCTCGTGCTGATATATTCAACGAAACAACAGATCTATTCCCAGAATTCAGCCAGAAAAGTGTTTATAACATCCCACTATTTGATAGAAAACGAGCTGAAATTAAAAAGCCAATAATGAAAGATTATGAAAAAAAATATACTGATAACCCTTACGCACCATACGTTAAGCCGACAACGGCGCCTAAAGTTTTAGATGAACCTAAACCCCATGAAAATAATGCTGCTCCATTTTATTCATACAACGTTCCATCAGTATCAGTTGGATATACAAAACCCAAAATGCCGCAATGGCCATTGTATCCAAATCCGTATACAAGACCTTACAGACCATACAGAAACAAACCCAATAGACTGTACCAAAAGAAGTGGAAACCATCGATTTTGGGATTACAGAACAAGATTTACAATCAAATCTACAGCCCGTACAATTATATACTAAATAGTCAAAATGATGATGATGATGAAGCTGTGTATCAGACAAACGATGTGATGATGCCAAATGGAGAGAAAAAATGTCGAATGTGGTTGTATTATGACGGGCATAAGTATGAAGTTATACTCTAAACGTTAGATATTTAAGTTTGACGTCTAATAAATTATGAAATAATATTTATGAATAGAAGTTATTTTCAAATTAATTGTGAATTCAAATCAATAAACCGGTCTTTACAAGTTGAGTTTTATTCATAGGTACAAACAAAAACGCTTTAAATCCTAAAAAAGGGTGGCCAAAGCTTATTAATTAAAATTCCTCCACCATTTTTGCAAGTCGAGTCGTAAAAAGGTCCAGCCAAATTGCCTGACAATCACTTTAAAAGAACCAACCTCCTAAGTCGCGTCCAACTTGCAGAAATAAATTGTTAGGTGCTTTTGTAAGCAGAAACCCAACAGCCCTATTCCTGATATCTGTATATTCACGCCGTATATCCCCGAAGGGACTGGCAGAGGTGCTAATACTTTTGAACATCACATGACATTGTCGCCCGGTGTTCAGAATACCCACGTTTTGCTTGGACAGTGTACTCACGTGATAGGGGGTAAGCCTATCGCCGTTTTGTACAAATACACTGTCACATGGGCACGACCCGGGATATGAACTCCCACCGCCTGCACAATAAGCGATGTTCTACCCACTGAGCTATCACGGTTGTTGATATCTATAATGTTAAGAAATTGTACCGTAATAAAGCAATGTATCAACACCAGGTAAATAGCCACAAAATATATGTTTGGTGACGTGAAAGACTCGTACTTTTACAAAACTAAAAATTATAGTCACCTTTTAAAAATCTTAATGTCTTGTTATTAAATGTTAAAAAATAAATTTTTACTATAAAAACAGCTTGAAACATTTATAACAACTTATATGTTACATCATGTTAAAATCAGATAAAAATAATTATACACGTTCGTTACATGACATCAAAAGTTTATTCTAAACCGAATTTGACAAAATTTATGTAGTCAGGTACATCCATGATATAAATAGTGATTGACAATGTCTATAATTTATATGGAAATAACCTGTTGAAAACAAGAACTGGAAACCTAGCACGAGCGCTATTTTATCGTCACGATATTGGATAGAATGAAATGACAGTATACGATACTAAGTAGGTGCGAAAGAGATGACTGTTTTATACCACGCGATATCTAGTTAATAGGTCGCTCGTACGAGTTATGCTGTTGTCGAACGTACAAGAAAGAAGTGTAAGCGATTTATAATATACTTTACTCAGTTTTACTTCTTAGTGGCGGTGGAACTGGCGGAGACCACACACTAGTGTATCAATATTTTGCGCATGTTATAGTTGTTTGACAAAAACAAAGCGAGTTTATTAGAAACTAGTTTGTGAAATTAATAAGAAAAGATATAAGGTAAGTTTACGTTTAGGTTAAGAATAAATTTTGTAAGTGTGTTTATATTATCTTTCTGTCTTATCTCCGATAAATAATTAATATGTTTTAAATTTAATAAAACTTAACAATTATATTTGAGCTGTGTAGTGTCGGCTTAGAATAGCACTACCCCATTTCTTCCGGTGGGTGTACGTAAGAGGCGACTAACGGTATTGGGGCTTTTTAAGGGATTTCTGGGCGATGTGGTTGGAGACCCATCACCAACAACCTTTATTCTACCATCTTTTCCCCACTCAACTTCCAAAAGTAACTGAGAAATTTCTAATTTCTCAGCTCTGGCTACCCCTTTTAGGGATTTATAGCCGTGAGTATATGTATGTATGTAATTATATTGGAGTGAACTTAACAAGTCATCTTTGAGGTGAAGTGCTTAATAATCATTTATGATGATGTAGATAAGATAAATATTGTTTGTTTTATATTTGATAGGTAGGCTTTTGCCTGATTAGCCGAACAATATTTTAACTAACTCTGTGTCTAAGGCATTTATAAACAGTATATAATTATAACCCTCTTTTATAAAACATATACTTACGCTATTAGTTCCCATTGGGGTAGGTGAAGACATCGATCGCCACTTTTTACGATCCTGGAATCCTCTTTCATAATTACTGATGATTAATTTCTCATCTAAGATTGATGAATGTAATCTAGTTCAAAGAACGTGTCGACTAAATTTATAATTGGAATAACACCATATTAGTTAAAATTGGCAATGAAGATAATGTTCTAAATTTATCGACCCAGAAGGTAGCGTAGGGCTAAATGCTGAAGGGTTCTGTACAATTGTGTATAAAATGGTCTAAAATAATATCTAAATTATGTATGCTCTGGAACATTTATTTATGGTTTTTTATGACTATGAAAATATCAACTTCTAATTATAATAATATTTTAGCACAGACTGCTAAGCTAGAAACTCCTCAGACACATTTGGAAGTTGATAGCGCACAATAGGGTCAAAATAAAGTATCGTTGGTGGTGGGTCTCCACCCGCATCTCCCAGAAACCACTTAAAAACGCCCCATAACCACTATATACTTACCCTTTTAGTCGCAAGAGGCGACTAAGGAGACAGCCATGGTTAGAAAGGGGTAGTGACATTCTAAGCCAGCACTACACGGCATCTTTATATCTACATAGATATATCAGAATCTATCGATCGAAAATTTATAAGATCCTGGAAAAACTCTCTAGTATCATCTACATTGATCAATATATTCATACATTCTCATTTATCCCTTAAATTTAGAGTTAACAGTACTTCTATATTTGTAATCACAACTCATGACTGTTTCCGTTTTGGCCTAGGATATTTTTTGAAACCTTGAGATTTGCACAAGTAAAAAATAACATCATAAGAAATCACTATAATCATTACTAGTATATAGATAAATTCAGTTTTTTTGTAGCCATCACCATTAGTGGTATTGTGTATAAAATATACAAACAATGGTGAGGAAGTTTTTTTAAAAACTTATTTAGGTTTTCCAAGATTTTTTTATTTTATATAATATTTATTACTGATACGGGAAGAAAGAATTAGTATTTTTCTAGATAGTTTACGTATTTACGTACACTGTCTAAGCAAAACGTGGGTACCTTCTCTGGAAACTAGATGGCGCTTGCCATGTGAGTTCAGGAGTATTGGTACCTCTGCCAACCCCTTCGGGGATAAACGGCGTGAACGTTTATGTTATATGTTATGTTTACGTATGAACAAGAAATTTTCAAAACTTTGTAGGAATTTATTTCTGGTGAGCAAAGATTTATAGTCGAATTTGTAGTTTTGGGAGACTAAGCTATTTTATAGTCAAGAAAAATGAAGAAGTAAATACTATCAAATAATAAACTATGAACTCAAGTTAACACAACCAGTTTGAATCACTTTTGAATAAAACATCAATTTTTTACTTTAAAAAACCAGTTGCACCTGTATATTATAATCCAGTACGAACAAATACAGTATAAACTACTAAATAAAAAAATGAATTATTATTTTTGTTATAAAAGAACATAAGGATTTTACGCATTTTGTTATGAAAGAATATAAGGAGGAAATTCAAGATTAATTAGAATTTATTAGTATTAGCATTCAAGCGTTTTCAAAACATCAGAAACATAGCTTAGCTTATAGTTTAGTTAAGGGCCTCCCTGGAAAAATAGTTTCGATTTTGGTGGTTTAAAAACTCTATACTGTATAAAATCCGTTTTGATGATAATAATATGAATTGAAACTTAATTAATGATTTGTTCCTAGTCGTTTTGCTGCTTAACATGTCAACAATTTGTTGGAAATAATGATAATTCTTATTTACATACATACATACATACATATACTCACGGCTATGAATCCCTTGAAGAGGTAGCCAGAGCTAGGGAATCAGAAATTCCTCAGCCACTTTTGGAAGTTGCGTGGGGAAAAGATGGTGGAATAAAGGTTGTTAGTGACGGGTCTCCAACCGCATGGCCCAGAAACAGAAACACTTTATCCCTTAAAAGGCCCATACATACCATACCATACCATAAATACCGTTAGTCGCCTCTTACGTACACCCACCAGAAGAAATAGGGTAGTGTTTTTCCAAATCGACACTACACAGCGAAAATTTTTAATATTTTCATAAAACCATATGGGCTCCTCTGGTATAACATAGATGTATACACACATTATGTTTGTATAACCGCGCAATTTAATTATTTAGTATTTTGCTGTTTAAGTATTTATTTAAACATTATAGCAGCAAGAGATGCCTTTTTCGAAAGCCACAAATGCATCAATACAAAATTGGTAAATTTAAATCCGTGGTCATACCTGGCTGCATACTTTCTATGCCTAGATAATGGAGCTGCCTGTCAGCAACATACTTATATAAGGGCTCGACTATGATCTACCACCAGTTTTTCAAGCTGTGTAGTGACGCCTTAGAATAGCACTAACGCTTTTCCTGCAAAGGGCGACTTGGAAATGGGACGGTTGGAGATTCATCAACAACAATCTTTCCAATTGTTTCCCTCCACTTCCAGAAGTGGTTGAAGACTTTCTAATTCTGAAGCTACGCTTTTTTGGATTTTATAGCCGTGAGTATATGTATGTATAAACTTTTCTATTTTTTTTCTTAGTTCAATACGTTTAAAAAATTTAACGGTAATAGTATTGCAACTGCAGTCTATTGACGTGCTAAGAAGCTGATTCGTGACGTAATCACTTTCTTTTAGCTCTCGCCGCACGGGAGACCGAGACAACTACTATCTATATCACTACTGTTTAATGTATTGTTTATTTAATACAAAGAATTACTATTGCATAAAGTTTCACGTCTTTTTCTCTAAGAATGGTACTAATTATATCTGTGTATTTCTATAACTCTGGTGTGGTTCTGAAAGATGAGAATAAAACCGTGAGATTTTTTTTAGCTGGCTTTTAAAGTCCTATAATGTAAATCAATAAGATAAACTTCACAAATTGCTTCTCAAAGACTCAAACGTTTACGCCTTATATCCCCGAAGGAGTGATAGAGGAACTCATAATTCTGAACATCACGTGATATTGTCACCTGGTGTTCAGATTACCCACTTTTGCTTGGACAGTGTACTCTATCAATAATACAATATCAATTTCTTCTTTTGCTAGTTGACTGTAGATTACAATCATTGTAATTTAAAATGTATTTAACTCAGGCTGAACTCAGATTTTTTACTATAATTTATCTTTGAGTTATAAATTGAAGTTTTTATAACTTTATAGGTACTTTACTTGTTATGGCAACTAAAACACTGTTAATCCCTGACCTTTGCAACTCGGACACAACCACGTAGTACGATTTTTAATAAAAAAAAATTAATCTTTTATTTATACCAGTAGTTTATTTTTAATGCGACATGATAGTCCAGTGGGTAGAACAACCGCCCGAAAACAGAAGGGCGTGAGTTCCAATCCTGGGTCGGGCCTACACCAATTTGGCTTTTCTAAAGTCATATGTGTGGTTAATTTATCATGGTTGCTAACGGTGAGGGAAAACATCGTGAGGAAACCCACATGGCTGAGTTGTACTTAGTCATGTGACAGTGTATTCGTACAAAACGGCGATAGGCCTGCCCCCTATCACGTGAGTACACTGTCTAAGCAAAACGTGGGTACCTTTCTCTAGAAACTAGATGGCGCTTGCCATGTGAGTTCAGAAGTATTGGTACCTCTGCCAACCCCTTCGGAGATAAACGGCGTGAACGTTTATGTTATGTTTATTTTTAACACAGAAGCATTTTGTATGTAGCTCAAACTCAAACTCTAATATTTTGTTGCGTTCATGTGTCCATGAGATCTTAAATTTCAATACACGAAACCCTGCAAGAGCACTGCAAAATATTCTAAATCTAGATGAAATTAACAGAACTCTATACTACAAACTATTGGTACTCTGTTAAACTACTAATCTAACTTATTATTTTCTAAGACTTTCACGATTGCACGTTGTAATTAGAACAACTATTGACTTTCGGATGTTTTAATCGCATGTTATTACATTGTTTTTTTAAAGCCCGATGTTTCAAAAACTTTTCAGTTATCATGGTTACGGGAATTTTAATCTAACTTACAATAAATAATGAAAAACCATATTAATTATTACTCCGAAATTATAAAAATAATTTTCTATTACGTATTGCTGTCAGCACTTTTTAAACTTATTAATATACTAGTGGATCGTCCCAGCTTCGCACGGGTAGCGTTGTTTTTTTAAATATCTGAGGTTTCTTTCTTCAGTCACTGCTCAAGCATTGTGAAATTCAGCGTAATGTTTTTAATTTATTAAATTTATAGCACTCCCTTAACAGTGTAGTTTGGTGATTTTGATTGCGCTTTAATGAACGGTTCAGTATTTCCGTTTAATAGCAAATTTTGGAATAAAACGCCATGAAGTATTTATATCAATCTAAAAAATAAATCATTACGTTATGTAGGATGCAACTACTGGCGCCATCTAGTATGTTATATGTAAATTAGTAAAGATTTGGTTTCGATCACGGGCGCGATGGCTTATTTTATGTATAATTTCAGAGTTTGTCTACCGATTTCTATGATTCTTTTTTTATTGAATAGGTAATAATGTTACCTTATTTAAATTAGGGATGAATGAGAGGTTTACAAACGTAAGAGTAAACAAATATAATCAGGATGTTCCGAACTGCTAAGCTATCAGGAATTACACGTGTTATTGTGAGTCAACCATAAAAGATAGACATATACTGTTAAGGAATTTTTTTTAGATAATTTTATGAAGAATTTTTCCGCCACACATCATTTCTATGTAAGTTTAACCATTAAGGCTGCACACGCGACGGAAGCTTAAAAAATGGAGTAACTTCTCCCGTTTTCCCCGAATTTCCCAAAATTCCCAATTATTTCTCTGCTGGAAAGTATACAAAAACCTGCGCAGGAGTATGAAGAATAATTGTACCAAGTTTCGTTAAAATCCGTCGAGTAGTTTTTGTTTCCATAAGGAACATACAAACCGACAGACAGACAGACAGACAGACAGACAGACAGACAAAAATTTTACTGATTGCATTTTTGGCATCAGTATCGATCCCTAATCACCACCTGATAGTTATTTTGAAAATATATTTCATGTACAGAATTGACCTCTCTACAGATTTATTATAAGTATAGATTTTTGTTCTATTGATAATAATTAATAATAGGAATCGTTTTGTTAAGAAAGAAAGAAAGAAAAATAATTTATTTGGCAAAAAAAGAAAATTACAATTATTGAGTAACAACAAATTAAAAACATATATCATATTGCCAAAATGGTTCTGGCACCTGAATACGCACCTGAATTTGTTACCTGAATTAGATTAAAATTTTAGCATTATATTTCTTACTTGCGATAGGTAATACATTAAAGAGTATTATTTTAAAAGTATTCCTTTTATTTATTGATATGAGACATCAAAATGTGTGTCAAATACACGGTATTAGTCATTAGTTCATAAAAAAAATTCTTTCATTCCTTTTCTGCATAAACAATAAGTGTGAAAATTGTAGTTCTCCTCCAACTGCGCGATTTTCATAAAAACGGTTTCTAATTTATTGCTCTATTTTTATTAATCATAGAACAAAAGTCTATAAAAAACAAAATATTGTCATACGTTTTTTTATTTTACTTTATTATCAATATTGATTACATAAACATATTATATCATCTTATGCATGACCTTAATGTTTATCTTGAGCTATTTATAACATTAAATTATGAATAAAACGATATCATCAGTAAATAAACACAACAACCGAACAATAAACCGAACTTACGATAAGATGTACTTACCTTTAAGCTTCATAGAAATTGAACTGCAAATATCATATATGGACTAGTAGCATGAGACTCGTGAAAGCGCGTATGTTAAATTTAAAGTGAGAAACTGACAAATTTCTCATACAAAATCTGTCAGTATCTCACTTCTCACATGTCAAACTTGCTCTCACACGCCTTATGCTAAGAGGGATGATTGCAGAATACCATACGTAAAATATACTTAAAATTTCGATTCGGGAGGTGTAGTCTACTTTTATATCATATATGTATGCATGCATACATGCATGCATATGCATATGCTCACGGCTATATATCCCTAAGCGGGGTAGCCAGAGCTTTGGAAATAAAATATTCCTCAGCCACTTTTGGAAGTTAAGTGGGGAAAGGATGGTTATAATAAATAATTGTTGGTGACGGGTCTCCAACCACATCGCCCAAAAGTTACTTAAAAAGCCCCTATACCCTTAGTCGCCTCTTACGATCACCCACGGGTAGAAATGAGGTAGTGTTATTCTAAGCCGACACTACACAGCAATCTTGTATGTATAATTAGTAATCATATATGTATTATTGAATAACGAGTATTACATTAACGAGTTTACGAAGTAAGTTTTTTGCTGAGTAGTGGCCTCTGTCTGTATGGAGACGCAGCATAGTTGGGGATTAAAACCTACGAAATATAATTTCTTCTATCTGACCCCGACTATAATATTTACTTTAATGGAACTTACTACAAAATGTAAATAATATAAAAACAATGTTTTTTTATTAAATTTCAGCGTTACATTTTAACTGATGTAGGTATTTTGAAACAGTTTCATTTAAAACTCAAGTGATTTTAGTTTAAGGCCACACATGTATGAGGTACCATTTTTTATGATTTTGAACTTATAACTTAAGTTGTATATTATTATTAAAAACTAAATTCGGCTTTGGGTGTTTAAATTTTAAAGAATTAAAAATTTCGGAGTAAAATACATTAGCTATATTGATTTCAGTCAACTTAAAGACTACAGGTAATTATGACTCTAGACATTTTTATAGATATTCCATTGTAGCCGATGAACTAGCAATAAAATTACGAGCTTGCTAGGGGCTAGTTTTTGAAAACTTGGGTATAACTTTAAAAAAACTGATAAATCACTCTTAATTGACAGCCGCTTTTTCAATAGTTTGTTGTTTTTGCCTCGAATTTGATCACCTATTTTTGAAGTTCTGCTGTAAGTTTGGGCTCATCTTGGATGCCAATGGTCATTCAATTGATCCTTATAATTAGGATCATAACATGAAACGAAGACTAACCGCCACTAATGATGTCATATCTCCGCCAAGACGAGTGAAGCGAAGCGCACGGGCACTAACTACCTTTTCTCGAAGCGCTTCGTCGTTTTTTTGAACCCGCTTAACTTGGTTTTGGATTTTACTAGATCAACAAAATTTTCGGATAGATTATTCAACTTTCCTCGGTAAAATTGTTATTTTGGTAAATATAGTTTGCACCATTTCCATTTACAATTTGCGAATGTTAAGAGTAGTCACAGCGTAAGCCAGTTCCTTTACATTGATCTAATCACTGCATCTGCAATTTTCAGGTTTCCAGCCACAAAAATGTGGGCGTGCGACCCAACGCTGACGGCGACCATAGTGGACAGCTACCAGGTAGCTGGACCTCTGTTCGTGGCTGCTCTTCAAGCGTTCTTCGCTGCTCACTGCGCCCTGGTCGGGGACCATCTTTGGCCGGTCGATGCTACTGATTCTGTTCTTAAAGGTATAATATGGTTTATGGTTTGATCAGGAATAAATTTAAACAGACTAATTGTAATAGATTTAGTGTATTTGATAAAATGTTTAAATATAGTAATTGGTTAGGTGAAATGATATGATTGCGTTTTAAGAAACAATAATCCCGCTGTTGTAAGAATTAAAACTGACTTAAAAATACTCAGAACTAGGTTGACAAGATTACCACCACTAATATGTATTTAATTTTAGTTAAATTTTGTCAACTGGAATAAGTGATCATAAGTGGAATAATATAGCATAAGTTTCATTAGCCTAATCAAACGCAGTATATACAGAGATGGAAGAATATGGGTTAAGTTCGACGAATATGTCAGGTAGAAAGAGGAAAGTTTTAAGACTTTATCAGAAAGGTTCGTTATATGTCAATCATCCTTCTTATATCCACTTACATCGAACGGGTCATTTGCTTGAAACTCTCTGTTTATACGGTTCTATTGAAATATAACCGCAACCGTGATAGCCCAGTGGGTAGAACACTCGGTTATCGTGCAAACGACTAGTGTTCAAATCCTGGGTCGGGCCTACACCAATTTGTCTTTTCTAAAAGACATATGTGTGATTAATTTATCATGGTTGTTAACGGTGAGGGAAAACATCGTGAGGAAACCCACATGGCTGAGTTGTACTTAGTCATGTGACAGTGTATTCGTACAAAACGGCGATAGGCCTGCCCCCTATCACGTGAGTACACTGTCCATGCAAAACGTGGGTACTCTGAACACCAGGTGACAAAGTCTAACTTATGAAGAATCCGAGGAGTTATTAAACATACCCAGATAATCATAAATTATGTCGTACATATACGTATTTATGAGAATAGTTATTTATTTATTTACTATTATTTTATGTTTTATTATTATTTATGTATTATTTACTCTACCCAAAACTATCTTTTGCGTAAGTATCTAATTTTACTATATATAAATATTATCTATATTATATTATGCTATATATTATACAACTATTTTACTATATTTGACACTTTCCTAGATATTAGATTGAATGATTGTAACTATTTTGTTCTGCTTAAGCCTTTAACAAATCAACACAGCATTGATCAACACAGTGTTGATTTTGTATTTTAGATTAGATTTAAAATTTTCTTTTTATTTACTACGCCACCTGCGAAACCCTGTTTACGCTTTAATGTAACATGCCTACCATGTCCCCCACGATACAGGCTATGCCTAGTGTAGGGGACAACGACCTCTCCAATTGTAAAATTTCGTCACCTAATTACCAAATATCACTTAAGGTACCTTTGTAATGCAAACTGTTGTTATTTTGGTTATTGCTGGTGTAAAAATAAATATTTTTCATATTTCATATTTTCATATTTTCATATTAGTACCTCTGCCAACCCCTTCGGGGATATTCGGCGTGAACGTTTATGTTTATGTTATGTTTATATGTTATTGAAATATAAAATCATTTTATATTATTTAAGTGTTTTTTTTTTTAAATAGGCCTTTGAAACAATCGACAACCTGGTCTTCAGGCTCAGCTCTACGGCCACTACATCTACAGCAGAAAATATTAACACAATAAACTATTTATAAAAAATGGATGTGTTGAATGCAAAAACAGCTAATTGAAGTTTTATTTTTTCTAAAATTATTATTATCCTTTTGAACGGTGCATCTCAATTTATGTATTAATGCAATCAAAACATAGATTGTCCTGAAGAATAATACTATAAAATAACCGCGTTATTTCTAACATTTCAGATCCATCTTACGATTTCATAGTGGTCGGCGCCGGCACAGCTGGGTCCGTGCTCGCCAACCGACTGACCGAGGTGGAAGATTGGAAAGTGTTGCTCATAGAAGCTGGAGGAAATCCGAACTTAATAACGGAGGTAAGGATTGCCGTGATAGTCCAATGGGCAGAACGACTGCCCGTCAATACAGACAGGCGTGAGTTCAAATCCCGGATAGGGGATACACCAATTTGTCTTTTCATATGTGTGGTTAATTTATCATGGTAGTTATCGGTGAGGGAAAACATCGTGAGGAAAACCAAATGGCTTCGTACAAAACGGCGATAGGCCTGCCCCCTATCACGTGATTACACTGTCCAAGTAAAACGTGGGTACTCTGAACACCAGGTGACAATGTCACGTGATGTTTTGAAGTATTAGTGCCTCTGCCAACCCCTTCGGGGATATACGGAGTTTACGCTTGAGTATTGTGTCTTGAGTAAGGATTACTTATGTAAGGGCTACTACTAGTTGTGATTACTGACACTATTCTTTGTCTAAGTCGCAGGAAAATCGTCAAACTCGTTAATTTATAAGTTTCCTAGGAAACTTGTAAGTTGACGGTAATCTGTCAAACAGCAAACGAATTTACATCTTACCTGATAGGTTTTAGGAAACTTGTAAAATAACTAACTCATCTCAGGAAAATTGTAAGTGGGGATCATTTTTGACAAGTTTCCGAGTTTAAAATTCTGTATTTTAGGAACTTCACAAGTTTCCTGAATCCCGCTAGGAAAGTTGTCAATGCAGCGCTGACGGCGCGGAGAGAGGGATGTTAGTCGATGCGGATTGGCTGGCGGCGGTCACGTGACGTGACGCATTCGCGCGTCTTGTCAGCTCGACAATCGAAACTAATATTTTCCTTGCTTTACTAATGCTAATCTATTAATTTTCTATTATTTGATGTCACTGACATAAAATTAAAAAGTTTTAAGAGTATTTATTAAATATAAATTGTTTGAGTATATATCGTGATACTTTATTGTTATATAGTATGAATACCTTCTAGATCTTTTTTTAAAGAGCGTTTTTATACCGATAAATACATACCTATACTTGCGGCAATAAATTCCTAGAAAGGGTGGGTAGCCTGACTGTCGGAATAAGAAATTTCTTAGCTACTTTTGGAAGTTAAAGGGGAAAAGATTGTATTGTATTGTAAACATTATTGGCGATAGGTCTCCAACCGCATCGCCTCCAATGACATCCATTGTTATAGGTTACCGCCAGAAACATGTTAGTGCTATTCTTAACCGATGCTTGTAAGATTTTAAACTCTTGCAAATTTACTGCATTCATAATGTATTATCCCGCGGTTACCCTAAGAGGAAACCAAAGGCTTTTTAAGTGATTGTTAGATGAAGTTATCAAAACATTGTCATTACTTCAAATTCATTATTTTTTCTTTACTCAACACACTTCTTAACCAAGCATCATAAGTAACTGGTACTATTAACAATTTCACTAGCAGCCATTAGGAGGCTTACAGATTTCCTAAATTATAAATTCAAAATTAGGAAACTTGTCAAAAATGATCCCCACTTACAAGTTTCCTGAGGTGAGTTCGTTATTTTACAAGTTTCCTAAAACCTATCAGGTAAGATGTAAATTCGCATGCTGTTTGACGGATTTCCGTTGACTTACAAGTTTCCTAGGAAACTTATAAGTTAACGAGTTTGACGATTTTCCTGCGACATCTACAACATTGTGTAAAAATAAAAACATTTCATACAATTTCATTTACTTATTTTAGTGAATCCAGAATATAATTTTTATTCTTTGTTAACTTTAGGAAGTAAAGTTTTTAATAATAGATAATAAGTAGTTTATATACTAACATTACTGTAAGTAATCGACTATAATGGAAAAAAATATTTTTCAGATAAAGATTTTTATGTATATATAATATTTTTCAGATAACTATTAATGCTAGTATCTATAAATATATTCAAAAGGTGAAATCGTAACGCATTGGCAGTGAAATGACTCTTTTTCTCTATGAAGTAGTTTTTCAAAACCAAGCACTTCTAGTCAAGCTTTTTATCAAGAATATATCAATATACAATAGATGTTTAATAAGTCATATTGTGGCCTTATTTGGGCGAATTCATGGCAAAATATATAAAAATATATATGTTACATACATACATACATACATATACTCACGCTATTAGTTCCCATTGGGGTAGGCAGAGACTATTGATCGCCACTTCGCACGATCCTGACAAACCTCTCTAGCTTCGTTTACATCTATCAATCTTTTCATACATGCTCTTTTATTCTTCATACTTCGGACGCCAGCCTTTTTGAGCACACTCTCAATTTGGTCCAAGTGTGTTCTCCGTGGTCGTCCTCTACTAACATTACCATCCACACTAGCTCTATAGATCCCTTTTACCAATTTTCTATCATCCATCCTCTCTATGTGCCCAAACCATCTCAACATTCCTTTTTCTATCTTTCTTACAATATCATCTTTCACACCACACTTTTCACGAATAACACTATTTCTCAATCGGTCACATAATCTAACATTACAAATTTTTCTGAGGGACCTCATCTCTACTGCATTCACTCTGCTCTCATGCTTCTTCTGCCACACCCAACATTCGCTTCCATACATAAGCGTAGGAACAAGAACAGCATCATGCACAGCCATTCGGGCCTTTTCAGACACCGATTGACAGGTCATTAGGCTATTCATTGCTCCATTTACCGCATTACCGTTTTTCACTCTTCTTTCAATATCTTCATCGCATTTTCCATCCCTTGTAAACAAACTTCCCAGATATACAAACTCCTTCACCTGTTCCACATCCTTACCATCAATCGCAATCACGCATTCTGTCACATCTGCGTGATTGCGATTGATGGTAAGGATGTGGAACAGGTGAAGGGATATGTTAGTATAGACAAATATATTGCCAACTAAATATTTGAGATCAATAGTCTTACTTGAGGTTGAAACTAAAAGAAGTTAAGCAACAAAAAAATTTTTTAAACCAAACACCAGTTCAATATGTGATCCCTTAGCACCAACACGAGTAAGGATTGATTTGTACTTTTTAGTCTCTGCTGGCTAACCATGTTTTCATCTAACCTGTGATATATTTCCTTTCAGACACCACAACTCTTCTTTGCGGGCATTGATTCTTCAGTTGACTGGGGTTACAAAACTCAACCAGAAGATAGCGCCTGTCGGAGTTACAGAAGCAAAGGATGTGCTTGGCCCAGAGGAAAAGTGCTCGGCGGTTGCAGTAGTATTAACGGAATGTTCTATGTAAGAGGGAACAAACTAGACTACGATGAGTGGGCAGCTGAAGGGAACCAAGGATGGAGTTACAAAGAAGTTCTACCATATTTCCTAAAGAGTGAAAATTTCTCGGGTACTCTTGATTCCGAAGAAGCCAAATATCACGGAACGGGTGGCTATTTACATATCGAACATAGTGATAACGTGCATGACCTAGAAAAACTTATACTTAAAGCAAATGAAGAGTTAGGCTTGAAAATACTTAAAGATATAAATGGAGCTAATCAAATGGGGATTACCAGATCTTTAAGTAATACCAAAGATGGTGTTCGTCATAGTATGGCGAGAGCCTTCCTCAGCCCTATTAAAGACAGACCAAATCTGCATGTATTAAAAAACGCACAAGTTACTAAACTTGTTTTCAAAGAAAACACAAAAATAGTTACTGGAGTCCTGGTTAATAAAAACGGTCAAAACTTTGTAGTCAACGCAAAAAAAGAAGTAATTGTATCTGCAGGATCTATAAATACTCCCAGTTTGTTAATGCACTCAGGTATTGGACCTAAACGTGAACTTGAAAAACATTTGATTGATGTAAAGGTAGATTTGCCAGTGGGTGAAAACTTGCAAGATCACGCTTTAGTAACAATTTTATACAAGAAAAAATCTGACATGAGTCTTTTCACAACAGCGCATATTACCCACTATTTAGCTGATTTCATAAACAACCAACGTGGGCCATTATCAGACGTTAGTCCTCATAAAATAATAGCCTTCATTAATACTACAGATCCAACATCTAGCAGTCCAGATATTCAGAATCATTACATTACCTTCCCACCAAACATTAGTAATATTTTGGATGTCTTTGGAAGACATGGACTATCTGATGAATTTAATGAAAAATTCAAGATAATTAATAAAGATCACGCTGTATTAATACCTTATTCAGTTTTATTAAAGCCCAAATCGAAAGGAAAAGTAGTACTGAAAAGTGCTAATCCTTTAGATTTGCCACTTATATACGCAAACTATTTTGATGATCCTGAAGACATGAAAACAATAATAAGAGGAATAAGACACATAATGAAACTTGGGGAAACCAGTGCATTTAAAAATGCTGGGTTTGAATTGGAATGGATTGAGCTGGAAGCTTGTAAAAACTTTAAGAAAGAAACTGATGAATATTTGGAGTGCTTGACTAGAGAGACTACTATGTCCCTATACCATCCTGTGGGTACAGCAAAAATGGGACCAAAATCTGATCCCACAGCTGTGGTAGATCCAACGCTCAAAGTACATGGAGTGGAAAACCTGCGAGTGATAGATGCCAGTATAATGCCTAACATCCCAAGAGGAAATACGAACGCTCCCACGATAATGATAGCAGAGAAGGGGGCGGATTTAATAAAAGCTTCCTGGCAAAATTACAAACATTCTGAACTCTGAAACTTCCATAGAACTCTCATAAGTATTACCAAAAACGTTTTTTATGATTAAAATTGAAAGACAATCCTTTTCATTTTGTAATTTTTGAATAAAAATATAATTTTAACATATGGTTTCACAGCGGATTTCGATGGTGAGGCTGTAGAGAGGTACTACTAATTTATTTGACAGTACAGTTCTGCTTGTATTTTTAGTATGATTAATTTTCTCAGGAGAGTTTAAAAATCTAGTTAATCCTATGGAAGGACATGTACTATGGTATGAAATACTAACATGACCATACAGTTAAAAAGTTACAATTCCGAAATTAACAATAGCCAAGACTTTAAAGAAAACCACCCATTTTGATCCCATTATAGTTAATTTTGATACGAGTATGCTAAGTTCGTCAATACAATGGAAGTGAATTCCAAGCTGAACCGAGCAAGAATAACACTAAATATTTATCTCTGAACTCTAAGGTGTTTCAGACGAAGTGAAAAAGACATTTGGGTCTTGTTAAGAGGGCTTAAATTTAATTCTTGATATTCAGTTGGGTTTTTAAGGATATTACTTTAACGATTATATTAGCTGTGTAGTGTCGGCTTAGAATAACACTACCCCATTTCTGCCGGTGGGTGTACGTAAGAGGCGACTAACGGTATTGGGGCTTTTAAGGGATTTTTGGGCGATGCGGTTGGGGACCCATCACCAACAACCTTTATTTCACCATCTTTTCCCTACTCAAATTTCCAAAAGCGGCTGAGGAATTTCTAATTCCTTAGCTCTGGCTACCCTTATAGGGATTTATAGCCGTGAGTATATGTATATATGTATGTATGATTATTATTCTGAACATGACAGTGTAGTCGTACAAAACGGTGATAGGCCTGCCCCCTATCACATACGTACACTGAACACCAGGTGACAATGTTACGTGATTTTTAGAAGTATTAGCACTCTTCCAGCCTCTTCGGGGATATAAAAAGTTAAAGTTAAAGGTAGATGTGCCGTCATTGACCAGAAACCTGAAAGTTAATTTTTATTATCCTTATTCCCTTTCAAGACAAGTGCTAGAAAGGACGGGTGAAGTGATTTATATACTACTATTTTTATTATATAAGACTCTAGACTGGACCGGACACAATACTTTAAAATCAAATAAATAAATAGCTATAGAAACTAAGTATAACTCAGGTATGTAGGTTTCCTCACAATGTTTTCCCTCACCGTTGGTAACCATGATAAATTATCTATATATATATACATTTGACTTTCGAAAAGACGTTGGTGTAGGCCCGACTAAGGGTTCGAACCGACGACGCCTGCCTGCAAGAAGGTCGCGAATTCCTATCCATTGAGCTCACACGGTTACCTAGTAACAGCTAGTAACATAACATGGTTGTGAATAGGAAAAAAATATTTATAAGACTATTAGTTCATCCTAAGGTGTGAGTAAACATTAAGTTATATAAAAGAGAAACTTGTACGTTAAATTTTGATGGGACAACATCGCAAACGGCTTGACCTCACATTGTCTTCGTTGAAATGTTAGCAGTTAAGATAAGGTTTGTTAATTTTTTTTTAAGATGATTGCACTGTTGCCTTAAGGGTAATTGTAAGTTATTTTTTGTACACTTTTTCCCATATGCCTCTGTACATTGTTCTTCAAAATACAATAACCCACGCACTTGTCTTGAGTATATACATACATACATATACTCACGCCATTGGTTCACTTTGGGGTAGGCAGAGACTATCGATCGCCCCTTTGTACGATCCTAGCAAACCTCTTAATATTTGTAATCTCTCTGACGAATATTTTGTCCAAGTGTGTTCTCCGTGGTCGTCCTCTACTAACATTACCACCCAGACCAGCTCTATAGATCCCTTTTACCACTTTTCTATCATCCATCCTCTCTATGTACCTAAACCATCTCAACATTCCTTTTTCTATCTTTCTTACAATATCATCTTTCACATCACACTTTTCACGAATAACACTATTTCTTACTCGATCACATAATCCAACATTCTTTTTTGAGATTCAGAGTGTGCTTAAAAAGGCAGGCGTCCTAAGTATGAAGAACAAAAGAGCATGTATGAAAAGATTGATGGATGTAAACGAAGCTAGAGAGGTTTTTCAGGATCGTACGAAGTGGCGATCGATAGTCTCTGCCTACCCCAATGGGAACTAATGGAGTGAGTATATGTATGTATGTATGTAAGAATATATCGCGATACAAGATTTCATTACACACTTATCATACCCACAGTTATGAATCCTTAAAAGGGGTAGCATCAAAGTTAAAAGAACATCAAAGTTATAAAAGCCTCAGCCTCATTAGGTTGGGTTTTAAAGGAACCGACTTCACTGCTATTTGACGGAAACCTAATTTCTCATACAAAATTCGATATCACATAGTAATTTTTATATTTTGCAATGTTAATAATCTTATGTACATAAAAAGAACAAACACAACGAGTTGAGGGATTTTCTCGTTTTTTAAACTATGATGATGAAAGCTCGATTACAAATTGCACATCAATCGAAAATGTACACTTTTTCTTTAAATTATTATTATGTGTACAAAATACTATAGTTATTAGTTGTTTCAATATTTTAATATATCATTATGAGAGATCATACCGTTACGCTTGATTTGGTTCCAGTGTGCAGTTAGCAGATTACCTACAATACGATATTGGTAATAAATATGAGAAAATGGTAATCAATTCTTGCACACCGTGAAAAATATCGATAAACTATGATAGACCACAGAGCCAGCAACGGATTTAATGACCCACTTCTTCGCAAGCAATGGACAGCATAAGGGTTTTGTATCGTATATTTTAGTGAAAAACAGTCACAGTTCTGTTGGGGGGATTGGCAGAGGTGGCCAAACTTACATATACTCACGGCTATAAATCCCAAGAAGGGGTAGCCAGAGCTAAGAAATTAGAAATTACTCAGCCACTTTTGGAAATGTGAGTGGGGAAAAGATGGTAAAAATAAAGGTTGTTGGTGATGGGTCTCCAACCGCATCGCCCAAAAATCCCTTAAAAGCCCCAATACCGTTAGTGGCCTTTTACGTACACCCACCGGAAGAAATGGGGTAGTGCTATTCTAAGCCGACACTACACAGCAAATATATCAGTCAGAAAACAAATATTGTAGTGTTTCCAATACCCGACGGTAAATAATCAATCTGCCCTTGAAACGTAGTGTCTTGTACGTCAGTCAACTGCTAAAACAAGTAAAACTTTTTATGCCTAGCAGAAATGCAAAATCGTGTCTGGAGTGGTATGTACTTTGTCCGTGAGCGCTGGTGGCCTCTGAGGCCTTAAGCTCGCCGATGATCGGGTCGTCGGGATCCGAGAGCACGGTACGAGGGCGTCTCTCTCGAGTTCCGACAAACTAGCGTTTCCTACGATTTTGCTTTATCTTTATATAAGGCGTGATTTTGTACATGTTATAATAGTAGTCGGCTGACATATAAAGCTCCGCGTTACAGATGGCTGATTCACTATCTACCGTTAGATATCGCTAACTAAAAACTGCACAATGTTTCAGTTGAGCAGAAATTATATAAAGTATTTTTTTCGACGATTATATGACGACTGGTGCCTATGCCCCAAACAACTAGGTGGCTGACGTTTATTAAACTATTTGATACTTTATTTTATTTTATCAGGGACATCAACATGCATATAAACATATAAGTTATAATGAGCTAGTGTGGATGGCAATGTTAGTAGAGGAAGACCACGGTGAACACACTTGGACCAAATTGAGAGTGTGCTCATAAAGTCAGGTATTACGAAAAAAAAGCATGTATGAAAAGATTGATGGATGTGAACAAAGCTAGAGAGGTTTGCCAGCATCGTACTAAGTGGCGATCGATTGTCTCTGCGTACCCCAATGGGAACTTACGAAGTATACGTATGTATGTATTTCTATGAATATTTTATGTTTGCTGTGCAATTAATAGGTTTCTATTCTTTTTTATTCTAATCGGTCTTTTAACCAAGCTCTTTTCTATATACCAAACGGAGCTCTTTGTATGGTTACCAAAAAGATGACTTTATATGGGTCATAGAATATAATTTTATATTTAGAGGAACCGGGGTCTTTGCCATATCCCAAAGTTGCACAACTAATTGGCAATTGCAAGCGAAATCAACGGCCGAACTATCGCGGGAAGCCGATGCCTGAGAAGAACATAGGGGAGATTGGGAATTTTAGAGATCTATGGGGCAGGAACTTGTGCAGCAGTGGACGTCAATCAGCTCTCATTCTCAATCAACAGATCTCTCATTCTACGGATTTCAGGGCCAAACTAGAAAATTTTATTAGAGCACTTGGGTACTGACTAATAAAAAAAGCTCAGATGCTTTATCAACTTCGTTTAAAATTCAGGTTGTGCCTTATCAATAAGACAGACGTTTCATAAGTGGATGTTTTATATACCTGTAGTTGACAAGGCTGAGGCTGTAAACTGATATTGAGAAAAATAATCTTATATTACATTACCCACAACATCCTTCAATGCATCCGACAAGGCTATTTATCTGATTAAAAATAAATTAAACTTTTTGAATAACAAATACGGAAAACAGAATATTCGAAAACGCCATAAAAGGTAAATATAAAGGTGTCTTCATTAAACCAAATACAATGGTTGCCTCACCCTGACAGCATAATCAGATAGGTCAAAATGCTCTCACGACTGTTCTTGTTATAAGAAAGGCGCCAAAACTTGGTTAAATCAGGATTAAGCGCTTTATTTCCTAACCTTAAGCACTCATTTCTTTCCTAACCTTAAGCACTCATTTCTTTATACTTTCTTAAAAAACCGATATTTTACAAGTAATGAAAACATAGCTGATCATTTTAAATTAAAAAAAAGTATCAAAGACACAAACGAGACTTCAACCGTGAATGGCACTATATGATCCAGAAATTCAGTTTATCCAATGCACTCTAATCTAGCGCTAAGTAAAATAAAACAGCGCATTTTTGCTGAAAACAACGTGAATGACTGAATGTTCCACACTTTAACATAATCCTGTTTCCATCACTAGGAAGAAGTCGTGTTTATCTTGACCTACTTACGAGACCAGTCGGTAAGTTGACTTAATGCACTTTAAGTTATAATTTCGTTTTTAATTTTAACTAGCTCAATGACGTCACGACTTGAATTCAATGACACTTTAATGTACAGTCAGTTTCGTTAGCGTATCTAGATGAGATTTTAAAAGTAGCAGGAAATGTGAGCGCGATGGATTTAAAAGGAAAAAGTTGTGAATGGAACTACTCGTATGAACAATATGATGAGCCTCTGATATCGAAGTAGTCGTTATCCGAAAAGGATAGAATTTAGTTCCTGCGCTAATGGACGAATCAGTTAAAAGTGCAATTCATTTAGCCTTTCCCTTGCTCCGAACTGTGAATGATTCATACCTGAAACAAATGAAATTTTCTCGGTTTATTTATTGACACATGCCCAAAGGTTTCAAACGCTTATTATATTTAAATTAAAAATGTTTGTAAATTTCTCCACCTTAATTAAACATTAATTGAAGTTTTATATCGATTATAACAACAAATATTAATTAATTATAATTTGCATTTAATATTTTTAAAGCCATAAATGTAAATACTAGCGTAACTCATATTTTTACAATGGCGCCTTATCTTGTTGTACGGTTGTTTGCAATCATTGTAACTTTGGCTGAAACGAATGCGAGAATACATTTGTGCTTCACTTTAGATTTCCAGTTTTACTTTATCTACACTCACGGCTGTAAACCCTAAAAAGGTGAAGGCAGAACTTCAGAATTTTACACTACCTCAGCCATTATTTAAAGTCGAGTTATAAAATATTGTAGTATAATATAAGTTGAGATGAGTTCCAGACTTCCGTTTAACCGATTAGTTTTCTTATTTGTTAGGTATAAAAACTTAATACGTAGTTTATATTCTTCTACCACTATATTTAATTCATAAAAATCTTAATAAAAGGTTTTAGATATTTGTCACTTAAGTAATAAAGTAATCAATTTATCGACAGAACAGCCTACCACATCAGCTTGTAATAAATTATTTCTTCTCTAGAGATGGAAACCATAGGAAACCTAACAGCAGTATGTCCTGCCTTTGGTGGTATCACTGGAAATATCTTTGCACAAGCAATAGCTACAATAATTACTGCGCATTGTGCCCACTCTAAAACAAGCACATGGCCTGAAGATAACACTGACTATATTCTTCAACAAAATCGAGGTTTGTTCAGTCTTATTGTTAATTGTACGTATAGTAATATTATACATGTAAAACTGACATATGAAATGGGTGATTTTACATATAATGGGTTTAAAGACAAAATTACTAACTACTAACTCACTTAATGACGTGATAACTCAATGGGAACGACGTGATAGCTCAATGGGTAGAACATCGGTTATCGTGCAAACGACTAGTGTTCAAATCCCGGGTTGGGCCTACACCAATTTGTCTTTTCTAAAAGACATAAGTGTGGTGATTTTATCATGGTTGTTAACGGTGAGGAAAAACATCGTGAGGAAACCCACATGGCTGCAATGTGGTGGTTCCTGGTGTTCAGAGTACCCACTGTCCATGCAAAACGTGGGTACTCTGAACACCAGGTGACAAAATCACGTGATGCTCAGAAGTATCTCTGCCAACTCACTTTACACATTATTATACGTACACAATGTATGGGGGCAAAGGAGAGATTCCTCTTCCATATTCGTCATACAAGAGTTAGCTAAAATTATGGTAAATTGCTAATCCTATCACAACAATATAGAGAATATGTACCATACATAAGCTTTCAGGCTCCTGAAAGAAATATATAAGGTAATGTTGGTCCTAGACAGTGCAAAGCATGGATATAATTTTAAGTTGAAATGGATTAATAAAATAAAACTTAACGCGGTCATGGGACATATAATATTATGGATACATGCATTTAAGAAGGTTGCATATTCATCACATGCAGGTTTCAGTAACCTTTGTTTCACTGCCTCGTCCATCTTGCCATGTTGTCATGTTATCTGTGTCCGGTGGACAAGGGAAACCAAACCTTATAGGGTGCTTGGCGATGACCCAAAACATTAAGATACATAATTTTAAATAATATTCCAAGATTGAAAAAACTATCATGGTCAAATTGATATTTTCCACTATAAAAACTATGTACATAAGTAATTTACATTTAAAAAGCTTTTTATTTGCAATTATAATATCGTGAGGAAACCCACATGGCTGAGTTGTACTTAGTCATGTGACAGTGTATTCGTACAAAACGGCGATAGGCCTGCCCCCTATCACGTGAGTGCACTGTCTAAGCAAAACGTGGGTACCTTCTCTGGACACTAGATGGCGCTGCCATGTGAGTTTCTGAAGTATTGGTACCTCTGCCAACCCCTTCGGGGATAAACGGCGTGAACGTTTATGTTATGTTAAATATTTTACAATGACCAGGAATGGGATGGGATGGGAAATCTCGAGTGGGATTTATTTTATGTGATTATTTATGTCTCTAATTGTTCTGTTTTGTTTTTGGATTTGTATAGTTCCAAGTTTCATTCAGTGTACTGTTTGGTTTTTGTATTTTAATAGTTCCAAGTTTTATTTATTGTGCTGTTTTGTCATAATACTAAAAGTTTTCGATCCTTAAGGCAATTTTTTTTTAAGTATTTTTCATTTGCAGATGAATTATCATATGATTTTATAATAATTGGAGCCGGCACAGCTGGGTCCATACTAGCAAACCGTTTGAGCAAAGCACTGCCATCGATGACGTTTTTGGTCGTAGAAGCGGGCGGGGATCCTGAGCAAGATACGGAGGTTAATATTATGGAGGTTTTATATGATCAATATTATTAAAAACCTCAAAAAAAAAACAATTTAAAAACAAATTGCACAGACAAGATGTCAGTAAGTTAATATTCACAAGCGAGCTTTAATAAGTCAATGGATACAAGAGCGAAGATTGCTTCAATGAATTTCAATTACATGTTTTTTCTCAAGCGTTTCAAAGAAGTCTACATCAAACATGATTCATAAGTGATATAAATTTTGTTTCAGATACCAGGATTCTTATTTATGGCGCAAAACTTATCATCAGATTGGCAGTACAAAACTCATCCAGATAATAAAACTTGCAAAGGGTTTGTTGACAACCAATGTGTCTGGAGTAAAGGAAAAGCAATGGGTGGATCAACTTCGATCAATGCTATGATATATATAAGAGGACATCCTACAGACTTTGATGGATGGACAGAAAATAATAAAGAATGGGGTTACAAAAATATACTGCCATACTTTGAAGAAATAGAAGCTAATTTTGAAAAACATGTAACTAATGAAAAAGTAGCAGATGTTAGTCCTTTGTATGATATTTTATTCAGTTCTTGGAAAGAATTAGGTTACAAAGAGCTAAATCAAAATAATTACGATGCTTTAATTGGTATGCGAGTTGCCAAGTTACACATCGCTAAGGGTGAAAGATACAATCTCGCTAAAATTAATCTTCAGTTAGCTAATAAAAATAACGTACATATCATGAAAAACTCAGTTGTTCGTCGTCTTTTAATAGATGCTAATACCAAAAGAGTTAATGCCATTGAAGTAAATATAAAAGATTTAGTAGTCAAAATAAAAACCACCAAAGAGGTCATATTGTCAGCTGGCACCATTGCATCGCCACAGTTACTAATGCTTTCCGGGGTTGGCCCAAAAGAGCATTTGATCGAAAAAGGAATAAAAATAAAGAATTATCTTCCCGTTGGTCAAAACTTACAAGACCACATAATGGTGCCGATATTTTTACAAATTAATGAAATGTATTCAAAAGAAGTACCAAACGAGGAGATTGTATTAAGTTTAGTCAAGTACATGTTGACCAAATCTGGACCCCTGTCTAACATAGGAATAACAGATTTTATTACTTTCGTTAACGTTAAAAATGAAAACAATAAACCCGATATCCAGTTCCTACACAGTTTTTTCCCTAGAAATGACCAATTTGTATTGCAAACATATCTCAAAAGTATAGGATACAAAGATGAAATAATCACAGCAATAAGGAAACTAAATAAACAAAATAGTTTATTTGCTATTTTTCCCTTACTTTTGCATCCAAAATCTAGAGGAGAAATATTATTATCTGACATGAATCCTTTATCAAAACCAATTATCAAAGCTAACTACTTGACTAATGTAGAAGACTACTCAAAGCTCATAAAAGCAATAAGACTAGTAGAAAAAATGACGACCACTACATCATTCAAACAACTAGGCATCACAATAGGCGAAGTAGTAATCGATGCATGTTCCAAAGTTGTATTTAACTCAGCTAAATACTGGAAATGTTACCTAAACCATATGGCTACAACGTTATATCATCCTGTAGGAACTTGCAAGATGGGTAACTCCAATGAGGCCGTAGTCAACAGCGAACTTAAAGTTCACGGCATTCAAAATCTCCGAGTGGTTGATGCAAGTATTATGCCATCAATAACTGGTGGAAATACCATGGCACCGACTATGATGATAGCCGAAAAGGCATCCGACATGATTGCAAAACAATACAGTCTCCACGACGAATTATGAAACCATTTTTAAGCATCATTATTAAGCTGCAACTAAATTATGATTGGGGTTTATGACAGGGGCTAAGTCGAGTCAAAGTGCACATGACCCTCAGGACATAGAGTGACATTTGAAGATTTGTATATGCTGTATGTAATGTAAGTGGTTTCAAAAACGTTAATCATTTTGAATAACGATGGTGGATCTGTGTCATTGAATACTGAAAATATTTAAGTGTAATTGTAAATTGTTGACGATTGGACAGATGTTATATTCAAATTTATGTGAGCCTTATATAATGTAAAACAATAAATATTCTAAGAGTTAAAAAAAAAAAAATAGAAGGAGCAGTTTTATAATTGACTTTTATTTCCCTTCTACTATCGATATTAGATTCAAAAGCATTCATAAAGACGCCCAGGTCTTACTAAGCCTTAGTCACACAGAAAATTTATTATCACAGCATAATCGAGCACGTCTACAGTGACATATAATATTTCACAATCGTAGATGAAAGCGGAGGTGAGCCTTGACGGATCATAGGAGTGTCTGTCGTCATACCTCACGTGTGAGTGCCACATTTGAAAATATACCGGTTGGCGTAAAAAGGTTACAGTAACCACTGGGTTCTAAATGATGGAGTTTTTTATATTTAGGTTCTGACCTATTTATTTGTAAACCAATTATCAAAAAGTAATTTCATATAGTTATAATTAAATCGATATATATGTTACACACTTTACTGATATCAGATTTAAACTGCTAGTATCAGATTTATACTAGACTGTTTTTAAACATAAACATAAACGTTCACGCCGAATATCCCCGAAGGGGTTGGCAGAGGTACTAATATTTCTGAACATCAAGTGACTTTGTCACCTGGTGTTCAGAGTACCCACGTTTTGCATGGACAGTGTACTCACGTGATAGGGGGCAGGCCTATCGCCGTTTTGTACGAATACACTGTCACATGACTAAGTACAACTCAGCCATGTGGGTTTCCTCACGATGTTTTCCCTCACCGTTAACAACCATGATAAATTAACCACACATATGTCTTTAGAAAAGACAAATTGGTGTAGACCCGACCCAGGATTTGAACACTAGTCGTTTGCACGATAACCGAGTGTTCTACCCACTGGGCTATCACGGTTGCTATCACTGTTTTTAAACTGGCTTTTAACAATCATTTTATAATTGTAATTGTGAGCTTAGCCAATATTTTTCTTAATATATTTTATCTCAACTTAAAAAACTTTAAAAAAAAACACAACATACTCGTATTTGGCATTTTACCCATTTTATTAGATTACATACGATTTTGAAGACACAATAGTAACTTTAAAAATTGAGGACACGTAACCAATTAGGCTCCCTAATGAGCAAAAATAGTTGTTCCTGGCTTCGCGTCATCAAAAGCAGCGTTTAGAAATCAATGATTCACAAATCGGTTATCCAGCCGCTCCATGTCCGCTCGAGCCGCCTATCCTTGAGATATAACATAAACGGCGCTCATATTGAGCAACCACTAGATCTGGAATGTGGACAAGGCTTTGAATCTATATTGTATTAAAAAAAAAAAGCGTTACTTTAAAAAAAACTTATGATATTTACGACGTTAAAAAAACTAAAACTTTATAAAATACGTTTCAAAATCGATCATATACTGTGACTCTAAGCCTTCCTATAGTATGAAGGCACGTCTCTGTGCCGTCAGTCATATCACACATAACAGACAACTAATGGGGAAGCTTAGTAAAGCAGTAGACGCCTATTGGATGACATTTATTTAGAATTAAAAAACCTTTATTTTATGGAAAAGTGTTTTACTGAAATAAATTATTTATAGAATATACGTTTTGTCTTATTCTTATCAACAATTGTTTAAATTACTTAATGATTAAATATATTGCATTAAATTATACAACATTACTAGTCACAATGCACTAAACTAATTACAATAGATATTCAAGTTCAAAGACAGAAGGAAATTCCGGCCAAAAATCTCACTTTTAAAGAGTTCCGTCAAACAATTAGAAAATGACGTGCCTCGTTGAAAACAAGTTTCAATTGTGAAATGGTAACATGACTTGTGCGTCAACACTTACAACAATGCTGTAAGACAGCACTATGCTAATGTTACACTGAGAGCGGTCACGGACCTACGGCTCATTCAGGATATCACTTTCCGGTTATACGTACACATAGATGCAAAAGATTGGAAAACCTAGATTTACCAGCGGTTGAAGACTTATAGGTGAGTTTGTTAGTTACCTTTAATGAAGAACCTTAAAAGCTTAGAACAACGGGCATATTTGTGTAAATTTTAATTTGACTGAATATTATAAGCCGCTTAAAAACCCACAAGGTATGGAAACCCAATCAAATGGAAACCCGTTCAGAAAAACCTATTGAAAGGGATTTTTACCGCTCATAGTTTAAAAGGGAAACCCTCACAAAATTATCCCGTCTCAAGGAATTTTGCGAGGGGTTTTAAAACGGAAACCCGATTGGTTAAGTGTTATAAACCCTTAATTTTATAAAGCGTTCCTTTCGATACCTGAAATTAAATTGGGTAACCTTTTACGTTGGCTTTCCTTTTTTAAGGGTTTTAAAATTAAGCCGCTCATCTGGTCCCTGATTATGAGCATGAGTACAGCAGAAGTAATTTTTAGTTATTAACAAAAGTAATGTAGCGTATCCCATATTTATAAATCTATCCGAGTGTGAGCGAGTAATTATAATCGATAAGAGGTTTGTGACTTGAACTGTTGCACTTCAGTTCACATTTTCATTTCATTCTTGCTTTTGCTGTGTGACTTATATAATATGATGATTATATTAAAGTATTATTTCGTAGATGTTGCTATCGGCTTAGAATGTCGCTACCTGTCTTTCGTTGTTTCTTTTTGCATACAAGTAGGTAACTACTTCAACTTATTTTCCTGTTGCTGGAGCTGGAGCCTTAATTTCCCTGTTGTTGGAGCTATCTAGGGTAGGCTAAATTGTACGGTTGGGACAAATATATTATAGAAGATGTGGTGATGTATTTTTCAATAAATAAAAGAGTCTTGTTTATAAGTATTACACTATTTAACCCTATGAGTGCCGCTATTGGTATTTGGGTGAGTCACTGGGAACGGGAGGGAATAGAGTATAAGTAAGTGATAAACTAGCGAGCCATGTGATTGCAGGACCATTATTAACGACCACAACAGACTGTGATTATTGACTCATCCTTGAGTAAGAGTTCTTGAGAACTCGCTATTTCAATCAACATTATCATCCGAAATTTTCGATGGTATGATTACCCCTTCGTCGTAAAGCCGTGATGTAATGTACACCCGAAAGGTTAATGTGTTATTTAAATTGCAGTGAACTTAAAAATTCTGAAAAGCAATTTTCATCTCGTTTAATTATACATCTCGGCCTGACATGATGGCTCCACAAGATGTGATGCATCCAAAGATAATTTGCTTGTTAAAAACACATATACTGGCGTCATATCACACGGTCGTCCACTTTGACAAAACAATTTTAAAAAATTGCTCGTTCTCCGCCTTTTGCCGCTGGAAAAAATTATCGACGCATTTATTTGCATACAGTTATAACAATTATGGATGGCGACCGTCTTAATGAATTGTGACATTAATTTGACATAATTGAGACGCATCTTTATAATTTGTCGTACTCTTAAAATTTTCGATTGTCCTTTTTCGGAAAGGTTATTTTGGGATGCATGCAACAAAATGGCCGACCTTTTATCATCTTACTGACTCGAGAATCCGTCTACGCAACAAATTATATATTAGTTAGAATTGTGACATGGAGTTTCTTAAGGGGTCGTCTCCCAACAATACAAATTTTAAAGTAATAAAAATTTAAAGTAATAAATAACGATTATAAACGTATCGTGACGTAAGTTATTGATAACGTTGAAAATAGCAATACCCGTTTGTTTTGAATTAAATTAGTTTTATTCCAATTTCTTATACTTGAAAAAGCACTTACTAACCCTTACTTTTTCACTAACCCTATTACTACCGATAAGTATAGAACCCCTTCCTTGCATACTCATATTACTAATTCAGAAGTTTAACTTTTCGCATGTACCTACTTAATAAACAAAGCGTAAGATTTCTTAGGATAAAATATTTATGTTATAACTGTTCCAATAAATCAAACCTAAACACACTTTGCTTAATCAATTAATCATATTTTTTGTGCAGCTCGAAAGAGGACAATACCAGCTGTAACAGTTTACGTAATAAGAATGGGAATGCATGTCATCACGAGATGCGATTACAATTGCGGATAAAATTGGTTATAATAATTGCGTGCAGTCGACAAATAATTAATCAAATGCATTCCACGGATGACCCGTAGCCGTTAAATTGAAACAATAACTGTGATCAGAAGGAAACCGTCAAGCTTCTGTGACATTGACCGTTCGGCGTGACTCCTGCGGCGGGTGCGGTTGGGTAATAGCCGCGCGGTGGTGGGCTGGCGGCGAGCGCACCGCGCATGCGCTATACAAACTCACGGTTCACGCATGCGCCACCGCATTCTGGTGCGAATCTCGAATTGCCGCGCGATTTTGAATTTCGGCCATCTTTGACTTGAATATTTTATTTTGTAAACTATTTGCTTGGATGTTTAGAAAAGTAAATAGTTAAAATGAGTTTTGAGTATTTTAAATTTATTGACCTTTGAAGGTTTTTTTGGCCACCAAGTGACAATATAGACATCTTTGTTTTTATATTATATTTTGAGTTATTGTTTATTAAAAAGACAATTGTAGTGTTGTGATTAGAAGTGATTGTTAGTGTGTTGCAATATATTTGTGGGAATCAAGAGTTCACATCACATTGTTCATGGTTTTTCTGCGTAAAGGTAGGTGTACAAAAAGCTACATTTTAATCACGATGATATATAGAAATGTCAGGAAATACATTTATTATTTCTTTGTTGCTCTGTGCTCTACTTTGTAGAGATGAATTTTTACGAACAAATAGTGTTCGTAAGCAAGGGTGTATATTATATTTCATAAAAAAGCAATAATCTGCATAATTTTGCCAATTATTTTCAGATATTCAAGACGCGTTCCCTTAATATATACCAGGTATATGACATAGATTAATTAAATAAGTAATCGCAAACTTGTGTCCCAAAATACATTATATTTTATGACGATCCCTATGCTACATACCAATAACACATTCATAGTATGCCGGCTTAGTAAATTTAAAGTTTATTTTCCAACTATTTTCAGTTGAATTATTGAGTTATTACTGCAAAGCCTTGGTAAATAAAGTTTTAAAATAGAATACGTGCTTTCATGAATAAAAGTAAGGAGAACAGTTTGTTGTAGTTTTAGAGCTATTGAGTTCCAGAAAAAAACAATATAATATTTCAATCAGTTTTTATAGATCTGCATAGGCTATGTCTTTCTGACGTTACTGGCTGTAGGAGTTTTTAAATTTTTTACCTTTATCCGTTGAAATATATGAGATTCAAAAGTAATATGCGTACTAGTATAGTCTCTAACATGAATCTCTCAAAATGCGATTGTGGTTTAGAGTGTATATTTTTAATAAGCGAATTTTTGACTGTCTGTGTCAGTAACCGATCTGGAACCTCCAGATCCCTAGCCTATAGACGTTGAATATTTTGGAATTAAGAAACCCTTAAAGGGAGGTCAGACTACTATTTGGCATTTTTGAAAATTAAGGTCCTTAAATATTTCCTCATTTATGGAGTCATTAAACAATTACATTTGTAATTTTAATTAATACGTAATGTTTACTCCAGACGAATCCCATTTGAACAAAATTATCTGAATGATTTTTGTTATTAGCTTCTTGACTTAATTAAAGTCAAAGAAATGAATCATTTTCGAAATTAATATTTAGTAAAATTATGAAAATTCATCTGTATACATCAGGAATACATAACTTTTAATAACTCAAATAATGAAGAAAAAAATTGATCCATTCATTACTTTGCTAAGAGTCTTTCGATTTATGAATAACTTATACAATATTTATTATAACTGTCAAATCAACGCAGTCAAATTATTAATTTTGAGTTTATTTTCGAAAACGCAAAGTCACAACTAAATACTATTTACTTTAAAACTACAAAATGCAATTGCTTCTAACTACAAAATGCAATTGCTTCTATTCTCGTTTTTGAAAAAACAAATAGCTCAGATCAACAGCAAATAAATGCAAATGTATTTAGCATTTAAAATAAGTTTTCATTTTCAATCCCAACACGAATAACCTAATTAAACAACACTAGTTTCCCATCGTAAATGAGCATAATTCACAGAACAGAAGAAAGACGCGACGAGGTCGACCTCATAAATTAATTACCAACATCTGTAACATAATCACATTATTACACGCTACTATCAAAGATATAATACACGCTAGCCTAATTAAAAATAATAGAGGTGAGATTACCTCTTTAGAGATTGAAGCTCAGTTCACAAATCGACTGTAATTTAATTCAATGAAAGGAAGGTTAATTATTATTTGGTATTATCATGTAATCTGTTAAATGACTGCTAATGTGAAGGATACAATAATGTTTAAGTGTTGTGGTATAATTACTGATGAAATTGTATTTGTTATATTCGATGTTGTTGTAAGGCTGCTTAGTGCCGGCTTAGAACAGCACTAACCAATTTCTTTCCGAGAGTGTCGTAAGATGCTACTTGGATTATCGGGGTTTTTAAGTGATTATTGGGCGATGAGGTCTGAGACGTTTTAACGTTATAAGGCGATTTTTATGGTCAAAGTTTAAAGTGTTTGGAGTATGATTCAGAGGTTTTGAAATCCGGGACAAGTGAAATTTAATTAAATCGATTTTAGCAATTTAGAAGGAGATGGTATGCATATTTATATTATATGTGAGTTTGTTTTACCGCAGAACTAAAACTACTGAAGAACTATGAGCCGCTATCAACATTCATTTCTCAGTAATTTTAACCACGGCTCTACCTTGACCATTATTGTACATATGCGTAAAATAATTTTAATCTGAATTTCTTTTTTGTTTGATCCCTTTACATATCCAAAACATTTATGGCATTATAATTTTGTGTTAATTTATCAACTTTGGTGCAACAGATTAACCATATGATTAACATCCGTGATAGTCCAGGGGGTAGAACAGCCGCCTATTTTGCACACAGGCGTGGGGTCGAATCCCGGGTCATGCCTACACCAATTCGACTTTTGTTAAGTCATATGGATGGTTCATTTATCATGGTTGTTAACAATGAGAGCAAACTTCATGAGGAAACCCATATGGCTAAATTGTACTAAGTTATGTGAAAGTGTATTCATACCAAATGACGTCAGAACTGCCCCCTATCAAGTGAGTACACTGCACAAGCAAAACGTGGGTTCTGTGAACACCGGTTGACAAGAAGTTTTAGTAACTCTGCCAACCTTCTCTGGGATAAACGGCGTAAACGATTGAGTCTTTGAGAGTTAATCATAGACTTATTAATAATTTCATTCAGTTTAGTAAGTCCAATTCTTGCTTGTCAACTTTATCTTGCAACTTATTCGACCTTCTAATATCTATTGCAACAAACATATATACTTGATGTGATAAAAATTTCGAAACATTCAAACTTTTGGTTCGGTATTTATTGAATATTTTTAATCAAGGTAATATTATTTATTCATTATAGTATCGAAAAACATTAAGAATAAGAGGATGGCATTAATTGATGCATATTATATTATTAAGCTTATACCAAGATTGCTGTTTATATTAAAAATGAAAGTGACTAAAATAATCTCTATTATACATTAATTCAAGCCGTTTAATAAAAAAAGTTTATACGAAATGATAATTAATAAAGTCAAAGAAAAAGAAATGTTTATTTTTCAAAATAAAGTTATTCGCTAGCATTTAACGTTTAAAAGGTCTTCGCAAGGTGGAATAGTCCCTGTCTTCTGCACAACAAAATTGCGGTATGAGTATGCATTCATTCATTATCCAATATATTTTAATTCGCGACCATACTTAAAGTATTGTTGAGACCTTGCGAGCACTAAAGTGGGCCTATGTTACGAAAATTACTTAACATTAAGTTGTTCAAGTGCAATGTCACATAGCGAGGTGCGAGTCCGGTTTTTGGCAAGGGTACGTTGAAAAATTGGCAAAATCGCGTTACAGACCATTTTACTTTTGTCTCTCGAAAATTATTGAGTATGACCTTATCTTTAATTTTGGTCTAAAATCAAACATTAAACTTTGCCGAGAACTTTATTGTGAGATATGATATAATTTGCCATTAATAAATAAAGAATAAATAAAGGAAAGAAAAATTTCGACACAGGCGGGAGCGAAATTTTTCTTTCCTTTATTTATTCTTTATTTATTAATAACTAGTGGATCGTCCCAGCTTCGCACGGGTAGCGTTGTTTTTTAAATATCTGAGGTTTCTTTCTTCAGTCACTGCTCAAGCATTGAGAAATTCAGCGTAATGTTTTCAATTTATTAAATTTATAGCACTCCCTTAACAGTGTAGTTTGGTGATTTTGAATGCGCTTTAATGAACGGTTCAGTATTTCCGTTTAATAGCAAATTTTGGAATAAAACGCCATGAAGTATTCATAACAATCTAAAAAATATATCATTACGTTATGTAGGATGCAACTACTGTTATATGTAAATTAGTAAAGATTTGGTTTCGATCACGGGCGCGATGGCTTATTTTATGTATAATTTCGGTGTTTGTCTACCGATTTCTATGATTCTTTTTTTATTGAATAGGTAATAATGTTACCTTGTTTAAATTACGGATGAGTGAGAGGTTTACAAACGTAAGAGTAAACAAATATAATCAGGATGTTCCGAACTGCTAAGCTGTCAGGAATTACACGTGTTATTGTGAGTCAACCATAAAAGATAGACATCTACTGTTGAGGTTTTTTTTTAGATAATTTTATGAAGAATATTTCCGCCACACATGATTTCTATGTAAGTTTAACCATTAAGGCTGCACACGCGACGGAAGCTTAAAAAATGGAGTTTCTTCTCCCGTTTTCCCCAAATTTCTCTGCTGGAAAGTATACAAAAACCTGCGCAGGAGTATGAAGAATAATTGTACCAAGTTTCGTTAAAATCCGTCGAGTAGTTTTTGTTTCCATAAGGAACATACAAACCGACAGACAGACAGACAGACAAAAATTTTACTGATTGCATTTTTGCATCAGTATCGATCCCTGATCACCACCTGATAGTTATTTTGAAAATATATTTCATGTACAGAATTGACCTCTCTACAGATTTATTATAAGTATAGATAATCCCCACATGAGGTTTTCATGAACAAAAAGATTTAAATTATAATTTGCCATTGTTTGTATGTTTACTCGCAACTTATAATCATGCCATAAATTTTGCATTAGAAAACTATAAAACATCACTTATCAATATCATTTATAGATTTTCTCATATATGTAATGCATGTAGTCTTAAGAGTCTGCCCACCCCCACTAGAGCGGTTAACGAGCGCTTAGCATCTCTATCTATGCGATGTAATAAAGTTCTCCTAAAGGTTCATTGTTTGAATAGCCTACCGAATAATCAAACGACAACATACATACATACATACATACATATACTCACGGCTATACATCCCAAGAAGGGGTAGCCAGAGCTAAGGAACTAGAAGTTCCTCAGCCACTTTTGGAAAGTTGAGTGGGGAAAAGATAGCAAAATAAAGGTTGTTGGTGGTGGGTCTCCAACCGCATCGCCCAAAAATCCCTTAAAAGCCCCAATACCGTTAGTCGCCTCTTACGTACACCCACCGGAATAAATGGTGTAGTGCTATTCTAAGCCGACACTACACAACAAACGACAAATCTAGAAATAATGAATAAGTGATTGTTTATTTAATCGAAAGCGAATCCATACACGATACCCGTGAACAAAACAGTGGGTATTAAATGATAATTACCGTCATGGTTGTCTAATATGGTGGTAAATTAAATTATGGTTGCATTGCGGAAAACCCATTGAGGTGAAAAGTTCTTAGAATGAACAGGCAATACATACATACATATACTCACGCTATTAGTTCCCATCGGGGTAGGCAGACAAGCCATAAAGCATCACAGCCTTATCATCCATTTCTCCGAGCAGATCAGGGAATTTTAGACCACCTATAACTTCGTTGAAGATAAATTAATATAGAAGCATGAATAATCGTTATAATTGTAATTATATTTGATTAACCCTTAAAAAACAAATATTGTTTTTGTAAAAATTCGAAGCCACAAATAATTAGATTTCACTTCAAATATCATAATTTTTTTCATAGATCCCTTCAGTCTTGTTTAATAAGGTGTCTCATATTTTGTCAACCTATATTCATTTTAAAAATTCATGAAAAAGTCTCTCTTGACCCTCCTTCTCCAACCGTACTGTCCACGCTAATAAATATTGCCAATATTAGCAAGGCTGGAAATATATAACTAATTAAATTCATCTAATTATTAAGAAATACTCCTAATTAAAATAATATTATGTTTCATTAATATAATAACTTATGTTAATATATAGAAGTACATGCGTCCCTTAGTTTCTCATCCGGTAGCCTTTTTATTTTACAAGGTTTTTAAATTAAAGTATTTAGCCCTTTTAAACTTCTTTCTGGATACTCAGATACTCAGTAGCCAGTCAAATAGGTTCAAATGGAATATTTCCTTGGCTACATCTAGTAATTAAGGCAAGTATGGTGAAGTAAAGGATAGTCAAGGATGAAAATCTTACCATATCACCCACAGAAAATATAATTTATTTTAAATTCCATTGAGCCTAATACAACCAAAAGGCAAACTACAAAGTACGTATACAAAGGCTATTTTTTGAAATTTTGTAACTTAAAATCCTGCTTATGAGATGATTTTCACAGCGTTTCGTAACTATCAAACCTTTGACCTCCGTTTGCATGCCATTCTAAGCCGGTTACGCCGCGACGCTCGCTGACCACCGGCAAACCATCTTTTCAATCCATACACGATTCTATCATTGCTTCACTATTTGCCAATATCAAATTGCTAGGGTTTTAAAAAGTTTTACAACCTTGGTAGCTCAGTGAAGAACCCATTATTGCCTAAAAGAAATTTTAACTCACGCAGTAAATCATCGGTTTTGTACTAATACTGAATCTTTCTGTACATCTTTATATATTATTTCTGTAAGCCTCTTTCTTGCCCGGAAGCTTGTGACGCGATGAGTTAAGCTAGAAATTTGGTTCAGGTATCGTTTTGTACAGATCGCGGCCGTGGTGTGCACAAAATTCAGACATCTGATGTAACTGGATTAAGTTAATTGTTACAGAATTTCAAAGTTTCGATTTTGGCCCATAGACTTTGCTTGAGTGTCATAAGCGCGCGCAAACTTTAGTCGATCAGAGATGCGCTGTGATTGGTCGGATTTTTTTCAAACCGGCCAATCAGAAAAATTCTTTAGAAATTCAAAAGAGCTGCGCTGTGATTGGTCGGAAAATTTCAAAATAAACTCATTTTATAGGACGCGACGTAGTCGCGCCAGGGTTATGCACTAGTATTTTTTTAATATTGAAATTTAATCCGAAGTATCAAAATTGCGGCGATATGCCTGTACCCTATCACGTGAGTCGACTGTGGACAGTGTGTTGTAAACGTGTTTAATCCGAACAACACGTGCACGTGGCATTTTCACCCCCATTTTCGCCTTCAAGAAAGAATCAAAATTTTGAAACTTTAGTAGCAGATTAAGATCCAATATCATAATTTTACATTCCATCTAAATTTGACAAACAGGTTTTGTGAATGATACGAAACAGTGGTGAGTTACCAAACAAATTCACTTGACCTAATAAGGAGAAGTCTCGGCGACCTAGTTCAAGGTCATCCGTTGGGTGCATACGTGCCGCGCCGCTGCGTGCACGCTTCACTACTATTCTCTCTTGCATGCGTGTAAAGAACGTGTACGTTACATTTCAACTTTATTTCCTTGTACATTCATTCAAGTATTTAGTTATTATATTATATAATAATTTTATGCAATATGATTTAGAAGCGCATGGGGTTTGCCAAGATCATACCTGATGGCAATTGATAAATCTATCCCTACTTTAATAGGAACTAATAGCTTAAGTATGTGTTTTCTTTTTGCAATTTTTTTCATGAAGGAAGATAGTATGACTGACAAGAAAAAGTGTCGCTAAAACTGATGAAATTTTCAATGGCTAATTTATCATTATTACAGCCAGCTACCAGCTAAATACATCTTATTCGGTCTCATCACTAATAATTTGGTCCCGGACCTAGGAAGTAGTAATAGGTAATTTGAACCAAGATTTTGTCTCTAAGAAATCGTTACAATTAAATTATGATGTATCGTAATTTCGCATCATACAAGAAAACTCAATTTGTTTTAGTACAGGTCGTCTAATGACTCAATTCAGTAAAATCATAATATAACTTCCTCGCTTTAGATGAATAATGACTTGCCTTAGACTTTGACAAAAGTTTGTGTACATACACATTATATGCATTATAAAAGCCTTACGATCTCTTTTGGTATGTAAACAATAGTTGTAAGTACAAATCTTCAAACTCTCCGAACAGCAAAATTTTCGTAAATAGAATCAGAAAGTTTTTCGAACAAATATATAGACATACGTGCTGTGTAGTGTCGGCTTAGAATAGCACTACCCTATTTCTTCCGGTGGGTGTACATAAGAGGCGGCTAACGGTACTGGGGCTTTTAAGGGATTTTTGGGCGATGCGGTTGGAGACCAATCACCAACAACCTTTATTTTTACCATCTTTTCCCCACTATCATTTCCAAAAGTGGCTGAGGAATTTCTAATTCCTTAGCTCTGGCTACTCCATCTAGGGATTTACAGCCGTGAGTATATGTATGTATGTATGTACGAACGGAAATGTCTTAATCAGGACCGCCTTTACTATAGTGATTGCAGGGCGTCCAAAACATAATTGCAACAAGCATTTTCAACAATGACAAAGTGTGTTTTCTGTTACGCTCCAACTATTTTGATACACAACACAATCATACATTGGGGATATTAATGGAGGTATTTCATTACTGTATTCGTTACTCTGTTCGGCATACTTTTGTAATAGAATTTTAAATTAATTCAGACACATTCAAGATAATGAGTACCAGTCGCTAACTAAACTTGCCCAATATAAACTAGTCTTTCCCAATATTTATTTTGGTCATATCACATAATGCATGGTTATATTTTGGGTACTAAACTTTATTCAAATATTCTGGCATACAAAATATCTTCAGTAACATCACCTGTCCAGCAGTGAAAATCATCTTTAATATAACTTCGTGGTTTATTTTTATAATGAACAAAAAGTATACATTCGACGACTTAAATTTTAGCTGTGCATAGAATTTCAGCAGAAGGGTTTTCACTCTAGCGCAACAAGCAAAGCTTAATTTATTCTCGCCTTTAAAATAAAATTCCTTTTTGAACTACATTATCGTTCACGATTGCTTAGGACCATTAGTCGGTTTCTTATATGTGAAAAAATATTCTATCATAATTCTATAATCCCTTATAAACCGTTGTAATCAAAATTGTTTCTGTCTTTGGCAGCGTACAAATAAAACTGATATTGGTGATTTAAGAGCATGATCCTAATTTTAAACTTTAGATAAGGTTCCTTTTAACGCTACGTTTAAATAACCCAGCGAGTTGAGTTCCTAAGTGTCACAATGTGAAAACAATATAGTTTTATCTGATTTAAAAAATAATTATATATCATCAAATACAGACACGCAGAAACATTAATCTATCATGTTAATTGCTAGTAAATAACGTAAAGCAACTTTATTCGGAAACGTGATATTGTAATTAGTGTACTAATTAGTCTAGCATTAAGAAAAACCAGTTATATTTTCTTTCGCAATAATATTTCAATATGTTCACATTTGTTATTAGTTAGTCATCATTTGGTCCCTTTATGATACCAGGAACTTTCATAGAATAAGAAGATTAGAAGAGCATGTATGAGAAGAATAATGAATGTAAGGGAAGCAAGAGATGTTTGTCAAGATCGTACTAAGTGGCGGTCGATAGTCTCTGCCTACCCCAATGGGAATAATGGGCGTAAGTATGAGTAAGAACTTTCGTCTGGGTTTGTAAAAATTGGACTGTAGACGAACATTAAATGTAGATATATTCCAACTAACCTGCATACCTATGTGTATTCTTTTTCCAGAAATTACAGTTAATAAATAATTCGACAGTTTTGATTTCGTCACAAGATTCATTTTACATACTAACTGTATATTTTTTATATACACTCGATCGTAACTAACACGGTTCATAATCGGACTGACAGTAAAGCCTTAGCAATAGAGTCCAGTTTTTCTTTTTAACATTCAAACCTTGAAATTAATAATGTATACCAAAGGTCAAATGGAGCGAATATACATAAAAGTTGATTAATCGATACTAAAATTCACTTTCATTACATCATATGCCATATTGCATTCATACAAAATCGTTTTTTAGATTTACACATGCAAGATAAATGACATAAATGTTTATTGGACATCACAGCATATTAGCCAACAAACCTGAACAATGTAATTAACATTTAGAAAAGTTATACTTCGTTATGCTGTGTAGTGTCGGCTTAGAATAACACTACCCCATTTCTGCCGGTGGGTGTACGTAAGAGGCGACTAACGGTGTTGGGGCTTTTAAGGGATTTTTGGGCGATGCGGTGGGAGACCCATCACCAACAACTTTTACTTTGCCATCTTTTCCCCACTCAATTTTCCAAAAGTGGCTGAGGAACTTCTAGTTCCTTAGCTCTGGCTACCCCTTTATAGAGATTTATAGCCGTGAGTATATGTATGTATGTATACTTTGTGAATATCTTGTTTAGGAAGATAATCTTATTAGGAGATCTTAGTTTGGGAAAGATAAGTCACGTGATTTATTTGTAAATCGAACTGTAAGACCCACTGCACTTAAAGTAAAACATTATTATTTCAATAAACTTCTGTCTTTGAATATACTTAAATAAACAAGGAACCATCACCATAACTCTCCCGTTCAATTGATCATGTGTTCTTATAGGACCCTAAAGGTCTCAACGGTATTAGATCTTTAGCCGCATTCGTTCACCAAATCACCAATTAACCTTGTTAGATGTCTGTACATGGCTGCCACTTTAAAATATTTGAGCCCACACAAGCATCGATGCTATGTGCAGCCTACCCAATGCCACTTAAATTCTGCAACGCTTCAATCTATGGCAGTAACAATGCACTTACCTACATTTCAATAACTCTTACGATCGATTCGATCACACCTTAAAATATATTTTATCCCATTCTGTGTTTGCTTTAGGTGGCTTTCTAATAAAGTTGTTGTAGCTACATATCATTGTTATGTAAATGACAGTGGATTTATGTTTCGAGGTATTGCAATTGTTTTGATGACTATTATATTGTAAAAATCTATTTATCACAGTCCATTAAAAAATAAATTGATTGTACAATATAGAATAGATTTAGTAAAGATCGTATATATACGTAAGGTGCATATTTTTTTTATGGGAATGTTTCTTTACTTTTATGTGCATTTTATCCTTTTTGGCTTTACTACTAATGATAATAATCATTCCTTCTTTATTTCCTCCTTCTAGACATCTTATATATAAACCAGTATACCATTTACCACCTGGTCCATACAAGTCCGGACATAGTAAATCTGAACCGCTCCCGAGGTCACCGTATGTGACAATAAGACGCGTGATGCGCACCAAGTCTGCTATTACGTGTTACCGTTGCGCAAATATTACCTAACGTTTACTCACTACTGCTCCGTGAAGTCCTTACCGTATGCTTGCCGCGTCCGAATTAGACAGGGTCTTTGGAAATTCGGACAAGCTATTACTACTCAGGACTACCTAATAGAGAGTACAGAAAAAGTATGTTCACTCCATTGTATTAAACAAATCTGTGATTTTATTTTAAAAAATAGGCCTTTGAACTTGCGCAGATTAAAACTAATGGTTTATAAAGGCGGCAAAAAGCCATGGAGCCCTTAATTTACCCCCGACTTTTGTATTACGCATGTAGCTTAACTCCTCCGAAACGATATATCCGACTTCAACGAAATTCTGCATGATAGTCAAAGACATCAAGGAACAGGTTGTGACGGAGAGATTTTTCGAATAAATATTACCATTGAGAAATGATCACCATTTAAAGTTTCCCATGTAAGTCTATGGGAAACTATCGTAAGCAAATCCGCCATCTCTTTAATTTTTTTCAGCTTCACTCCGAACCGAACCGAAGCTTTATTTCCCAGCTAGTTAATAATTTCATTATACATGCATTTAGATTTCTTTTGAAAGGGCGGCAGCAAAAATACAATATCTAGGAAAATTTCAACTAGTGTCAATGTTAAATCCTTAGTGACATACGGGACCGACTCTTAGTACCACTATATTATTCGTATGTTTCCGTTTTTCCTTTTAGATACGGTACACTTAAAAAAAATTACCACTTTTGAATATTAAAAGATGAAATATTGTGAAACTAAGAATAATTAATAATGGTTTTTTGAAAATGGTGGCCGATGGTAATAAAAATAAAAATAAATGTCAAAAAATACGCATTTAACTAAATTATTCAATTTCACCAAAAACTTGTGGTATACCACTCTGCATTAACGTTCATCAAGTGCGATTATCGCTGCATAGCCGGTTTTTGCAACAAACAGAGCCACCATCTTCTTTCAACAACTTTCGTCGGGTTTAGCTCATCTGGAAATAACCCGGTTGTAAATTGTTCTTTACAATCCGAACTGTAGGCATAGATCAAAAAATGGTCACCACTGTGAGACGTGACTGGGCTTCCCTCAGTTTAACTTCTAAAGAGTTTACTTAAACCATCTGAGAGCAAATGTGACATCAAACTACTTTTCCCACAAAAAGCGCCTCATGAAAGATCTTTTGACAGGTGGTCCCTGATATGGCTAACAACGCCCATATCTCCCAATATGTCATATGACGTCTAGGATCGGCTGTCTCACATTGATGTTACCTTCAGTATATGCGATACACATACCAAAGCAGAACCATTTTAAGGAAAACTGTCTATTATTCCTACTAATCTCTTAATCGGATCGATTTTGATGGGACTTTCACTGAAATACTCCTGATGATTTACTTAGTAGCTTAGGCTACGTTTTTTGATACATTTTCATCTTAGTGATTCATAGTAATAAATACAATTTGCGATTCTTTTATTCGGTTAAGGTCAAATGTAATCGTCATAATTTGTGATGGCAAATGAGTATAATGGTTTTATAATTACTATATTAAAACAATTTCTGTAATGAAACTAAAATTATTGTGGATCGGTAGTCCCAATAGAAAGCAAAAAATATATGTGGCTCTATAAGCTATAAATAGAAAAAATAAGATAGTTTGGGTATGTGGAAGGTTATTTTATTAGTCTCCTTGATTATGAAAGATTATTTTTAACTTCCTTCTTCCAGAAAATAAAATAGTTGGAAAAAGTGGGACCCACAATCATATTTACAATTTAGCTGTCCACCAAAAAATTTACAAAAGGGAACAAAAACTTATACTCCGTTATTGTTTTTTATTACACTTCGTGACGGTGTTATGATTTATTTTACTGACATTACCTATCTTCTATCTTTAAAACCCATATTTATAAACTATACCCAGCTACAATCTTATAACAATACCACACCAATCACAATAACATACAAACCACCAAATTTGAAAGTGAAATTACAAAACCGAGTTCAAGTGTTTGCCTATACATAGTGAAGCATGATAGTAATCATTGCTCATAGATATGCATATTACGGTACCCTTGTGGTGTACAGATGACATAAGATTACATCGCGGTTAGACACCAAGAAAAGAGGTCACAGCGGTTATTGTTCACACGCAGTTGAACGAGTTAAAACACCTCGATTGTTAGCTGTATAGTAATTAGAATTTTTTAGGTTTATTGGTATTTGTCCTATGGAGGTTTAATTATGATGATTTCTAAAATTTTGTAGTTGATGTAATATTTTTATTTATTTATTGCTTAAGTAGCAATAGCAGCAAGTATTATGTTCATTTAATACTTGCACAGTACAAACTTTCAAGAGGTAACGTTTAAAAATGTAAGCAATAATTAGACGATATATTTATGTAAAGGCCTATTATAATACATATGAAAGATAAAATAGATACCTAGGCTCTGATGTTGCGATGCTATTTTACCTGCACCTTCACCAGCAGGGCTCTATTGTCCTAAAAATCTCATAAAAACTTCACATTTATCAACGTTCCTATAAATGCTGTTTTATTAAAAGTCAATAGGCGAACAAATATGTGAACGCCTTAAGTAGAAAGATGAGAATTGTTAATGAAACTCGAGAAATTTGCCAGGATCGAACAAAGGGTGTTCGGTTCTCCCTGCCTACCCCAATGGGAACTAATGGCGTGAAAATAAGTATCTGTGTATTTCACTCACCTGGGACACTGACTTAACTAAACTTTGTTCTACATAACTAACGGCAATAGGCCTGCCCCCTATCACGTGAGTACACTGTCCATGCAAAACGTGGGTACTCTGAACACCAGATGACAAAGTCACGTGATGTTCAGAAGTATTAGTACCTCTGCCAACCCCTTCGGGGATATGCGGCGTGAACGTTTATGCTTTATGCTATTATGCTATGTTCTTGTGTGTTAGCGACATGATAGTCCAGTGGGTAGAACACCCGCCCGAAAAACAGAAGGGCGTGAGTTCCAATCCTGGGACGGGCCTACACCAATTTGTCTTTTCTAAAGTCATATGTGTGGTTAATTTATCATGGTTGCTAACGGTGAGGGAAAACATCGTGAGGAAACCCACATGGCTGAGTTGTACTTAGTCATGTGACAGTGTATTCGTACAAAACGGCGATAGGCCTGCCCCCTATCACGTGAGTACACTGTCTAAGCAAAACGTGGGTACCTTCTCTGGAAACTAGATGGCGCTTGCCATGTGAGTTCAGGAGTATTGGTACCTCTGCCAACCCCTTCGGGGATAAACGGCGTGAACGTTTATGTTATGTTTATGTTATGTTATGCTATGTTCTACATATTATTCAAATGTTTTGCACGGCCGTTTCTATATACAATACCGCCCGCATTAGTTCTATTTATATCTCTTTCGCACCTTCACTTTCATCTGTCTGCTCCAAAAGTTGGTATGACAAAGTATAGTAAATACATATACTCATGGCTATAAATTCCTAGAAGGGGTGGCTAGAATTTTAGAATAATAAATTTGTCAGCCAATTTTGGGTGGGGGAAAGGTCGGTGGTTGTCTCCAACCGTTTCACCGAAAATAACTTAAAAAGCCCCATTACCGTTAGTCGTCTCTGATGAACAATCACGGGAAGATATGGGGTAGTAATATTCCAAGCCGACACTACACAGCTTAAACTAGCGATGGAAAAAGAATTACCATATAAACAATTAACTAGGACCTTAAAACATGCAATACTGCACAACCTACTAAATAAAATGTTGCTGTTCTAAGCACTAAAAGTATTTAAACACAAAGTTATCCATCTTTATCCTGCAGCAATCTTATGATGAAATAGATGAACAAGTATTTGACGATGAGGCTTAAATTAAAATATTATACAAAATAGCTATAATAATAGATTGGTGATTTTAAATACGTTTAACAATATCCACTCTCGTGCTACCTAAGTTTGACGCAATAATTTTGAAACTTTAGATACTTTGCAAATCGAGGGTCAAATTAGTGCCATTACCGTTTGGATATAAAGACTTTGGTTAGGTTTCGCAATAAAGTTCACATTTCATCAATTTCTATTAATGACATCGCATTTGTACTCGTATAGGTGAAGGTTAATATATTAATTTAATAAATAATTCAATGATTATAAAGTGAGGAGCACACATCAAATTAAGTAAGATGTCAGTTTATAAGAAAACGATTAGGTAGAATAAGCGTTGCCATGACGCAGTAAAGATGCTATAATACATAAACTGGCGGTAAACTTGGCATTTATTAGTGAATGAGTTTGTATGTCTGGGAAGTATTTTTACTAGAGATGGAAAGTGTGTTAAAGATATGGAGAGAAGAGTGAAAAAGGGTAATGCGATTAATGGAACACTGGATAGCCTTGTGTCTAGTCAATTAATGTCCGAAAAAGCCCGAATGGCTGTGCACGATGCTGTTCTTGTTCCTACGCTTATGTATGGCAGTGAATGTTGGGTGTGTCAGAAGAAGCATGAAAGCAGAGTGAATGCAGTAGAAATGAAATCCCTCGTGTGAGGAATGACGTGATTCGTCAAAGGTGTGGCGTGAAAGATGATATTGTAAGAAAGATAGAAAAAGGATTGTTGAGATGGTTTTGAGCACATCGAGAGGATGGATGATAGGAACTTGGTAAAAGGTATTTATAGAGCTAATGTGGAAGGTATTGTAAGTAGAGGACGGCCACGGAGGACACACTTGGACCAAATTGAGAGTGTGCTCAAAAAGGCAACAAAGATCGCTAAGACATGATATAGGCTCTCCCATACACCAGTCTTGTGCACTCATTGTCCATCAGATTTCCAGGAGCTTATGTCCAGTAATAGCTATTGAATGCAATAAATAAATAATAGGAGCTTATGTCCAGTAATAGGTGTTTATAAGCTAAAATGAATAAAAAATCATAAAAGCTTATTAACTTGAAACGATTTTCAACAAGTGGAAAGAACTAGCTCCATATAATTTTGCTAGTCTATAGCCATCTTTTTCAAATGTCTTAAAGGCAAACATGTTGTAAGCTTATAAACTTTATCTTAAGCTAGCAAAGGGCTTTCTAGAAATTATGTAACACGTTTCACTATGAGGACGAACGAAAGCGCAACGAACTCTGTCTATAGTTCAACAACTCAAACGTCCACAACGTATATCCTCGAATAGACAGGGTACTTTTACATCTGAAAATGACGTGACATTGTCACCTGGTGTTCAGAGTACCAACGTTTTTCTTGGACAGTGGATTCACGTGATAGGGACAGGACTTAGGGAAAAGTCAAATTAGGGTAGGTACCCGGAATTAGACGCCTATTTGTGTTCATCACGTCATTTTATCGTGTTGTGTGTATACAAGTAAATATTTTTATCCTAAAATATTTTTGATAGGCCTGCCCCCTATCACGTGAGTACACTGTCTATGCAAAACGTGGGTACTCTGAACACCAGGTGACAAAGTCACGTGATGTTCAGAAGTATTAGTACCTCTGCCAACCCCTTCGGAGATATTCGGCGTGAACGTTTATGTTTATATGTTTACGTTTATTATGAAAAATATTTTATTTGGTAATACTACATGCTACTCGCTAGTGAACTCTTAAGTAAAAATTTTCTAATGACAGCAAAGCGTACAAGAATAAATATATATTTTTTTTATGTTTTTGTTCATAAAAACCACATGCGGGTTCGATCCCCGCTAGTGTCGAAATTTTACTTTCCTTTATTTATTAATAATATTTTTTTTTGTTCTGAATTCTATTAAAAAGAAAGTTGTTTTAAATCCATTAAGTTTCCTATTTCAACTTCCAGGCATGCCCTGAAGCAACCGAACTCAACAAAAATGGGAGTAACTACAGTAGTCGCCACTGCGGTGAAGAGCGCACTGGCCATCGGCGGGCTCGGCAAACTGACCTTCATCCCCTTGATGCTGGCAGCCATGGCTTACTTCAACTACGACCTATTGGACCCCGAAAACAGACCGTTCAACCAAAAACAACTAAGACAAGAATACGACTTTGTCATAGTCGGTGGCGGGTCAGCAGGCTCAGTCCTCGCCAATAGATTATCAGAAGAACAAGGGTGGAATGTTCTACTCTTAGAAGCTGGCGGACATGAGACGGATATAAGTGACGTGCCTCTCCTCTCTCTTTATCTTCATAAGAGCAAACTAGATTGGAAATACCGGTGAGTGAACTCTCCATGTTTCCGAAAGTAGTATTTAGCCTTACCCAGTGTTTTATTGGCGTTAGCCTTGGTCAGTATTTTTGAAAGGAAGTTGCTAGATATAATTAAACCTTGCTCCGTTTTCTGGTACACATATTACTGTAATAGATTAATAATAAAAATGCGTCAAGTACAAGTAAGGTTAGGGTTCCAAACCAAACCATTATTCATAAAAACGAAACGTGTTTGTTGGATGGGATTATTTGTTAGTTTCCTTTAAGTATTATTTTTAGTCTCATTTACATTTTAAAACGAACTTTTAAATAATTCGGGACCATTTCAAGTGCACCTATACCTCATGCCGTTAGCAATATCTAGTCATTATATTGCAAAGTAACCTCTATTATAAAGGACACTTTTGATATTCACTTAATGCTTAACGATAATGCTAAATTTACAACGGTAACTTAACAGAAATAATTCATCTATGAAAATTTCAACTCTTTACATATTACGGTATGATATATGAGTACACTGTAGTGACATACGGACGGACAGACAGAAAAATATATTACTGCTTATCTAAACGATTGGGTGTAATTATTTTTCAGTATATAATGCTCGATCTAAAATAGTAAGAATAACTCTTCATTGCACATCAAACACGAATTTACAAAAATAAAAATATGATCAAACAGTTTACAGTGAGGTACCATTGGCGGTCTTATCGCTAAAAACGATCTCTTCCAGACAACCTAGTTCTACCTACCAAAAAGAAGTAAAAGCATTATACTTTACACAAAGTCCATGTTATTCCAAGCAAAGACAGACCGTATACAAATGACTGCTTGCTAGTATATTTTACTATCAGAAGATGTTCATAGAAGTAACCTGAAACTTGGCAAAGCAAATTACCTGCTTGCTTTGTATGTTATTTTCAAATGATACATAAAGACGTGTTATGTATGATTTTACTCAAAGTTATGAAACCCAAGTAGGGGTAGCTAGAGTCTCGTAATTAATAATTCCTCAGCTACTTTTGAAAGTTAATTGGGGGAAAGATTGAAAAAGTAAAGTATCATTGGTAATAGGTCTCCAGAGATATCATCCAACAGCCACTAAAAATACCCCAATACCATAGCTGTTTCTGTACATATTCAGCAATACCGCAATTTTGTTAATTTATACAGAGATACAAATAATACTATATTAATTTCAATCCCCGAAGGCATGGCAGAGGTAGTAATACTCCTGAACATCACGTGATATTCTAGTCATTTGGTACTCAGAGTATCCACGTTTTGCTTGGACAGTATATAAACTTTATAGGGAGGGTTTTTGTACGAAAAAACTGTCACATGACTAAGAACAACTCAGCTATGTGGGTTTTCTCATGATGTTTTTTACATAATAATAATACATAAACGTTCACGCCGAATATCCCCGAAGGGGTTGGCAGAGGTATAAATACTTCTGAACATCACGTTACTTTGTCACCTGGTGTTCAGAGTACCCACGTTTTGCATGGATAGTGTACTCACGATGATGTTTTTGTACATGGAAGAAAAGAATGATGGATGTAAACGAAGGCAGAGAGGTTTGCCAGGATCGTACAAAGTGGCGATCGATAGTCTCTGGCTACCCCATCGGGAACTAACGGCGTGAGAATATGTATGTATGTATGTTTTTGTATATAACTCAAGAAAATACACATTGCGGTGTAGGCTCGACTCATAATTTGAATAACGTTTCCTGCATGAACCATTGGTTAACAGGTAACAAGGTTGTGTTTAGTCATTTACTATAACCAAAACCAATCCAACCATGGGCGTTGCCATGGTGGTGCAGGGTGGGGTATCTGCCCCATCCTGGATCAGACCTGGTAAGGTACCTAATCAATCCAAAACAACATATCTATAAGAAATTACACATTATATATTACTGCTGCCCCACCCTGAGCCCACGGCTAGCTACGCCGATGAATCCAACCTAAAATAATTAATCGAACCATAACTTACCACGCAAACCCTCACAATTTCAGAACCCAACCCCAAGACACAGCATGCCAAGCAATGATAGACAAGCGATGCTGCTGGACCAAAGGCAAGGTATTAGGAGGATCCTCAGTCCTCAACACGATGCTCTACATCAGAGGAAACAGACGGGACTTCGACCAATGGGAGTCTTTTGGCAATCCTGGATGGGGGTACGACGATGTGCTGCCGTATTTCAAGAAGTCACAGGATCAAAGGAATCCCTATTTAGCGAAGGATACTAAACATCATGCTACAGGTAATTTGCGTTGAAGTCTTCTTCATATCCAATTAAATATCTTTATTTAAGAAAAATATATATACAAAAATAATAATTTGAGGTAACCTTATATTATTATTTTTACCTTATTATTATAATTTTTTCAAGTTGTGTTTAGCCTTCAGTATTGTTATATCTACACCGTGGCCTACCAACAAAGCATTTAAAACGTTACCTCACAGCCCGTATATGTGCTCACTAAGAACTTCCCAAGTAACACGAAAAGCCCTCTAACTATCTTTTTCTATACCTATGCAGAGCTTAAAGCCCGTAAAAGCTCGTATATAAGTTTGCCACACGTCTTAAGGCTTTATATTGGCACTCCAAAATCATTCTAACGCTCTAAAGCCGCATAGCGGTCAGATATTGGAATAATTCAATCCAGTTTTGCGGCTCTTAGTGGATTCAAGTGCCATTGGCCGTATAGTGGCATTAATCTGTCGTAATATCATGCCAAAAGCCGCGTAAACTCATGAAGATATACATAATAAATGTCTAAAGCCGTACATTAGTACGACAGGATGCCAATTTACGGCTAGCATTTCAAAGGTCAACTGTGTGTTGTTTGAACGGCTAACAGCAAATCAACCAGATATAATTGGCTTATTTTAAGGCCTCAAGCCGTATTTGCATCCATTTTGATGCATTTGTCAACCATTAGGCAGCCATGAGAAGGAAAATATTTGAGGTTATCTTATTATTTCTAAAAAATGGAGACAAGTGCGAGTTGAATTCGCGTGAAGAGGGTTCCGTACGATGTTACCTATCATGTTTTTTTTAAATCTGACTTAAATTTGTTTGTGCTAACTAAAAAAAGTATGAATGGTCCCTGATTGGAGAGGGATATTACTAAATATAAAGTTTCCATTAAGAAAAGAAAAAAAAAGAAAAAAGTTTTCACAGAAAAATTGTATGAAAAAAGGAATTCAACAACATATAAATCATATATATTTTTTAATACCTTTATAATATTCACATATCACATATTATTTGGAAAGCGAGGGTTTTTTTTCAACTTCAAGGATCTCCAAATTGTAATAATGGTGGCACCATTTCGTTAATATTTTATGATGCATAAAGATCAACATTCTAATCTATTTCCTCTAAGAGAAATAATCCTTTGTGTTATGCTGGCACTTAAATTTAAACTCCTCAAACAACTATAACTACTAATAATAAGCCAACAAAACTCAAATTATGCACGGAATGTACAATTATTTTATCATTTCACACATTTTTTCCTCAAAAACTACAATAAATCGAAGGCGCGTGAAAATTTTCAATGGAAACTATACAGACATTCACAGTAAAAATCAAAGCGCAGTAATTTAAGCACAGAATTATAGTTAAACTAATACTAACACTTTATAATTTATATTTTTATAAAATAAATATGGTTGTCAAGTCACTTCACTCTCACTGCCATCGTCGTTCATCCATTGACATAAATGAATCACGTTTAATTGATAATATCACCTTTGCCGTGGTGTTAGAGATAATTTTGCAATGACACTGTAAAAATAGTTTCATGCCGTTGGCCGTATATTTGACAGATACAATGCTATTGGCCCTTTGAATGACCATTATGAGTCTTTTCTAATGCCGTTGGCCCGTATTTTGACAACAGCAGTGCTTTTTTGCGGCCTTTGGCATGTTGTTTGAAGCAAAAAATGCTCTTTTACGGCCATTCGCCTTTTCATTGTCCAATATAATGTTTTTTTACGGCCGTTAGCCGTAATTAACTCATGCAAATGCCAATGTACGTTCTAAAGCCGTAAAATTTGTGCCCAAATAAGCCGTATAGTAGCCGTATAGCCGTATATATGCCTTTTACACAACCAGTTCAAAATGCTTAAAAGATACAGCAATGCCTTGATTTGGCTGATATGCGGCTTCGACGTGTTTCTTGGGTTGAGTCTACTAATAAATAAAGAAAAGAAAAATTTCGACACCAGCGGGGATCAAACCCACGACCTCCGGGTATACGCCGCCGAATCGTTCTTTTCTTTATTTATTAGTAATAATATCCACATGAAGTTTTCATGAACAAAACATTCTAATTAGCTTGAGTGTACCCTGTAAATGGTGGTTTGGCTTTAATCGCTGGTCCAAACAAACCATTAATACCGTAATAGTAGCCAGTACCAACGGCTTAACGTGCAGTCCAAAGCACGGAGTTATCTTAATTTCCGGATTTTACGGTGAGCCAAGCCTAAATTATAGTACAAAATGGGTTAAAATCTTACAAATTGTATTTTGTAAATCTTACTTGAGAACGCCAGTTCATTACCCAAACGCTTTACCGCTAGACCACGGAGGCAGTTTTTCAAAGATTACTTCTCTAAATCTAAATAAAAAGCTGTTTATTCTGACAGTTGTTGTTGTTGTTGTTGTTGTCGTCCTATGGCACCCCACTGGTGCACAGGGCCTGTACAAGCTCCCGCCACGCCTTCCTGTCTGCCGCGACTTCCCTGGCCGCACTCCAACTCAGTCCCGCCGCTCGCAGCTCGCTCTCCACGCTCCGGCGCCAAGTGTGTACGGGACGGCCGCGGGCTCGCTTGCCGTCCGATGGTTTCCACTCGAATTCGATGCTGGCGTTTGTGGTCCCTCTTCGAAATGTGTGCCCCATCCACCTCCATTTTCTCAGTGCGATGTCAGTCACAACTGGAGTCTGCTGGCATTGGTTCCACAGGTCCACGTTCCGGATTGTCATTGGCCAGTAAATGCGGAGGATTGACCTCAGGGACTTGTTGACGAAGACTTGGAGCTTATTCGTCAGCCTCTTTGTCACTCTCCACGTTTCACAGCCAAAGAGCAGAACGGATTTCACCACGGATTCGAAGAGGGAGATCTTTACTCGACGGGAAAGGACATTTGACTCCCAGACAGGTCTCAGTTGGGCAAAGGCCGCGTTTGCCTTCCGTATCCTGCTTTCAACATCCTCGTCTGCACCTCCTTGACACGTAATAACACTACCGAGGTAAACAAACTTACGAACGGATTCTAGGGGGGTATCTTGAAGCTTTAATGGTTCTGTCGTTGAAGGATTTATCCGCATGTCGACTGTTTTGCGTTTATTAATTCGCAAGCCCATGACTTCTGCTTGCTTTCTAAGGCTCTCAAGTTTAGCTTCTAAATGGGCTAGAGTTGGCGAGATTAACACAATGTCGTCCGCGTAGTCTAAGTCTTCTAAGACAGAAGCGCCCCACTTCACACCTCGAGGTGTTTGGGTGACCGCTCTCATGACGTCGTCCAACAGAATAATGAAGAGGAGCGGCGATAAGAGGCATCCTTGCTTGACGCCCGCAGAGATGCATATTGGTGCTCCCAGCTCCTTTTCATGAATCACCCGGCATGTGCTACCTTCGTACAGGGCGCGGATTATCTCAATAATACACTGCGGGATGCCCCTGCGACTAAGGCTGGACCACAACGCGCCCCAGTTCACGGTGTCGAAGGCTTTTTCGAAATCGACGAATGCCAGCAGTAGTTCCGACTGCCATTCGACACACTGCTCGATCAGTATGCGCAAGGTGTTAGTGTGGTCTGTGCAGGAGCGTCCGGAGAGAGATACTGACTATTACTAAATTAAAATTGTGAGTTTACTGTAAGCCGATCCCGAGACCATGGATGCAATTTTAGAGAATTCGGCACATGAAAATTAAAAGCGCTCCCTTTATACCCGGAGGTACAAGATCCCACTCACTTCACATATTAACAACACACTTCACATACTTCAAATCAACGAAGTATCCAAAAATTATAATGAATCCGTGTGACGATTTTTTAGGGTTCTTGTGTAATTCTCATTTATCTTAGCTCATAAATGATTAAACAAGCGTGATAGTTCAGGGGGTAGAACCCCATATATGTCGGATTGTCAGTTTTATTGTACAAGGCCCAGGTAACAATAATGACACGTGATGTTCAAAAGTATTTGTATCTCTGCCACCCCACCCCACCCCAGGTTATATGGAGTGAATGTTTAGAGACTTTGAGATAAATGATTAAGGGAACTGTTTTTTAATAGCTTCCATTCTGCTTGCCCGATGCATATATTTACGAATTAAATATAATCGCAAATGACTACCTAATGTATGTAGAATAGATATGACTTAGAGTTTAACAGTTATTTCACATACTTTATTTTTATTTTCGGCTTAGAATAGTAATAACCTATTTAAACCAGCGGGGGTAGTAAATAGCGACTTACGGAATGGGAGCTTTTTCGGTGATTTTTGGGCAACGTAGCTGGAGACCACCAATCATCACCAAAAACCATTTTTACATCTTTTCCCCACTTATGTTCTTAACCCTAGAGTGGGCGCGTCTTTCTGCGTAACGTCAGTGGGCGCATGGGGAGCATTTTGCCGCCCCTTTTCTTTTAACATTTTAAGTAGAAATACAGCAGTTGAATTAATTTATTTTCTCGGGATTTAAGTAATACACAAATAAGTAATGAAAAATCAACATAATATTTATTAAACTCTGTTAAAAACTTTGGTTTATACAAGATATTAGAAAACTTAATATTTTAATTGTCTTTTTTAACTTATCCTATATAATACTCATTGGTACTGAAAAAAACTGGTAAAAAATTTCAAAATTTTATGTTTTCTACATCTACAGGATATGCTTTATGCAAACAGTCTTCACAAAGGTATGTACAATGTTCATTGCACAGTAACTTTGGGCATCTGCAACACCCATTTATTGTACGCCTATTTTTCTTTGTTGGACATATACTGCATTTGCCCTCCTTCTTTGAAGATGATGCTTGATCTGCTGGTACAAAGCGAGCAAATTGGTTCCTTAAAGGAATATTCAATGTGTCTATAGAAGATCTTGTGATCATATATTACTTGACTAGGACCATGGCAATTTCTTTCAAATACTGTCGGCGTAACATCAAGTGTTCAGTATTGGCTTTGTAAATAATTTGGCTGTTTATACCGGCAATATTAATTATTGAGAAAAACAACCTCATTGGCCATCTGCGAGTCATTCTCCCAACAGAATATTCTTCCTTCATTTGGTCTACGACGTCAACACCACCTTTGGTTCCATTATAAAATGTTATAATTTCAGGCTTTGCAGCGGGCCCGGTGTTTTCATCGATTTTATCATCCTCATGCAAAGTTGATAATAGTAATACTAATTTTTTGCTTTTTGTTTGGAACATAAGGCAGCAAAACTTTCTTCTCGCCAAATCCAAACATTGAAGATGGTTTTGACCGATCTTTGGTGTTCAGAAAATTAGGATATTTGAGCAAGACACCAAGACACTATTTGAGCGTCCATTTTGTTATTGTTTTTGGTACCTATTATCACTTGCTACTTTTTAATCCTAAAATTAAAAACGTTTTTTAGTTTTCACAATGAATGCACCATAAAATAAAGACTACATTTCAACTTCGCAAAAAATACATGACACAATTTTTACTTACTTGAGTGGGCGCGCGATGAGCAATTTGCCGCCTGGTGACACGCGGTGGTAACTACCTTCTCCTCAAGAGGTCCCCCAAGCCCTGATAGCGTCTTGCCTTTCGGCACGCGTTGCGAACGAAAGTGGGGGCAGCTACTTAGAAGCGCTAGCCTAACGTTCAAATATTTTACGAATTATTAACGTTTTTTTAGCGCGGGCGGCAAAATGCTCATAGCGCGCCCACTCTAGGGTTAAAGTAAAAGTGGCTTAATCATTTCTTAAATTGATATCTGGCTTATTCTTTTTGGAATTTCTAGCCGAGATTATATGTATGTGTATACAATATAGTTGAGCTAGCACCTTACTACTTATAAATTAAACGAGAGAGGGTGGATTTTGTGAACCAGCCTGTGTCGCGATGCTAAGAGCTACAAAATTGGTTCAGGTATCAAATTGTAGGTCTCCATCTGAAGTTTTACCGAAAATATAATAAACCAACTCAGCCATGTGACAGTGTATTCGTACAAAACGGTGAAAGGCCTGCCCCCTATCACGTGAGTACACTGTCTAAGCAAAACGTGGGTACCTTCTCTGGACACTAGATGGCGCTGCCATGTGAGTTCAGAAGTATTGGTACCTCTGCCAACCCCTTCGGGGATAAACGGCGTGAACGTTTATGTTATGTTATATGTTATAATAAACCATACATTTTCCTATATTGGATTAGTTAAATTCGTATTAGGAATAAGCTTACCTCCAATATTACTGAGTCCCCATATTCTGTTGTCTCGCACCCATGGTTCTTGTATCTATTACAACGTCCGCGGGAATATAAATATAAAAAAACAGAAGTTAAGATACTAACGGTAACGGATAAGAGACTAACGGTATTGGGGCTTTTAAGGGATTTTTGGGCGATGCGGTCGGAGACCCATCACTAACAACGATTATTTCACCATCTTTTCCCCATGCAACTTTCAAAAGTGGCTAAAGAATTTCCCATTCCTTAGCTCTGGCTACTCCTAGCTGCTAGCTAGCTAGCCTGGGATTTATAGCCGTGAGTATATGTATGTACGTATGTAAGTTAAGATAGTGTTTTGGTATTTTGGATGTAAACCGGATTCAAAAAATGTAGTCCACGCGGACGCAGTCGCGGGCAAAAAGCTAGTTTCACTTAAATGTATAGACTCATAATGCAATATAATATTTAAAAGTTTAAGACAAAGAGCTGTTTAAGCAGCTAGTTTAATTTTATTATACCGCCCAACTGTAAGAATACCAGCCTGTGCTTATGCATAGCTATTCTAATTAAACGTTTTGTCTTCCAGGTGGCTACTTAACAGTCCAAGACTCTCCATACAACACGCCTCTGGGAGCAGCATTTTTACAAGCTGGAGAAGAAATGGGTTACGATATACTAGATGTTAATGGAGAGAAGCAAACCGGATACGGCTGGTACCAATTCACCATTCGACGAGGCTCAAGATGTTCTACAGCCAAAGCTTTCTTGAGACCTGTAAGGTTGCGACAAAATCTACATGTCAGCCTCTTCTCTCACGTCACGCAAATTCTTATCGACAAAGAAACTAAGAGAGCTTTTGGTGTAGAATTCATCAAAGACGGCACTAAACAAATCGTCTATGCAAAACGTGAAGTGATTTTGTCAGCTGGGTCTATAGCATCACCGCAGTTACTACTACTTTCCGGTATCGGACCTAAAGAACATTTAGAAGAAGTCGGAATAGAAGTGCTCAAAGATTCTCCCGGAGTCGGAAAGAATTTGCAAGACCACATTGCCGTAGGAGGACTCGTATTTAGAATAGACTACCCAGTTAGTTTAGTGATGAATAGATTGGTCAATATAAATTCAGCATTGCGTTACGCAGTCACAGAAGATGGTCCTTTAACATCAAGTGTAGGACTTGAAGTAGTGGCATTTATTAATACGAAGTATGCTAATTCTTCAGATGATTGGCCTGATATAGAATTCATGTTGACATCAGCATCGACACCATCTGATGGCGGTTCACAAGTAAAAAGAGCACATGGTTTAACTGACGAATTTTACAACGAAGTTTTTAGTTCTATTAATAATCAAGACGTATTCGGAGTATTCCCGATGATGTTAAGACCCAAAAGTCGAGGTTTTCTCAAGTTGAAATCCAAAAATCCTCTAGAATATCCATTGATGTATCACAATTATTTGACGCATCCTGATGACGTAGGAGTTTTAAGAGAAGGAGTTAAAGCTGCTGTAGCCGTTGGAGAAACTCAAGCGATGAAACGCTTTGGAGCTCGATTTCACGCGAAACCAGTTCCGAATTGCAAGCATCTTCCTCTGTATACTGATGAATATTGGGACTGTCTAATACGACAGTACACTATGACTATATACCATGTGTCATGCACAGCAAAAATGGGTCCCTCAAGTGACCCAATGGCTGTTGTAGATTCGCGTCTTAAAGTATACGGAATCGAAGGCTTAAGAGTTATCGATGCTAGCATTATGCCAACTATTACAAATGGTAACATAAATGCCCCTGTCATTATGATAGCAGAAAAAGGGGCTGATCTTATTAAAGAAGATTGGCTTCCTAAACGAACAAAACGATCTTTGAAATGCTCAAGGATTGAGCAATTAGGATTAAAGAGGAATTATAAAAGCAAAAGGCTATGCAGAGCTCGAAGATGACGCAAACCCTATGGTGTTAATAGCAATATTTGGTTGAAGTAAAATCAATTTATTCGACGGAACCTTAATGTTTTCAGTTTCAACTACTCTGTAATCTTAAATTAAGATTTTAAACTGGAAATGTTGAGATTGGTCGATATTTGTAAGTTAGTCTACTGTTGGTAAACACTAGGTGAAATATTTTCTAGTCTTAATTTTAAAGACAATGTACAAATGGTTTTTGTAAATAATATAAATAGCGGTTATACAAACCTATGTAATATACATTAGTATAAATAGTAGTTTATAGGTAATTTGGTATTCATTTTCCTTTGATATGGGTTATTGTATATTAGTACCTAAAATTATAATTTTATGTGGTCATGTTGTATATGTTCTGTTATAAAATTAAAAATGATTTAATTATAATTGTTGGTTTTATTTAAAACTAGCACCATCTATCGGGTATGTTCTGAACAAAAACGCAAGGCAACGCAAAACAGATATTCCATTTATAACACCAGACATAGCTTTAAAGAGTTATATTTTAGTTCATTGATTTGTGATAGAATATGCTAGAAGTACCTTCTGATATTTGAATACTTGTGTGAATACAGTATGTGACACGGATTTGAGAATGTATATGAAAATTTCACACAAGTACTCAAATGTTTCAAGTTAAGACCGGCGCCTAAGAACGTGAACAGAAACAAGGTTGAAGCAATAAGTACAGTTAAACATAGATGGCGTTATGCCATGTCAAATGGTCAGCTTTTTTTACCAAGGTTGTATTTTATAGATAAGAAAATGCCGTAGATATTTAATAAAAAACTGATATTTTGTTATATTTAGTAACCGAGACAGCTCAATGGATAAGAATTTCCGTCCGTCATACAGACAGGCGAGGGTTCGAACCCCGCGTCGGGTCTACTACAATGTGTCTGTTCTTAAGTCATTATGTGTGATTAACTTATTTTATTATGGTTGTTAACGGCGAGGGAAAACATCGTGAGGAAACCCACATGGCTGAGGGGTACTTGCCATTTGATAGTGTATTTGTACCAAACGGCGATAGGCTTGCCCACTATCACGTGGGTACACTGTCCGAGCGAAAAGTGGGTATTCTGAACACCAGGTGTCATCATGTGATGTTGAGACGTATTAGTACCTCTGCCAACTTCTTCGGGATATACGGCATGAACGTTTGAGCTGAGTTCCAGTTTATATGTTGTGTGAGTACAATAGCATAGTTACCAAGGGGCTTTAAAGTAGGTTATCCCAAGTAGGTTAGGTTGCTGTGTAGTGTCGGCTTAGAATAACGCTACCCCATTTCTTCCGGTGGGTGTACGTAAAAGGCGACTAACGGTATCGGGGCTTTTAAGGGATTTTTGGGCGATGCGGTTGGAGACCCGTCACCAAAAACCTTTATTTCTACCATCTTTTCCCCACTCAACTTTCCAAAAGTGGCTTAGCAATTTTTAATTCCTTAGCTCTGGCTACCCCTTTTTGGGATTTATAGCCGTGAGCATATGTATGTATGTATCCCAATGACTTAAAGCCCCAGAATACAGTAAGAAAACGGGTTAGACACCATACAAGCAAGAACAAACAATTCATCATCTGTTTTAAATACCAAAGTTCATACCAAGTGTTAATAATTGATTTTTATATAAATAAATAATTATCTTACACAACCAAACGCAAGGTCATTTAATTAAAATAAATATGTTGGTTGTCAAAATTTGAAAGAAATATTACATAAAAAGATGTTTGTAATATCTCAAATCATAAATTGAATTATCACAAGACCTATTGAATTGGTACAGCCATCATTCATTCTTACTGAATGTGTCAGTCTGACAACAAATACAGATTATTAATCATTTCAGTGTTAGTTATTATAACAGGCTAAAGAAGGTTCTATTAATTTAATTTAATCTTATTTCGAACTAATAAACTATGTCGAGTAGTCTTTAAGATTAGGCCAACATTATGGGAAATTCGCTTTAAAAGATAGTGGCAGTTTCACAGAGGTGCGTAATTGCGGATACAAAAATATTGCAGATAATAATGACCCGGCTTTGTAGATGTTAAAAAATCAACTTATATGAATACATACATATTCAATACATATGTATATAGCCCCGCTATTTGTTGGTCGAAACTATTAACTTCCACTTTGTAAAATCCTGGCAATTTTTTCTATTTGATCTAATTGGTTATAATTGTATTGATTTTATGAATTATAAATATTTTTTGCAGTTCAAAGGCAACGTCATATACTCATCTCAACAACCATAATAATAGCGAATAGCTAAACCTTGGCAATTAATAGGATTCTGAATCTCATGTTAAGTTGCCTCAGAAAATAAGAAGTAATTTATTGAATCCAGTTATACATATAGTATTTAGAAAATTATTTTAATGAGGCACACCTCCTGTAAAGGGCAGTGCCCTGGAGAATTTGAATTAGTAGAAAATTGTATCAAATCTATTCAATTAAATGGCTATCGTAAGGTTTTGTAGTTTATTAATCTAATTAGAAACGTGATGTCCGAGTCACGGGGTTATATAAGTATATTTCTCCTCATTTTTGCACGCTAATACGAGGGGCATGCCAAAAGAAACTAGATACTCTTTTCTCATTTAATTGACACTGGCAAGCTATACACCATCTTATAGACTGGTTTTTTATTGACACAATTGAATATAGAACACACTTCTTTAATTTATTTTTTATTTGAATGAGCTTCATTTTTCCGAGAATCTGGAGGGAATTCACTTGCAACAATGGATCTCAGTCGACGTGATTTTCGCGCTATGATTTATTATGACTTTAAAAAAGGTTTAAAGCTTCAAGAATGTTTTGAACTTTTGGTGAGTCTGCTTGTTCCCGAGCAACAGTATTCAATTGGTTTGCTGAATTTAAAAGAGGACGGGGATGTCTCGAAGATGAAGCGAAGACAGGACCGCCAATCGCGGTCACGCAAGAAAACGTTCGTGCAGTCCAAAAACTTATTCGCGACAACCGACGAATTACATATGTAGAGCTAGAGCGAGAACTAGGAATTGGATCAGCAGCAATACAAACTATAATTCACGACCACCTTTCTCTCCGTAAACGTTGTCCGAGATGGGTGCCGCACAAACTTACCGATGAGCAGAAAGACCGTCGGGTAGATTGGTGCCTATTCATAATAGATAAATTCAACGGAGGCGAGAAAAAAAACGTATCAAAGATCCCGAATCAAAGCGACAGTCGACTGTATGGTGCTTTGAAGACGAGCCAACTCCAACGAATGTCACAGTGCACGAAGCACACAGAAACAAATGGTCGCCTCGTTTTTCTGCAAAACGGGTCATATTGCTACTGTTGTGCTAGAGAATGAAAGAACGGTGAACTCCGAATGGTATGTGACAGTTTGTGCTCCAACAGTAATATCAGCTTGGTGTGACAAGCGACCGAAGTCAGGAATCCGGCACCTTCTCTGGCACCACGACAATGCGGCGCCGCACACGTCTGCTAGAACACTAGATTTTTTCAACTCGAAAAATGTGTCAATTCTCTCTCACCCGCCATATTCCCCAGACCTAGCGCCTTGTGATTTTTACTTGTTTCCAAAAATCAAAGAAAAACTAAAGGGGAAGAGGGTTGAAAGCAAAGAAGATGCGCTGGTTGCCTATAATTTCGAGATTTCTGAGGTATCTAAAGAAGAGTGGTCACAGGTATTTTCCAATTGGTTCAGACGTATGGAAAAGTGTATACGTACTTAGGGTTAATACTTTCAATAGATCGATACTTGTAATAAAGAATAAATTTTATAATTTTTCAGTATCTAGTTTCTTTTGGCATGCCCCTCGTTCATCAATATTGCCTAATCTCGTATCGTACTTTACTCAGAGTCCAAATCGTCATTATTTGAAAATAACACTTTTAAGATGTACAGTTATATTGTAATGTAATGTAGATAATTTAAAACCCATGCTGTCGTTTAAACATTTCACAGACAATAAAATCTTTTATTGAAGGAAAATTGGTGGTCTTATCAGTTAAAGAGCTTATTCCATTACACTTTGTCGTTTCTGAATTCAGACGTCCTTCGAAGTTACTGCCGCAGACGCTTGTTATTCCACTACAAAAATTTATCTACTTTTCAGAAGCCTAGCGTTCTGAACGTTATTCCACTAGTCTGAATTCAGATTCTGTGGCTTTCAGTCGTCTTCATTCAGACAATTGGAATAAGCTCTTAAAGCGATCTCTTCGGAAGGTCAGTAACTTAATGGGTAGTTCTATAAATACCAATACGCCTATGCGTACAAGACAAAGACGACTGTAACCAATTCATTAACTTTAATTGTATTTAAGATCCAAGGGCTAGCGAATACTTCGCCAAAGAATAAGTTTAGCGATTCATAAGGGTACTGCAGCCAGCCTTCTCAGAACCCTTCCACCAGGCGACAGCTATTTTAGTCCGGTCAATTTAGGCCTAAAATAAGGAGGAAGGTTACATAAATTCATAAGAAGCTGAAAATTGGCACAATTGTTCAAAACATGATTATAAATGAAACCTCTAAAGTCCCCATCGTTCCGAGGTGTGCTAAAAATTTTACACGAGGTCAAAGGTCAAAAAACTGAGTTTTTTTGCAATTTTAAGCGAAACGGTGAGTTTTTCGCAGAATCACCCCAGTACAAAATTGTAGATCAGAAAATTCTCTACAAAAAAGATATTAATTTTTTTTTTCCTAGGAGCCACCATTTTGAAGATATAACGCGTTGAAAAGTTCGATCATTGGTAATCTTCATACGTTGCACATGTACGCCACGTATGAACATCACTTATAAGGTGTTATAACTTAAATTTATTTGCTATTGGTGATTGTAACTTGTTTCTCAATATAAGTTAAAATATGAAAATCTCAGGTATAATAAACCCCCGTTCCTAAACTTGTACATCAGTGTAACCTTGGGATAACATCTGTCTTTTAAAGGAAAAACAACAGTTTTCAAAATGTTTGAAAAAAATGACTTACTTCAATGTGCTGAAGTTTTTAAAAATAGTGACTCAACTCAACCAGACGTTATCAACAGCGGAATTCAATTTCTTCTTGCTATGTACGGAGCTCCTAAAAAAACCACTTGCTTAGATAAGTTGCGATACGCAACTTTTGTTAAAAATACGCGTAATAAAAAGCAAGTACAACTAGCTTCTTTACCTCCAACCTCAGTAGCTGCTCACCAACATTTATTTCAGGTATATTACCAAGTTTAAGTGTGGTTTGGTAATCAGCTGGACCCTAAAGACTGGGGTTGGAAGTTGGTCGACAATACATTAGAGCCAGTTCTAACTTTACTTCCACCAGCACCTGAGAAACTTCTATTGTCTGTATCTAAAATAACTCACTGGTATTGCATTGGTTTACTGTAAATAACCTGGTTCTAAATGCCAAAAAAACTAAATGTATTAAATTTACTTTACCGAATGTTAGGCAAGTTGATAACAATATTGTTATTGATAGTGAACAAGTAGAATTAGTGAAAGAAACAAAATTCCTAGGGATAATTAATCGATTCTAAGTTGCAATGGGGACCCCATATACTAACACTTTCTAAAAGGCTGAGCTCAGCAGCGTATGCCGTGCGTAAGATTAGAGAAATAGCAGACGTAGAAACAGCTCGTATTGTGTATTTCAGTTATTTTCATAGTATTATGTCGTACGGTATTTTATTATGGGGTAAAGCGGCTGATGTTCATAAAGTTTTCGTCTTACAAAAGCGAGCTATCCGATCTATTTACATGTTGAGGTCGAGGTATTCGTTGCGCGAAAAATTTAAAGATATTGGCATTTTAACTGTCCCTTGCCAATACATATTTGAGAATTTAATGTATGCCAAAAAGAATATAGGCCAATTTAGTAAAGTTAGTGATAGGCATACTGTTAATACTCGAAATAAGGAGAAACTTAACGTACCGAAGTGGAGACTTAATAAAGTAAGTAACTCCTTTATGGGACTATCCCTGAAAATGTTCAACAAACTTCCTTCTGACATATTGGAATTGCCTGTGGCATCTTTTAAAAAGGCAATAAAAGCCATGCTTTTAAAGAAGTCTTACTACAGTGTTCAAGATTTTTTAAACGACAAGGACCCAACGCGCACATGACCGTGTCCGTAAAGCTATAAATCTTCCCTCGTTATTCCTAGGAATAATTGTCTGGTGAGGATTTTTCTTCTCACGTTAAGTGATTGGTTTTTGTGATGGACAATTTATTTTAAATATGTCAAACTAGCGTTTGGTTTTGTCGCATAGAAAATCTTTTATAAAGTAAAAACATGTTAATAAACTGAAATTGTACAAACCATGTTTTGAAAAAATGAAAAAATGTGAATGTAAAGAGTTTCTTTGTTGCTTCTTCTCTTTACGAACACCTTCCGAAGCAACGGACTAATGATAAATTTAAAAAAATTTGACGTTCAAAAAATGTTAATTTTTAACTTAATTTTGAAAAATAAACTTTTTGACTTTTTTTTTGACTTCTCAACTCAATATTTTGCAACTGTAAAAAAGGTTGTAATTGCTGAATGTGGATGCAGAAAAGTTGGACTGTTTTGTTTCCTGGCATGCGCAAACTGCCAAGGCCGATCGTGCTCTAATGTTGAGTCAGCTAATCTAGAAGACTCATATGATATCAATGAGGAATCGCTAGTGGGACAGTTGATCTGTGAAATAGAAGAAAAAGAAGAAGAAGAAGAACAGGAAGAAGAACAAGAAGAAGACGAAGAACAAGAAACAGTAATCCTGGAAAATTACGAATCAGACGAGGAATATTAATCATTTCATTTTCAATTACACCGCCATTATTTTAACCAACCGATATGTACAATAATATTTTACAATAGTTTTAAAACATATAAAATCACTGCAGACCCGTGGATTGGCCTACAGGGGATACCACGTTAAAATAAAACGTGCTAAGTACACTACCTCATAGGTGTCGTGGAAACGTGTGCAAAGTATGAAGATTACCAATGATCGAACTTTTCAACGCGTTATATCTTCAAAATGGTAGCTTTAATTATTATAGTTTATAATTATATATACTTTTCTTTTCTTTATATTAAGTGAATTTATCATATAAAAATCTTTTTTTACTGAGCTATTTAATCGCATTCCTTCACTTATTATAATATTAGGTACTTATTAGAATTTGTGAGTACAAATTGTTTGTCGTAAAGGATATAATAAATAGTAAAACGTTAATATTTAAAACTAAATTAGGGTAGTGATAACACTCGGGATCATATTTTGAGTGTTACATTTATGATTATATTGTTTAGTTAATAGAAAACAAACGATAAATAATAACTTTATATCTTTGTTGTAAGTAGGCGCTTGTGTGGATCGAAATATCTTAGTATTAGGATTATCGTTCGCTATAGTAACGTTTTAAACTAGTATATAATATTAAGACTGTTCGTTTCGTAAAATGGACTCGATTACAACTCGTAGAATGGCTGCCGAACAAAAATATGAAAAATTAAAAAGAGAGTTGAATGATGCAGAACAATTAAAAAATAGGCTTTTAGAAGAACGGGACGAAAACGTTTTAGCTATTCGTAATTTAAAGTTGAAAAATAGTAATCTTTTAGAAAAAATTGTGTTGCTTCGTGAATCTTACGACATTTCTCAAGTGGAATTAGAAAACCAGCAGATATTAATATTAAAGCATGAGGATCAGTGCGCAAAGCATGAAGTAGCTTTAGAGCGAATTCATATTCTCAATGAGCAGTTGGCAGAAGCACACGCTCAATTGGCGGAATTCCATAGAATAAAGAATATTCACGAAGACTCTCACGCAGTTTCTTTATGTGCCGAACTTGAGGCAGAATCATTATCTTCTATGACCTCTTTTAAATATTCAAAAACTTTCAGTCGTAAACAGTGTAAAAAATATAAATTAGTTAAAAAACGTATATACAACACAAACAAAAGTCTTATAAGTATGAAAAATAGTATAAAATTCATAAACAAGTCTTACAGAAAAATTGATTTACTAAACCAAATAGATAGTTTGAATGATAAACTGAGTGAGCTGATTGTTAGTCAGGAAGATCTGCATTTAAGATACAAACATATCAGCAGTCTTATAGACAAAGAGACGGTTACTCTGAATAGTCATATTTCCTCAAATAGCGTTATATCTCAGTCACCCCAACCAAGTAATGGGATTACATTACCAACTGTTAGCACGCCGCCGGCGCCGCCGGCAAACAGAACATTAGTATTTTCGGACGGCATGGCCGTAGGTTTTGGCGAAATACTAAATAAGTATCTTAATCAACAGGTCATTAACCATTGCTATACGGGTGCAAACTTTAATTATATAGTAGAACGAATATTATTAGGCACTTATGACGAATATACAACGATTGTCGTACTGGTCGGCAATAGTATAGGATTAAATAAGTATTTATTAAATAAAAGTATAAATAAACTTTTGGAAATACAAAAAATATATAAATGTAAATTTATATTTTGTACCTTTCCATACTTACTTAATATGAAACAGAATGACAATATTCATATTATGAATAATTTAATATGTCACGTGACATGTTGTCAAAGCGACAATTTGTTTTGTTTGGATTTGAATAAGTTTTTACCTTATTCAAATTCTCGACTGGGTACTGTATACATACCCTTAAATCAAAAGCGGAACATTGCTAAATTATTAGCATATAATATATCTGACCCCCATATATTTAATATAAGGGGAAACTTACTTCTAGTATGCGATGGTGGAAACCATAATTTAAACTTTTAAGAGTGACAATGGAAGAGCCTCCTGTCGTCCTTAAGTCGTCACCTAACATCAATATTGTAAACAAGGAAGGAGGTTCTTCTGGCAATATTAATAAAAAAAATACTTTACAAGGAGTCTCCCAGTTTAAACTTGTATGTCAAAATACTCAGGGGTTTTCTTGTAAAGAATTAGAAATAGAACTGTTTTTGGAAAAATATGAAATAGATTGTTTATGTGTTACTGAACACTGGCTTAAGAATTGCGAACTCATATTTGGTTTTGAAAACTATTATTTAGCTAGCAACTACTGCCGCAATTCTAAAGCCTGTGGTGGCTCCGCTATATTTTTAAAAAATAATATTAAATCAAAAATTCGTAATGATATTGTAAAGTTAAGCGTTGAGCAAGTCGTGGAATTATCCTGCATAGAGTTAAAAAACTATTTCTTAGTATGTGTGTATCGACCCCCTTATAACCAAAATTATGATAAATTCGAAAATGTAATGGAAGATGTATTAAGCAAAGTTTTCAGGAATAAAAAACGTATAATAATATGTGGAGACTTTAATGTGGATCTCCTACAAGACAGTTATCTTAAAACACGGTTGATGAGTTTATTCCAATCGTTCAATTTAGAAAATTTATTCTTGGAACCGACTAGAATCAAAACATGCTTAGATAATGTATTTACTAATGCAGATTTTTCAAGTAAAAGTGTTATAAATAAACTAAAGTCTGATCACAGCGGCCTTTTTGTTAGCTTTCCTCTAGAGATACCAGAACCAAAAATTGTTATTAAAAAAAGGCATATTACTGCTAGTAAAGTAGAAAAATATATAAATATAATAAGCTCTAAGTTGCCTACATTTACAATTAATAAAAACTCAGATACTAGCTATGATATCTTTTATAATGTTTTGATAAATGAGTTTAATGAAATTTTCAATGTAAAAAATTTAACTATTACCAGTAAATTTAAGTTTTGTGAGTGGGCAACACCAAGTATTTATAGATCAAGAGAAAAACTCTTCGATTTATATGATCAAAAAGCTTATAGTAATAATAATGAATTGAGTGAATATGTAAAAAAATACTCAAAAATATTTAATAAAGTATGTAAAGAGGCTAAAGCCAGATACCTAAGCCGACGTATCCGAACATCCGATAATAAAGTTAAAACAGTGTGGAATATTATCAACACCCAAACAGGCCGAGGTAAACCATGTGATCAGGAGTTCTGTGTTCGATCTGATAAAGGTCTGACTACCTCTAATGAGGAAATCGCTTGTATTTTTGAAAAATATTTTACTGACATACCATCAAAAACAACTGAATATTTAAACACATCGGTCATAAAAGCTCAACACTTGTTACAACAAAATGTTGATAGGTGCGAAACTTTGTTTTGTTTTAAAGATGTCAGCCCTACAGATATCGAAAAATGTTTTAAATCATTTAAACTAAAAAGTTCTGAAGACATTTGGGGTATGTCAGTGAAAGTTTGCCATAATTTTATTGTAACTTTGGCTCCATATTTAGCAGATATATTTAATGAATGTATAAGAAATAAAATCTTTCCAAATCTCATGAAGCATAGTAAAATTGTACCACTTCTTAAATCCGGAGGAGATAAAATTAGTCCTGATGGTTATAGACCCATATCAATTCTGCCAGTTTTAAGTAAAATATTCGAAAAACTAATGTTCAATCAAATGCTTTTGCATTTCGCTTCAAACAAATTGTTTCATCCAAAACAATTTGGCTTTACGAAGGGCCGCTCTACCACCGATGCTGGCGTTGCCTTAATGAAACACATTTTTGATTCGTGGGAACGCAAAAATGATGCTATTGGTTTGTTTTGCGATCTTACGAAGGCATTTGATTGTGCAGATCATGAAATCCTTTTTATTAAATTAGAACATTATGGCATACAAGGTGACGCACTTAAATTAATAAAGTCTTACTTTTCGGATCGGATACAGAAAGTGCAAATCAATAATGCAATATCACCTGGAACTCATGTAAAAATGGGTGTTCCGCAGGGTTCTATTTTGGGCCCATTTTTATTTTTAGTTTATATTAATGATTTGCCGTTCATGGTCGAGAAAATGTCCGAGATAGTGTTATTTGCTGATGATACTTCTTTAGTATTTGACGTTGAAAGAAATAATCAGAATATTGACGAGGTGAATAACACGGTTTCACAGATTCAAACATGGTTTGCTTCCAATAATCTTGTACTGAATGGTAAAAAAACCAAATGCATTAAATTTGTATTACCTAATGTTAGGTGCGTTGATAACGAAATAATTTTAAATAATGAAAAGTTAGTATTTTCGGATAACACAGTTTTCTTAGGGATAACTCTGGACTCCAAGCTCCAATGGGGACCCCACATTAGCTCACTAGCTGGCAGGCTAAGTAGTGCTGCATATGCCGTTAGGAAAATAAGACATTTGACAGATGTACAGACAGCTCGATTAGTTTATTACAGCTATTTTCATAGTGTAATGTCTTACGGTATTTTACTCTGGGGCAGAGCAGCTGATGTTGGTTCCATATTTATTCTCCAAAAGAGAGCAATAAGAGCTATATACAATTTGAGATCCCGAGATTCCCTGAGGGAATTGTTTAAAACAATAAATATAATGACACTGCCATGTCAATATATTTATGAAAATATTATGTATGTAAGAAAGAATCAGGCCTCTTTTGTGAAAAATTGTGACAGACATATTCGAAACCTGAGAGACAACAATAAAATATCAGTACCAAAATACAGATTGTCAAAAGTAAATACATCTTTCATGGGGTTATGCGTAAAAATGTATAATAAAATACCTGAGGACATTTTAAATTTAACAGAAACAAAATTCAAAGCAGCAGTTAAAAAAAATCTTAGTTCGAAAGCCTATTACAATGTCAATGATTACATTAATGATGAAGTGGCTTGGTGTCATCAGGGCTCTGTGCAGGATGTTTCCGGGCTAACACCAAAATTGTAATGGACGTTAAAAAAAGATGTGTGTTGACGAGTTTCTTACGGGTTCTTCTCTCAACAAAACACCTTCCGAATCCGAAGTAAACTTAGTATTAAGTTAAAATTTGACGTTCAAAAAACAAAGATTTATCTTTTTATTTTGAAATAAATGATTATTTTATTTTTTATTTTTATTATTTTGTTTCATTTGTGAGTCGTGACTATAATGGTTATGGTGGCAGAGGATGACCTCGGAGGACACATTTGGACTAAATAGCGAGTGTGCTCAAAAAGGAAGGTGTCCGAAGTAAAAATAATAAAAGAGCATGTATGAGAAGATTGATGGATGTAAACGAAGCTAGAGAGGTTTCTCAGGATCGTACAAAGTGGCAATCGATAGTCTCTGCCTACCCCAATGGGAACTAATGGCGTGGGTATATGTATGTATGTATGCTATAACACCTCTAAAACGAAATATTCAAATTACACTACTGAAAAGAATCCGTGCATGCGGCTTATTCCGTTTATCCACCCTAAAAAATCCTCCCTAAGTCGGATATTCGGAAACGCATGTCCGATTATCCACCCTGAACGGGGTGGATAATCGGAATTCATAATAAAATGTTTCTTCCGATTTTTTACCCCAAGTACAGTCATTCACAGAAACATACTCACAACCTGGTCCAAGAAACTTCAACAGAGATATACATACCTACTTTCCTACTTACAGTCTAAATAAAATTATCCTGGTGGAAAGTTTTAATTTAATATTTATTGTTAAACGAAAAACGTAAGTAATCTTAAAATCTAAATTGCAGATAAGCACCTGTAGATTTGGGTGAAACCCATTTAAATTGACTGTTGTGACAAATGAAACCATAACAAGAAAGAAACTCGTAACAAAAAATAACAAAATTAAAACTTAGGGTCTTTTCACCACTGACACACAATAAATAATAATTTACATGTTTCCATAAATGACTGTACGTAGGCAGGGTAGAAAATCGGAAGAAACATTTTATTATGAATTCCGATTATCCACCCCGTTCAGGGTGGATAATCGGACATGCGTTTTCGAATATCCGAGTTAGGGAGGATTTTTTAGGGTGGATAAACGGAATAAGCCGTGCATGCCATTTTTGGGACATATGAGGTAGTGCAATTCTATGGAGTTATCGCAAAATTTTAATTATTCGTTTTTTGTTAATTTGACAAACACTGACCGAATCTAAACAAATACAGTTAATTTTTAAAACACTTAGGTAATTCATTTAGATATTTTTTTAAAGATGTATGTTGTGTAATGTCGGCTTAGAATACTTTACTCACTGCGATTGGAGACCCATCACCAAAAACATTTATTTTACAATATCTTCCCCACCCAAGAGTGGCTCCAGAATTTTCTGATTCTGAAGCTCTGGCCTTTTAGGGATTTATAGCCGTGAGTATATGTATAAAATGTATAAAATAAATATGTATGTAAAATGCTTACTAAAACTCAGTCATGCGAAACTGCTGATGTGAAGTGAATTCCATCGTACACTATAAATAGCTTATTAAAGATTTAGAAAAATATTAGGTCAATTAATACCATACAACCAGACTTAGACTATCGATCAAAACATCTTACTTACTTATACCGACCGATGTGTCGCCATTAATCCCCATTAGGATGAGCAGAGATTGTTCATCGCTACTTTGTACGACCCTGACCGCCTCTTAATCTTCTCATACATTCTACTTTACTTTTCTCAATTCGGACTTCGCCATTAAGGGCCTCCCCGCATTTTGCAGCTATTGCGCTCACTCTTACGTCAAATTTACTGAGAGTGACAGGGACGGAAAAAACGCGCGCGCAGGATAAATGTAGTTTATTTAGTTTTATTGAATAACTATAATGTTTAAATGAAAAGTTAAACATCAAAGTTACAGATCTTAAAGCTACGCGTATATAGACACATAATGAGTTCACATGTATGTTATGCCAGTGGAGCCTATACGGTTTTTATGAAAACAAAGCATGTTCCAATTCAATTTTTTTCATCATATTTTTCAACAAATTATTAAAATGTTAAACATCAATTTTTAACACCATGAACTAATCACCAACATATATTTTATTCATGTCATATCAATATCATCAAATCAGACTTTATAGAATTTCCAAACAATCAATATCAACCTATTTTTCCGGGGACGCCCTTAATAAAAAACTTTTCCAACCTGGGCTTGATTTTCTACGTGCATGGCATTTTTTTACTAACAATATCATTGTAATTGGGTTCATCTGCCTAAAACACTCAAAAGAAGCCTTTTTCTACACCTGCCCACAGCCCCACAGCCTATGTTAATGACCCCCAAAAGAGCTGGAGCCTACCTCCAACGTGTTTTGGCCATGCAGTGGCTATTGTGCAGGTAAGGGTTGGTAGACTAACGACCAAACGACGAATCTAGTTGTAAATATTTAAAAATACAATACATAGCTGTGACGTCTGTGGTCGTCTGTGGTCGAGCGGATAGGTGACTAGCTTCTCGATCCGGAGGTTGCGGGTTCGATCCCCGCTGAAGGCAACATTTTTGCGATGAGCATAAATAATTGTTTCTTAGATGTTATGCCCTCTTGGATGTTGTTTATATGTGTATTATATAATATTAAATATACCGATGAGTTAGTATCCCATAAAACAAGTTCTCCTTAGTTAGGAGCTAACTTGATCTATGTATAATATGTCCTTATATTTATATATTATTTACAGCTAAATATGAGGGTTTTAAAGCAATTTTATTCATCCTTAAAAAAAACTAACCTATAACACGACCGCATATCACTATGTATGACTACAATAATATCTCGATATTTTATATTACTTTTTACTGTCTAGCCACATGGGCACCATTTCAATAACCTAAAACCATTTTAATTGCAAAAGTAAGGATCATTATCGGGCATAAGGAGTATCTACTCTTAAATAGACTGTAAAACATAACATAAACATAAACGTTCACGCCGAATATCCCCGAAGGGGTTGGCAGAGGTACTAATACTTCTGAACATCACGTGACTTTGTCACCTTGTGTTCAGAGTACCCACGTTTTGCATGGACAGTGTACTCACGTGATAGGGGGCAGGCTTATCGCCGTTTTGTACGAATACACTGTTACATGACTAAGTAAAACTCAGTCATGTGGGTTTCCTCACGATGTTTTCCCTCACCGTTAACAACCATGATCAATTAACAACACATATGTCTTTAAAAAAGACAAATTGGTGTAGGCCCGACCCGGGATTTGAACACTAGTCGCTTGCACGAGAACCGAGTATTCTACCCACTGGGCTATCACGGTTGCTGAAGACTGTAAAACTTTACATATAACAAAATAATAGTTAAATATCTATTAGATAATGTAGGTAAGTGGGTGAACGCAACGAACAATGCAACGATAATTAACAAATCATTGTTCATCATATAGGTTAACAATTAATCATACCAAATCTTGTACGATAACATTTGGAAAGTAACGACCCACTTGAGTACGCTACTTACCGTTGTGCAAGCACACTAATTAAATAATGTAAAGATGAGATTTTATTAGGGTTTATTTCATAATGTTCTTAAAATTCGGGGTTTATCGGACACGAAACGGCTGCAAAATTAAAAGATTTTCAACAGCTTACTGTATGTTCTCCAATCAGAAATGACGTGATATTTTATGGCGTCCAGTGAATAGTAAAGGGGTAGATGAAGAAGTGTAATTTTGCTTCTTGATAGATGATTGTTACTCGGTCACACCGCTACTACAGAGTTTTGATGAAATAAGGTAGCTTATAAAAGTAATTAAAATATAGGATTCTTTTAAACCTGGTAAAATTAAAGATATCATACTTTTCTTCATATATACATACATACATATACTCACGGCTATAAATCCCTAGAAGGGGTAGCCAGAGCTAAGGAATTGGAAATTCCTCAGCCACTTTTGGAAGTTGCGTGGGGAAAAGATGGTGAAATAAAAGTTGTTGGTGATGGGTCTCCAACCGCATCGCCCAAAAATCCCTTAGAAAGCCCCAATACCGTTAGTCCGCCTCTTACGTACACCCACCGGAAAAAAATGTGGTAGTGCTATTCTAAGCCGACACTACACAGCAAATATATACATGATAATAATTTAATAAAAAATGTTATTGTAAGAAGATCTTATGTCAAAGAAGGCAGTATAGGTTTTCATAAAATTCAACTCCTTCGAAGTCGCGTTTAGAGAGACAATATAATAATTATGCTTTTCTTAAATAACGAAGTCTTCCTATAAAATATTCAGATTACATATTCAGAGACCTTAAGAAAGGTAAAGCTTACACATGACTAAACTGTAAAATAATAATTCAGTCCGTTAAATTGCCCGTGTTGAGCAATCAAACCCACAAAACAAGACACATGACGTAAAAACATACAAACAGTTATCAAACACAGAACACCGGTTCGAGAGACTAGTTCTGCAGCTACTAAGCCAGATTCACCAGGTTCCGTGAGGATCAGGTTGTGATCTATTACATCTTACAACCATTGTGTCTAAAACTAGTTTTGTCAAGTCCGTAAAAAACGTTTGTAAACCTAATTGCCTATACACACGGCACTAACTCACTTAAAACATACATACATACATATACTCACGGCTATAAATCCCTAACAGGGGTAGCCAGAGCTGAGATATTATAAATTCCTCAGCCACTTTTGGAAGTTGAGTGGGGAAAGGATGGTAGAATAAAGGTTGTTGGTGATGGGTCTCCAACCGCATCGCCCAAAAATCCCTTAAAAAGCCCCGAGTCCGTTAGTCGCCTCTTACGTACACCCACCGGAAGAAATGGGGTAGTGCTATTCTAAGCCGACACTACACAGCCTTATACACTTAAAACATATACATACATATACTCACGCTATTAGTTCAGATTTAGAGGATCTCATTCCCTCATTGTTGTAGGCGAAGTCTATCGATTCCCACCTTGTATGAACCTTGTAAACCTCTCTCGTTACATTCTTTATTCTCTTGACGCCCCTTCATTGTTCACACTTAAACAATATACCTTTTGTAAGTACAAAGGGCAAATTAACACAAATTATTATTATTGTACAATATATATATATTACAATATATTGTATAATATATGATGTATAATCACTTAATCTTATGGAAACATAGTGTATCTTAAAGTACGAAATTGAGTGCATCTCCTAAATACCTTATGAAATTTTTTGATTGCATAGATGTAAATCATATTTAATTTAAAATTACACTGTTTTTACGGACATGAGAAATCGTTGACACATTAATAAGAGCATGTTTATTTTAAGTTTTGACGTTCAAAAAATGAGTTATATTATACATATTTATTTGGTAAATAAACATTTAAAATTCAGTTTGTATAATATAAGAACGCCGTGTGCTGATGAAGGCAATTGTACTTTAATTTAGATGAACCTTTGTCATCAATTTTCAAATCTGATTCTGGCTACCCCTTTTAGCGATTGATAGCCGTGAGTATAAGTATGTATGTGTATGATTCTATAAATAAAAATAAATCAAAGGTCAGTTAGAAAAAAACTATTCCGTCGTTTATGCCGAACATCCGCAAGGATGGTGCAGAGGTACCAATCCTTCTACCATCACGTGACACTTCCACCTGATGTAATAGTGCAGTTCTACCGACACTCCGGAAAAGATGCATACGTGTAGATATGGTATCAGAGTTACATAATCTTGATTTCCATGTCATTGACTCTCGTATAAATAATTTCCAACCACGTGACTAGCCGTGCTATATAATTTGGTATGTCTCATAAAGACGAATTGCTCTACACCACGTATAGAACTCATTTAGTTTACATTTTCTAATAGAACTTGTAAAGTACGCTTCACTTTCACTGGGAGATTTGCGTTGGCCAAAACCAAGTTGAAACTCTACTACTACGAATGTTTTTAATATTTCATCAACAGCCTTATTTTTTACTAATATGCTTTATTCTTTAAAAGTGGTTCTGATTTTTTATACCTTTTTTATAAAATCACGTAGTAAATTATATTAAAATAGATTTAAATATATTAAAAACATAATACCTCAGACGCAATTACCACTCCAATAGGTAGAAACAACAGTACCTGAAAACGAAAACAGAACAGTAAATAATAGTAAAAATAATAAAAAAATACATTTACATTACAGATTTCGTTTATTGTGCAAAATGTGTGATTGCGATAATATGAACGTTATCAGCTGTTCATATGAGTGATAGTCCATATCAGTCAAGTAATTTCATTGCGTTTGAAAAAACAACGATCATTTGCATTCGCAGTAGCGAGGCCAACATCTTTGCGTACGCGCAACGCTCGCGCACTACGCCCCACGCAGTAAAACCATCTGTCTCTCCACAAAGTGGAACTGACTCAGCAACTAATACGGAAGTGCGCCGTAACAGAAATTGTTCGAGCAATATACGTTTAGCAACTTACGCACTTATTTTATTTACACAAGATTAGTAAGGTAAAGTTGTTGAGGAAGCGCGCGAAGTTTGCCAGGGTGGTGCTTAGTGACTTAAATTGTCTGCCCACTCCCATATAATGTAGGAAATGTATGCGTAAATGTCAGTGATTACTAGTAAGTTTTTAGAGCATTATTTTCAATTCTAGTATATCTTATATTGTGGAAGAGATAGCTTTTAGAGATAAGACCGCCAATTGCACGTATGCTTTGTAGAACTTTAGTTTTGTGATGTGTATTTTTAACACGCTATTATTAGCTTCACCTGAATGTATGTATGTAGGTATGTATTGTATGTATGTAAACGACTCCTTTAAACTCGATTTCGACCCACTTTAATTGTAGTATGTATTAATGTTCGAATAACGGTGTTTTTATATAACTATATAGAATTTACATACATACATACATACATATACTCACGCCATTAATTCCCATTGGGGTAGGCAGAGACTATCGATCGCCACTTCGTACGATCCTGACAAACCTCTCTAGCTTCGTTTACATCCATCAATCTTTAAATATAATAGAATAGAATTTACAATGTAATAAAAAAACATATCAGAACAAGGCAAATATCTGTGGTGACAAAACAAGTAAGCTACTGGCAGATTGAAGAACTCTTTATGACATCACTATATGCACGTTATGCAATCTTATTTAATATTTCAAAATAATGCCCTCTCTTATGCTATTACTTCTTATTTGTGTGAAAAGAAATATCGATTATGACTTAAACTAGAAAACGTATTTTTTCAACTTACAACAATAAGATTGATGGATGTGGACAAAACTAGAGAGGTTTGCCAGGATCATACAAAGTGCGATCGATAGTCACTGCCTGCCCCAATGGGAACTAACAGCGTGAGTATATGGTGTATGTATGCAACAGTAAATCATCTTGTCAAAATGGTATAGCAAAACCTTAATGACAATGACCAACAATCAAGGCGAATTATTTCGAAACTAGATAATTAGGTTACACTGAAATTACTAAGTATTTCGACCAGATTATATAACTAAAATTTGAGATCCAATGAATTGAGAATAGTAGTTGACCGGTTTATTGCTCGTAAACAAGATTTTATTGAACTTATTTTAATAAGCGTTAAATGGTTTGCACATATAGCTTACATCGAATTTAAAAATTCTCTTACACATAAAACGTAAACGCTGTATGTCCGCAAACTTATAGTAGGAATATTTTCTTATTTTTCAACATACTTTCTTCAACTATTGTTAACTGACTTCATTACATAGTATTTTCTAAGATTTTCACGATTCGACTTCATTACGTATCTATTTATATATTTGGTACACTATTTACTACGAAAATATAATGATTTTCTGTTACTTATCGATAAAATGTACTGTAGTTATTTACAGACATATTTACATAAACTCAAGCCAATAATTCCTATTTGGGTAGGCAGAGACATTCACCATTTTTTACGATCCGAAAAACCTCCCTAGCTTCATCTACATTGATCATTCTTTTCATACGTACTCTTTTAATCTTCATGTTTGGGACCCATGATTGACATGATTATTTCTTTACGCCGCGCCATATCTCTTATTCTTATTGACATCACGTGATCGATACTCACCAAATCGGTCACTGCAATACACTTCTTTTAAATAGAGACCTCAAAAATACAGTAAGTGCAACTAAGGCTTTGAACCTGAGTATGTCTTACTTATATATTTCCTGTTTCATCGATTTTAGAACCCAGAGTAGAAAATTGGTTACAGTTGTTATTTAATAATATCAGTGCCAGTTGAAAAATATTGATAAGACTCAAAATCAAAATATAAGCCTCGGGAAGAAATATTGAAATGTCATTTTAAGTTAATAATACACATCAATTTGTATAAAATCAATGACAAGAAAATTGATACTCTTAAATTTATGGAGGATTAAAAGCGGTAAGGAAATACATATATACGTAATACGGCTACGGCTACGGCTATATACGTAATTGGCTACTTCCATGGTTGAAAGTGTGTAAACGTATGTGCTAACATTATTTTCTCATAAACCTGCCAAATTTTTTGCTTGAAGGTTTAAACTATTTGTAAAACCGATGGTTGTGTTTATCCAAATATTAGATCAACATTATTGTCATAATGTTGTCACTCTACAATGATACTGACTGAAAATCAGTGTTGGGAGTCAAACGATTCACAACGTAATGCTGAGTCAGTACCAATTCGCTGTTGCAGTGGCGCAAAGGACTTCGAATAAGTATTAATTAGTTTGTTTTTGTTAAGTTGTTTGTTTTCCTCTCTTTTTCATATTTAATATTGTGTTAGTTTTAAGTTATTTTAATAGTTATTATTTATATTATTACTTATTGTTTGTATGTTTTTTGTGCCACACATGGCGAATAAACGTCTTTCTTTCTTTCTTCTTTTTATAATATATTCGGTTAAACTAAATGAAGGAAATTTTAATCGCGTGTAATTACATTGTTTTTTAATTATAATGTGCAATCGTGAAAATCTTAGAAAATACTAAATGAAGGAAATTAATATCAAGAAAGTAAGTATTAAATTTATTAAATCAAAACTCTGCCATGATTTAATAATTATTATTACCTAACCAAAGCAAAATTATCATTTGATATTTATACATACACATACTTACGGTTAGAAATTCCTAGAAGAGGTAACCAGAGCTTCATAATAAGAAATTCAGAGGCGAAAAGATATTCAAATAGAGATTTTCGGTGATGGATCGCAAAACGCATCGCCCAAAAATAATTTAAATAACTTAAATACCTAATTATACCTACCTGAAGATATGACACAATTGTATTCTAAGTCGACACTACACAGCTATGATCGATTTCTCACCAAAAAATATTAACATACTAAATTTCTAACCATATTATAAAAATAAAATAAATATATACGCACATATTACACCAGCTTAATGCCATGTAGTGCCGGCTTAGAATGTCACTACCCCTTTCTATCCACGGGTGTCGTAAGAGGCGACTAAGGATATAGGCTTTTTTATGTGGAATTTGGGCGATGCAATTGGAGATTGGAGACCCATCATCAACGATACTTTATTTCTACCAGCTTTTCCCCTATCAACTTCCAAATGTGGCTGAGGAGGATCTAGGTCTGAAGCTCTGCCCCCTCCCCTTATAGGGTTTATGGCTGTGGGTATATGTATGTATATATAATACACAAACAGATGTGGTTTTAAAGTAAACTTGATTTAATGATTTTTGGTAAAGAATTAACAAAGATATGTTTAAGATTTATCCAGAAGTTACTGGATATATACTACTACTAAAGAACTAAACCATGGGTGAAATTAAATATGTTCTATATAACTAGCTATTTATCATCCTCACATATACTTATCTCCTTCACAACATTGTTTCCCATTAAGGTAATTTAAAATTAAGCAAACACTTTTAACGTCCCACAGAAGACTAACATAGTGAGGAAACTCTGAATTCATTTACATCATTAGTGTTGGTAATCAACTTAAACTCAATAACAAAATCACCTAAAAGAAGTCAAACTCTTTAAACCCAATCAAAATGTCAAAACTGTTACAATTTGACTAACAGTTACAACATAAAACCAATAAATACTAATTAATATTAAATGCTAACATATGTTAAGGAATATTGCGCTAGAAAAGTTATACTCATTTATGTCAGCTGCGGTGTTCATATTAGTGTTCAATATATTGGAAGGCTGCTGTTAATGAGTTGGTTATATAACTTAGATACTTAACGGCTAGATTAACGGCGTTGGGCAGTTTGTCTCCGCTACTGTGGAAATATTAATTACTTGTAAATAGGCAACGCGTTTATGTCTCTTGTATGTACGTAAACAACGTTGCTTATGAAACCTTTGTGATCCACCAATTAAGTCGCTTTTCGTTAGTGCTTATAGATTATGATGTATGAAGAATTTATATTTATTTCTTTTAGTTATGTTTCTAAAACCAAATGCCATTATTTACAGGAGCTTTGACTCAGTTTTTTAATTATTGTTATTTTCTTTTTAAATTATTACCTCTTAATTTATTTTAATATATATGCTACGTATGCTGTCCAGGAACCCATGAACTGGAAGGTAGCTACGAACATATTCAGTGATATTGTGGTTATAAATATAAACACAAATAAAAGCCTGCCTTGAAGTATATATTTATCGGGAAAAGAGTAGTTTGGTACTTGAATTATACCATATATTAAGCCATATATTTTTTTATTTTCTAAAGGAAATAAATACCTAATAAATTCTCCCTCACTACCATACGGTTGCCAATGTTTCTCGGTTCTAATTTAACGCTTTGTACTTTTCCAATAAAATAATATAAAAACTTTCTTCTGAATCTGATGGGATGTAAATTCAATTAGATATTTAATTGAATAACCAATCTTTTATAAGAATCATTGGATAATGTTCATAAAAAAATCACTTTTATGTCTTTGTTTTAAGGTTTATTTTTTATTACTTTAAAGTATTTGATTGAGTTTTACGAGCTCATGTGTGGCGGACCGAGCTTGAAATATTATCAAATAGCACGCACATATAAATTATCTTTGTTAAATTGTATTGAAACTTCTCTGTTACTTACTTTATCAGTCTTGTCGGTAATGTCAGCACTAAGGCATCAATTCAAACTGATTGAAAGACAAAATGTACACTTATTATAGAGGAAAAATATGTTTGTGTGTTTGTTTATCTTTAATTAATAGGCTCAGAAACTCAACCGACTTTATTATATTTTAACAATTAGGTTGCAAAAAAAGAAGTATAGGGTTTATAACGTCACGCTTAATGTCATGGGGGGTAAGCAGTGACCGTAAAAACTATCCATTCAATGCCGCGGGGGACGACTAGTTATAAAATATATTAATTACAATTACCGTTAACTCTATTGAGGCATATTAAACAATCACCTCAGCTTTATAATTTAAGTAAAGCCAGCACTAATTTGTAGCATCAACATGGTAATATCAACCAATTATTTTATTTAATAAATTAATTTTCTTTTATCGTTGATATATATCGTTTGCTGTGTAGTGTCGGCTTAGAATAACACTACCCCATTTCTTCCGGTGCGTGTACGTAAGAGGCGACTAACGGTATTGGGGCTTTTAAGGGATTTTTGGGCGATGTGGTTGGAGACCCATCACCAACAACCTTTATTTCACTGTCTTTTCCCGACGCAACTTCCAAAAGTGGCTGAGGAACTTCAAGTTCTTTAGCTCTGGCTACCCCTTCTAGGTATTTATAGCCGTGAGTATATGTATGTATGTATGTATGTTTATCGTTGATTTATTAATTATATAAATAATTTATCACTTTAAGTTTGGACAGTCCTGTACTCTGGAGAGTTTATTTGTAGAAAAACCCCCAATTGGCGAGTACAATATTAATAATAAAAGCTCTAGTCAGGGTTATTTAATCTAGATCGGAACCTATATTACACATCAAAATACCTAATCACTTGATTAACAAACGTAGAATCATTAATTAACAATCTATCTAGCTATGTTTTGATAATAAATATTCTAACTATGTCACTACACTAAAACTGACATCATTAGTAGAAGCTACTCTTATCTTAACGACATATCGCCGATCAAATTGCGCCACCCACGACGGAGGAAAAAGTTATAGGTAGGACACATTAAAACTATGTTAAACCTTGAACGAATATGAATGAATATGCATGTGGACTTAAAAGTCGTTCGTTTTACAGATTGCTAGAAAATACTAGGCACTTAATACTAGCAATGTGGCACCATCGACAAAAATCTTTTATTACGCAAATTTTGCCCCATTTAACTTCTAGAAGAGGCTCCAATTTCAGAATTGGAGCATTCAGATTCTACTCTTCATCAGGTATAGGCATCAGGTATCTCCAAAGTATCAATGTAAATTAACCAAGAAAATGGGTTTTTATAACGGATAAACTAACCGGCACTTTTATGTGCCTCAAAATTTGCCGGCTTATGCGTTTTGAAAATCATGTTGGTTTCTCAATCGAGATTGCTAAGTAAGAAAAACATCGTGAGGATACCAAAATATTTTTAAGTTGTATTAAACTGAGTTCGTACAAAGTGATTGAGGAAAATATCGTGAGGAAGCCTACATGGCTGAGTTGTATAAAGTTAATTTATCGTTGCTTCGTATTAATAGTTGACGTGATTAAAATAGTATCAGTACCTCTGTCTTTGATGACTAAACAGATTTTCTCTTCACAGTCTGCATACCTGTTACTTCCGATTTGACATCGATTATGTGTTTTTGTTTGCCATTATTATTTATGTTCTGTTTGCAAATGAAATGACTTACATACATACATATACTCACGGCTATAAATCCCTAGATGGGGTAGCCAGAGCTAAGGAATTAGAAATTCCTCAGCCACTTTTGGAAAGTTTAGTGGGGAAAAGATGGTAAAAAAAGGTTGTTGGTGATGGGTCTCCAACCTCATCGCCCAAAAATCCCTTGGAAGTCCCAATACCGTTAGTCGCCTCTTACGTACACCCACCGGAAGAATTGGGGTAGTGCTATTCTAAGCCGACACTACACAGCACAAATGACTTATTGCTATAATAAACCTACGCGCGAAATCCGAAAGGCCGATGGAAGATTTTAAATGTTTTTTTGAAATTTATACATACATATACTCATGGCCATAAGTTATGCCTGGTTTGAAATGACAAATTTAATTACCTTATGTGTAATTAATCAAGTAAAAACACTTTATTTACTAATATTCTTATAGTCGTAATAGGTAGAATAAAATTTGCAAGCAATAACAAATATAATCTTGTACTTCAAAGATATTTAATTTGTGCAATAGTTTAAATTTTAACTATTATACTTACAACACAAGCATTACTTTGAATCTAATTGTAAATTTTTAGTAGCTAGGTTTTTCAACAGCTACACTCGTCTCATGAAAGTGTCGAATCGAAACTCATAACATAACATAAACGTTCACGCCGAATATCCCCGAAGGGGTTGACAGAGGTACTAATACTTCTGAACATCACGTGACAGCAAAAATATTAATTATATTATGTGTTGAATCTTAACCGTTAAAAATATGTGTGAAGCCCATTTACTACATGTAAGGGTAGTGAAAATGAAAATGAAAAATGAAAAATATTTATTTTTACACCAGCAATAACCAAAATAACAACAGTTTACATTACAAAGGTACCTTTAGGTGATATTTGGTAATTAGGTGACGAAATTTTACAATTGGAGTGGTCGTTGTCCCCTACACTAGGCATAGCCTGTATCGTGGGGGACATGGTAGGCATGTTACATAAAAGCGTAAACAGGGTTTCGCAGGTGGCGTAGTAAATAAAAAGAAAATTTTAAATTCTAATCTAAAATACAAAATCAACACAATACTGTGTTGATTTGTTAAAGGCTTAAGGAGAAAAAAAAAAAAAATAGTTACAATCATTCAATCTATTATCTAGGAAAGTGTCAAATATAGTAAAATATTTGTATAATACATAGCATAATATAATATAGATAATATTTATACATAGTATAATTAGATACTTACGCAAAAGATAGTTTTGTGTAGAGTAAATAATACATAAATAATAATAATACATAAAATCGTAGTAAATAAATAAATAAATAAGTAATCTCATATATACGTATATGTACGACATAATTTATGATTATCTGGGTATGTTTAATAACTCCTCGGATTCTTCATAAGTTAACTTGAGGAGCCACGTTTTTATCAATTTCTTTGTTTCTTGAATTGTTGCGCATTTTATGTCACAGGTTTTTATGATCTGGTTGTACAAAAAAGGATGGAGAAACGTCGGAAATCTTTGTGAAAATCGCGTGTTAGAAGCTGGTACATTTATTTTGAAAGTTCTTTTTTGTAGAAGTTTGATGTAGTCTGGAGAGTTGAGAGTTATACGATGTTGCAGCAGACATGCTCTGTAAATAAAAAGTCGACGTACAGAAAGTACCTGGCATTCTTTGTAGAGCTCAGTAGTCGGGAATCTTTTTGGTTTTTTTAACATGACCTTTAAAACTGAGCGTTGAGCTCTCTCTAACACTAACATGTTTGTTTTGGAAGACCCTCCCCAGCATGGGATGCAGTACCCTAAGACTGATTGACAAAGAGCTGTGTATACGTTTAGGAGTATCTCTTTACTGGCACCGTTACGTAGTAGTCGCATTATATGAATAAGTTTTCTGGCTTGTATAATAAGTGCTTTACAAACTTTCAAATATAATAAACTTTGCTAAAAAAACCCATGGATATTAGTTACTAGCTATCAAAATCCAATTTTAATGCAGAGAAGCACCAATCCAATCACAATTTCCCAACGCACTTCCGCTAAAATGGGATCGCATAAAACACCCAATTTACGATGGGGTAACGCCATCTGGGTCACAATTACCATACAAAGTCTGATTACACGTCAATCTTAACCAGCGAGCGCACAATCGGCAATTACACGAAAATGGGTGATTGCAATCGCCTATTTCCGTGAATCATCGTCTGATTACGCTAATATTACGCGGTGATAATCTGGCCCGTAGAGGGAACAGTTAGTTGGCAGTCCGCGGTAGACGCCGGTCGCGCTCGCTCACTCTCGGTTTCATTTGAAAGTGAAAACTCTATAAGTGCATGGATTTTTACGTCGTATGGTTTGATTAAAGGGATCTTGAGTTTTGTGGTGTTTTGGGCTCATTTTTTACTGGTAAGTCTCTGCTTTTACCTACATTGATAAATAGTTAATTTTCTTTTGGTGGTCATTAATTTTCTTCTTAGTTCATTAATATAAAATGTAACATATAAATATATGACATATTAAACATCGCCTATATATTAAGGAAAATATAGTCGTGATATTATGTATGTTATAAAGTTTTGAAGTTAATGCATGCAATTAGAACACGACGACGCCAGATTAAGACATCGGACTAAGTTTTTTAATGCCAAGTTGTGTAAAAATTATACTTTGTCACCATTTATTATATTAGATTTCGATGAATAAAATACTATAAAAGACATGTGAGATTTTCACGATCGCTTTCGATAGATAATAGTTAAAATTTCTCACTAAAATTTGCATTGTTACGTCTATATATTGTTCCACGCTACATGCAAGTAAGTAAATTTATCGACACCATTTTTTTAATACAAAATTAAACAAACATAGCCCCATACAAATAGAAATCGTGTATGATAGACTACGGTAAAGCCTGCACAGAAGTTATTTCCGTATTGAATGCAGTAACCTGCAGTCACCTACCTAACCTTCCTCAATAAACAACCTATCTACACAAAAAACTTTCCGAACGGAATAATCAATTTTACTGGCATTTTCACTGTCTTCATTTTACAGCAAAGTATGGCACTACCCCATTTCTTACCATGAGAGTCGTTGTACGCGAAATGGATATTCGGCAATTTGGCTTGAAACCCACACCGATTATTTATAATATTTCTTGTTCCGTTACCAACTTCCCGAAGAGCCTGAAGCCTTCGTATCTCGGAAGCTCTGGTTTTTTTTTTGACTAGAAGCTAACAAAGTATAGTTATAGGTTCATAAGGAAAAAAACTTTTAACCTGAGCGTCAAAAGATCGTGTTTGTGTTAGTATGACGATATTTCGGTTCTGTGAGACAGATGTTAACAAATTCAATAAACGGTTAACATATAAAGGTGTCATATTTGCCCTGTAGTCCCAACTTAGAATGTAACTACCCCTTTCTATCCAAGGGTGTCGCAAGAGGCGATTTAGGGACTTTTGGGCGATGCGGTAGGATACCCATCACCAACGATAATTCATTTCTACCACCTTGTCCCCTATCAACATCTGAAGGTGGCTGAGGAGTTCTAGCTCTGAAGCTCTGGCTCCCCTACTTGGGATTTATAGCCGTGAGTATATGTAGATAAATAGATAAAGGTCTGATTGAGAATCCAACCTGAACTTATTACTTGCACGACTGTGCTGGTATCGAGGCTTTGCCTAGTTGTTAAATATTTTACGATCTCAGGAAATTACACATTATAAAAGCAACTGTAGCGTATATAGTAATTGAATAGGTAACGATACGATGTAAGAGTTAATGTGCACTAGGGGTTCTACCATAGGCCACGATTAACAATGTTGCATTTTAAACGGAAATTTGAAACGTGTCTTTCTAATTGATAACTAAAAGTGTAAAGCTGTCTGGAAGAGATCGCTTAGTGATTGTATTTCTTTGCAAAAAAGTTTTTTTATTTATTTGGTGTTTTTATGTATAATAAATAATTATGTCTATTCTAAACATAAACTCACACCATTATTTTCCGTTAAGATAGGTTTGGCTGGATCGTACAAAGTGGTGGTGATCTATAGTCTCTGACTACCCCAATGGGAACAATGGGCGTGAGTATAAGTAAGTAAGTAGGAAGAGACTATAGAGTTCCACTTGCAAACATGCTGGAAAACTCCACGAGTTTCATTTACTTTCCTCAATATTTTTAGACATGGCCTCTTGATCTTTGCACTTCAAACGCCTCCCTTAAGCAAATTATCGTTTCTATCCAGATATGGCCTCCATGGGCATCTTCAACCTGACTTCCAACCCTCATGGGTTTTTCATCTCCTTCAGAACATTACTCTCATACATTCTCCTATGCTTTATGCCCAAAATATTTCAACATTCCCTGGCCTTATTTTTTTATGCTCGTATTTCAAACTACACCCTTCAGGAACTCTATCCCATAATGCAAACATTAAATTTTTTGCTCAGGGACCTTATTTCTTATGCCTTCAGTTTTCTACATACCCGTCATTCGCTGCCACTTACATAATCTTAGGAACTAGATCGTTGTTATTTAGCACTGCACTTTCGGTCTTTTTGATAACACACATACATACATAAACTCGATCGCCACTTTGTACGATCCTGGCAAACCTCTCAGCTTCATTGGTAAATGTTTATAAACTTCGTGAACAGCTTTATCAACTAATTATGTATGCATCATTTGTTTTTTACATGAAAACCTCATGTGGGGTTTATTACTAATCAATTAAGCAAACAAATATTTTATTTTTTCGACACCAGCAGGACACGAACTTACGACCTCAGGTATACGCCCCCGTCGCTCTGCCTGCTGGTCTCACAAATTTTTGTTTGCTAGTAGAAGATTAGTATCTTTATCGTGTCTTAAAGTGGCGACTCCGCTTAACTTAAGCGTACATGTGTCACTTGAAAATTACAACAGTGGCTTTGCTATAAGAATTACATACATACATATACTCACGGCTATAAATCCCTTAACGAGTTAGCCAGAGCTTTGGAATGAGAAATTCCTCAGCCACTTTTGGAAGTGGATTGGGGAAAAGATTGTAATAATAAATGTTTTTGGTGACGGGTCTCCAACCACATCGCCCAAAAATCACTTCAAAAGCACCTATACCCTTAGTCGACTCTTACGATCACCCACGGGTAGAAATGGGGTAGTGCTATTCTAAGCCGAAACTACACAGCAATAAAAAATAAGAATAAATAAGAATTCTGTCAGACCAAAATGGTAATATATTTATTACTAAACCGTGTCTCTGTCTATCTTTCAGCTAAATAGAGCGCGTTTGCTACATATATGTTAATGTCATTTAACTTACTACTTCACATAAGTAATGTTGGGTGTGTAATCTTAATGTCACAGAAGCCTATCATAAATGTCTTCAAGTGTCAATCATTTATCAATTTCATAATCAACAATGAACGGATTCATTATTGAAGAAGATAAATTGAACCGATTGCAGCACAGACTGTGTAATGGACTGACCTATACTTAGTCAAGTGTTGTCATAATGTATCTTTACACTTTGTATATACGGCTATATCATTATATCTTTGTCTTAATACCGTGTAGTGCTGGCTTAGAATGTCACTACCTCTTTCTACCTACGGGTGTCTTTTGAAAGTGGTTTTTGGGCGATGCGGTTGAAGACCAATCACCAACAATATTTTATTTCTACCATCTTCTCCCTTACTAACTTGCAAATATACCCGGGGGTTCTAGCTCTGAAGCTGGTTACCCCTTTTTGGGATTTTTGGCCGTGAGTATGTATGTACAATATCTTCTGCGACTGAAATAAGTACCACCAAAAAGCTAAAGTACTTGTTTCCTCTAGCATAGTCTATCCATCGAGACATTAGTTTATGTACAAGATTTATAACATGATATGATAGTGCGACATGATAGTCCAGTGGGTAGAACACCCGCCCGAAAAACAGAAGGGCGTGAGTTCCAATCCTGGGACGGGCCTACACCAATTTGTCTTTTCTAAAGTCATATGTGTGGTTAATTTATCATGGTTGCTAACGGTGAGGGAAAACATCGTGAGGAAACCCACATGGCTGAGTTGTACTTAGTCATGTGACAGTGTATTCATACAAAACGGCGATAGGCCTGCCCCCTATCACGTGAGTACACTGTCTAAGCAAAACGTGGGTACCTTCTCTGGAAACTAGATGGCGCTTGCCATGTGAGTTCAGGAGTATTGGTACCTCTGCCAACCCCTTCGGGGATAAACGGCGTGAACGTTTATGTTTATGTTATGTTATTTATAACATTTTTTTCTTTATTTTCAACTACTTCCGGGGTCAATGGCTAGCCTTTTAAAAGCGTTAAGTGCTTCTTTGCTTTTTGTGACTTAAGATATAAAAGAGTTTTATGAGTATACCCCTCGCGTTTTCAACCGGAGACCATCCAGATTTAAGGCCAAAACGCTTTCCATTTACACTTAAGTGGCAAGTATTGTAAGTTGTATTCTCAACATCACAAAAACCCATCACAAGCATGTCGTCACACGTCGCTTATCAATTTCATAACCAACAACGATGCAGATCCATTATCGATGATAAATGTTACCGATTGTGTCCAGTGTAATGGTTTCGTGTCTCCGTTAAATTGCGATGTTTAACACTTACTGTTAATAGGCGTCGCGTGTGCAACAAACATAATTTTCTTTACGCTCGGCTGTAATGAAGATATCTTGCGAACACGTGCTATGAGTTGCTACTTTGTAGACGAGGTGCTTTTGTTTTTAAATATTTTTGTGTAGTGTTCCATGTCAATATGGGAGTATTTGAAAAGATTATTTTTTAAATGGTGTATGCCCAACCGCACTTGAGCAACGCGATAGACTAGGGTATCATTATATACAGAGTCGGTTTGAGCCTCTCGTTAAGGAAATATATAAGCTGTGATAAAAAGTGTATTAAAAAAACATATCAATTATTCATTCCTAACATTGTGTTTTTTAAAGATTTGTAGATACGTCATTTGGATAACGGCTGCGTTTGTATTGTAATTGGGCTTATTTTACCATTAATTTTCTTGTTTGTTTAAATGTTGAGATGGTTCGGGCATATAGAGAGGATGGATGACATTAAATTGGTGAAAAAGATCTTTGCCAATGTGGAAGGTAATGTAAGTAGAGGATGACCTCGGAGGATAGATTTGGATCAAATAGAAAATGTGCTGAAAAAGACAGGTGTCCGAAGTATGATGAATAAAAGAGCATGTATGAAAACATTGATGGGTGTGAACGAAGCTAAAGAGGTTGGCCAGGATGATACAAAGTGGCGATCGATAGTCTCTGCTTACCCCAATGGGAACTAACGGATCGAGAATATGTATGTATTTATGTTCATATAAATATTATTCAATCATCACAATCTATATAGATCCACATCGGAGACCAAACAAGAAATGATCTAATAGCTGGCTTAGTGTGTGTTCACAGACATTAGTTACTACTATAGCGGTATTACAGTCTTGCCGTAGAATTGACGAGTCCACCTAACCACGAATTTATCTTTATATCCAGGCGAGGTAATCGTAATTGCTCAGTGGGTAGGACACCGCTTATCGTGTAAATAATGAGGGATTCAAATCCCGGATCGGGCCTACATACTTTTCTAAAGACAAGTGTGGTTAATTTACCAAAACCTTTAACGGTGAGGGAAAACATCATGAGGAAACCCACAGGGCTGAGTTGTACTTAGTCATATGACAGTGTATTCGTACAAAACGGCGATAGGGCAGGTCTATATCATGAGTATACCGTCTAAGCAAAACGTGAGTACTCCGAACACCAGGTGAAAATGTCACGTGATGTTCAGAAGTATTAGTATCTCTGCCAAACCCTTCGAGGATATATGAAGTGACAAACTGACATATTGCTCATACAAAATCTGTCACTATCTCACTTCTCACATAATATACTCGCTCTCACACTCCTCGTGCTACGGGGCAGGTGATTCAGTCTGCAGTATTCTTACCAAAGTGGGATATATCATAAAGTGAATTGGTGAGATTTGTGAGGTTACGTTCCGGAAATAGAACCCCAACTTCGAAACCGTAAACCAAACGCTCTAACCTAATAACTACGTAATTGATAAGTAAATATAAAAAAAATTAGTCATTATTCTAGTTTGACTACCATAATCAACAAGAAAAAACAAAATGTATACAATATGGTTCAAAATACTATTAAATAAGTAGCCAATACTGCTTACTTAGTTAATTGAAAAATATAATAGTAGACGAAATAACTCGTCCCATTTGAAAACAAGAAAGAAGAATTACGAATTGCTTATAAAACATACAAAATCAATAATGCTGATAAAGAAATATCGTTTTGTTAACACAATTCTCTACCCGATATTTCTTCATTACCACGCCACACCTGTTCGCCAAAATGAATAAATACATTAGCATTAATGGATAAACGGATAAATGATAAATTTAAAATTTTGACGTTCATAAAATGAAAAATAAATTTTTTGACTTTTTTTTGCATAAATCGACATACAACCGATAAAGTGGTCTGGTAATGTTTTTACATAAATTTATCGCACGCCATACATCCCCAAAGGGATATTAGAGTTACTAATACATCTGAACATCACGTGACATCAATGTCACCCGGAGTTTAGAATACCCAAGTTTTACTTAAACTTTGCGCACACGCGATACAGGGCAGGCCTATCGCTGTTTTATACAAATACACTCTCACAAAACTATTTATTCTTAACCTAACCATATGTATTCCTCACGACGTTTTTGCCTAACTGGTTACAACCATAATAAAATAACTACACAAACAACTTAAGAAAAGACACATATTGGTGTGTATCCGACTCAGGATTAGAACCCAGCTACGCCTGTCTGTATGAGATGCGGTGGTGCTCTCCACTGAGCTATCACGATTGTTGTTTCAAACATCAATAATATCATCCACATAACGAACGAATATATGTATACGTTATTATTGGAACTAATTTGAATAATGCAAGAAAGGTTAATTTACTTATGACCCTTTAAGAAAGTTATCATTATTTTCTCATTCGTATTCGATTTATGTTGGAAAGGGTAACAGAGATATAAGTCACTTGGAGGTATCCTTATTTATTATTGACCTTTTTTATGTAAAATGTCATGTAATGTTAACGTTATATGCGATTATGTAATGCTCTAAGTTCGAACGTAATTAGATTTCCGAATTTCTGCGAGTCATCATCATCAGCCTATAGACATCCACCGCTGGACATAGGCCTCTCCCAAAGATCTCCACAACGACCGGTCATGTGCTGCCCTCATCCATCGGTATCCCGCGACCTTGACCAAGTCGTCGGTCCACCTTGTGGTATCCTACCCACACTGCGTCGTCCGGTACGTGGCCGCCACTCCATCACCTTCGAGCCCCAAAGGCCGTCGGCTCTGCGTGCAATGTGCCCTGCCCATTATAAAAATTCTGCGTGTATTTAAATTAAAATAGTACTTATTCATCAGCCTTATTAATCAATTATTAGAACATATCACTGGATGCACTGCCCAAGTGAATCGTGGGTGCTTTGAACACTAGGACAGGTGACAAAAATCCCAGTTCCCAATAATCAGTTTCCCAAAGTATCGGTATCTTTCACGACGACGATAACATACGTTCATATACTCACGGCTCTAAATCCCTTAAAGGGGTAGCCAGAGCTAGGAAATCAGATATGCCTCAGCCACTTTTGGAAGTTGCGTGGGGAAAAGATGGTGAAATAAAGGTTGTAGGTAATGTAATGCGTCTCCAACCGCATCGCCCAACAATCCCTTAAAAGCCCCAATACCGTTAGTCGCCTCTTACGTACACCCACTGGAAGAAAAGGGGTAGTGCTATTCTAAGCCGACACTACACCGCACTCATTACAGCATAAATACTGGGACAAAACGATAAAATCATGTAGTTAGCTACTGTGGCAGTAAAGTATGACTCGACACCAGCTATTGAGTACAATCTTCACGTTATGCGGTAAGACTATGTCTTATTAAGAAGGTTCTCGATTTGCTCAAGCGAATTGACCCAGATTCCGCCTCGATTTGCAAATCACTGCGTTAAATAAGACCACGAATATAAACTAAAGATTCGGCAGAGTGACGGTAGATTGTTTAATATAGATCAATAAACTTACTTACTGGGCAGAATAATCCTAAAACATGGTGGATTGAGTCAAAAATACCTCCGATTTTTTAAGGTGAAAAACATTTTATTATTGACGTAACTTGTTAACGGAAGATAATTTGAAGTGTAATTTGTTTAACAAAATTATTTGTTGAACACATTACACACCGGCTCAGAATAGCATAATCCCATCTCCCGCGAGGAATCATGATTGCAAGACTACTTCTACTTGGGGTTTAACCAACCCTCTTTATTTCACTTTCATACATACATATTCTCACGCCGTTAGTTCCCATTGGGGTAGGCAGAGACTATCGATCGCCACTTTGTACGATCCTGGCAAACCTCTCTGGCTTCGTTTACATCCATCAATCTTTTCATACATGTCCTCTACTAACATTACCTTCAACATTGGCTCTATATATCTCTTTCACCAATTTACTGTCATCCATCCTCTCTATGTGCCCAAACCATCTCAACATTCCTTTTTCTATCTTCCTTACAATATCATCTTTTACACCACACCTTTCACGAATCACATCATTCCTCACACGATCACATAACCTTACATTACACACTTTTCTGAGGGATCTCATTTCTACTGCATTCACTCTACTTTCATGCTTCTTCTGCCACACCCAACATTCACTGCCATACATAAGCGTAGGAACGAGGACAGCATCATGCACAGCCATTCGGGCCTTTGCAGACACCGACTGACTAGACATTAGACTATCCAGTGCTCCATTTATCGCATTACCCTTTTTCACTCTTCTCTCGATATCTTCATCACACTTTCCATCCCTAGTCAACAAACTTCCCAAATATACAAACTCTTTCACTTGTTCCACTTTCTTACCATTAATCTCAATCACGCATTCGGTCATATTCACCTCTCTCTCAAAAATCATAGTTTTTGTTTTATCCACATTCACCCTCATTCCCTTTTTTTTCAAAAGACGCACATGCAATATTCATCATCTCTTGCAGCTCTTCCACCGATGATGCAAGTAGCACTTGATCGTCGGCATATAAGAGGCATTTAATGATGAATCCACCCATTCTCAATCCATAATCACTTTCACGCAACTCTGTTAAACAGTCATCCATGAACAAATTGAAGAGCCACGGGGAAGCTACACAACCCTGTCGGACACCCCGAGAGATCCCGAACCAGTCAGTATTTTCCCCGTTTACTCTCACACATGCACTGGAATCCTCATAGAGTGATACCAGTGCACGTATAAGTCGACTCCCCAAACCGAACTTGGATAACACCTCCCATAAACACTTTCTTACCACCCTATCATACGCCTTCTCTAAATCAATGAAGGAGCAATACACCTTTCGGTTCTTAGCTAAGAACTTTTCGGTGATGCTCCTTAAAGAGAAGATTTGGTCCATACATCCCATTCCCTTTCTAAATCCTGCTTGCACATCCCAAATTTTATCTTCCGTTTCATTCATCACTCTTTCAATCAAAACCTTTGCATACAATTTACCGACAATGCTGAGTAGGCTAATTCCACGGTAGTTTCTAGCCTCCTGGTGTGACCCCTTTCCTTTATATAAAGGCACAATTACCGCTTTGCACCAGTCTTGTAGCACTTTGCCACTCGACCAGCATTTTTGGAAAAGGAAGTACAACCAGGAAGCCACCACCCCTTTACCAGCCCTCAGCATTTCAGTGTTTATCCTGTCATACCCTGCCGCTTTCCCTAGTTTCATACTTTTCATTGCTTTCATTATTTCTTCCATACTGATCTCACTGTCACTAAAGTCACCCATAACGTCGTTCCAATCAACATTACTGCCGATTGGCGAAGAAATGGATGTATCCTCTTTTTCAAAGAGTCCCTCAAAATAGTTCTTCCATACTCGTCTTATGCTACTTTCATCCGTCGCCAATTCACCCTGTTCATCTCTCACAACATTCACTCTCGTGTTTTGGGAAACTCCCTTTTCTTTCCGGATATATTTCCAGAACAACTTTTGGTTATTCCGGAAATTATCAGAGAGTTTCCTCTCACACCATTCTATCAGATCACGCTTTTTCTTTTCTATTTTCTTCTTAACCTCATTCTTAACTCTCTTATATTCATCTTCACTATTCTTCACTACATCATCTGTTACTCTCGCATCCATTCGTTTACTAGCTTTAATCGCTAGTAAATCTAACCAAGCTTTCTTCTTATCTCCAACTGCCTCTTTCACATCTTTATCCCACCAACTTGTTGGTGGTCTATTTGTTCTTTTACTCAATCCACATACTTCCGTCGCACATTCAACCATTGACGATTTGAGCACATCCCATACTTCTTCTATTTCCAATTCATCCTTCATCTCCACGCAACTTAGCCTGTCGTCCAATTTCTTCATATATTCATCTCTAATATTTTCATCCTCTTCCAATTTCTCCACTTTTATTCTCGCAAAATCCGTTGTTGACACTTTAGGCCTGTGACGCCAACGCGTGCACAGACCCCTAAATCGTGATATAACGAGAAAGTGATCTGTGCCAACGTTAATGCCCCTATGGACTCTGGTGTCAACAACCTTTGCTCTTAGCCTTTCATCCACTATCACAAAATCTATCATACTTCTCTCGCTTCCTCTCTGTCTAGTATACATATGGATATTTTTGTGTTCAAACAACGTGTTCGTAACACAAAGATTCCTCTCCAAACATACATCAATCACTTTCTCACCATTCTCGTTCACTCTTTTATCACCAAACTTTCCTAAAACTCTTTCACAACCGTTGCGTGACACACCAACCCAACCATTAAAATCTCCTAACATAACAATTTTCTCATTTTCATCACACCCATTCGCAACATCGTCTAACAGATTCCAAAACTCCTCCCTCTCGGATAGTGATCTAGACATGTCCGGAGCACACACGCAAATTATGCGCATCCGGACAAGCCCTACCTTCACCTTTATCCATAGGAGCCTTGGACTCACACACGCATAATCTTTCATGCACTTAGCCATCCTTTCAGATATCAGAAGTCCCACGCCTTGGCAAGCTCTGTCACTCTCGGCAACAATTTCACTTTCCTACCTCTATATTTCCGGATGAGTGTAAATATTGATTCCTTCGTTCTGGCTACCTTTTTAGGGCTCGAAGCCGTGACTATCGATAGCTATTGTAATAAATACATATTTTAAATCAATCAAACAAAGCAAATTGCTGTGAATTTGCTGTGTAGTGTCGGCTTAGAATAGCACTACCCCAATTCTTCTGATGGGTGTACGTAAGAGGCGACTAACGGTATTGGGGCTTTTAAGGGATTTTTGGGCGATGCGGATGGAGACCCATCACCAAAAACCTTTATTTTACCATCTTTTCCCCACTTACTTTCCTACTTTCCAAAAGTGGCTGAGTATTTTCTAATTCCTTAGCTCTGGCTACCCCATCTAGGGATTTATAGCCGTGAGTATATGTATGTATGTAAACAAAGCAAATGTATTATAATAGCAATAAAATAAAGTTTCGTTATTTCGCTGGAATGGATCACTCGCAGTTACGCATTTCCCTATCAAGATAAAGAGTGTCTAGATTGCGAGTGAACTTATGCAGTTAGCGCAGACTATACTTTCGCTTTCTACATAATTAATTGTGGGCTAATTACTCTAATTAGTGTTTATTCACTAAATGTTCACTGTTTTAACAGCAATAGTTTTTACGTTTTATGATAACAAATATCTTAAAAATTTATTTTCATACGCATGTAGTTTTAATTTTTATCAATGTCTATTTTCAAAAGTACGGCCGGAAAGTTTTAGATTGCGAAAAAATTGTTCTTTTTTTCGCGCAAAGAGACATTTTAATAAAGGAATAAATGCTGATTCGATTTGCTAGCTTAATTAAAATCTTATTAGCATGATTGGAACTGCGATACTTCATCTTGTAGCGGCCACTATGCTGCGTTATAAGAATGAATGATCGTGTTAGTGATATCATTGCTCTTCATTATGTTTAATTTCGTAGATATAAAGTTTAAAAAAATGATTGGTACTATATTTATAGATTGAAATACAATGTGAGTAAATAAGCGCTAAAACAGAACAAAAATAAAGAATAGCTTTGATAAAGCATTAATTCATCAGTGCCCCAATAAAATAATGTCCCCACCACCGAATAAATTTAGTCTACCCTAAATTCGTTGATGAAACCACAATCGCACTTGGCCTAGTGCGATTTGACAGTCTTTTACGACTATACTTGAATAGAATTTGGCCGTGTAGTGCCGGCTTAAAATTTCACTACCCCTTTCTACCCATGGGTATCGTAAGAGAAGGGCATGGGGCTTGTTTTTAAGTGGTTTTCTGGCGAATCGTTTGGAGACCCATCACCAACGGTACTTTATTTTTTATCATCCTCTCCCCTATGAAGTCCTAAATGTGGGTGAGGAGTTTCTAGCTCTGAAGCTCTGGCTACCCTTTTTCGGGATTAATGGCCGTGAGTATATGTATGTATGTGGTTGGGAGTCGTAGGACTGTACCATTTACTGGCCCCCCTAATTACTAAATCATCTTTTTGTTCGGATTGCCCTTTAAGTCGGTTCGTTCTATGAGTAAAAGTAACATTTAATAAGCTGTTGCAATTAATACGTATACAATAACCACCAACCTTGAGGGATTATCCTGTCTCAAGCTTTAATGCTTGATGTTCCGACAAAGATACTCATCAAAAAGGCATCACCTTCACAAAACAATCAGGTCGTATCCAATTACGAAATTATATGGAGTTTTGCGCAACGAATGTGAAATATTAAAATGCAGTTTCAAACAGATTTGTATAAATTAAAAGTCGATTTATATGGTCGCTACGCGGGCTGCGACAATTTTGCCGATATGTAAATATACTCACGCCATTAGTTCCCATTCGGGTAGGCAGAGACTATCGATCGCCACTTTTTACGATCCTGACAATCCTCTTTTAGCGATGTGTTTTCCAGTATAATAGTTAATACCTTTTAAGAAGCTATGCTTATTAAAAAAAATAATTAAAAGTAGTCAAAAGAATCAAGCTGCTGGACCCAAAATTAGCTAACAATATTTTAGCGGTCGTGACATACGGTCATTACGGTCGCCTTGTATTTAATTCATGTTTGAAAAGCGCATTCGATGAATAACTTACAATGAAGCGGTATTGAATAATTACAGCAAACAGTAAGAACTGGGAATGTCACTGCACTGTTTAAAATTCGAGATTATTTTTAAATTAATAAGTTTCCGTAAGTTGTTTAATTTGGGGATTGAAAAGATGGTTCATACATACATATACTCACGGCTATAAATCCCTAGAAGGGGTAGCCAGAGCTAGGGAATAAGAAATTTCTCAGCCACTTTTGGAAAGTTGTTTGGGGAAAAGATGATAAAATAAAGGTTGTTGGTGATGGGTCTCCAACCACATCGCCCAAAAATCCCTTAAAAGCCCCCAATACCGTTAGTCGCCTCTTACGTACACCCACCGGAAGAAATGGATTAGTGCTATTCTAACAGCAAAAATCCGAAAAAATTAAGCTACAGGTTCAGCAAGACATCTAGCCAATTGCTCTCTAAGTAGTTAAGTTGAGATGAGAAAATATGGTAGGTATAGGTACACTAACGACGGTAGGTTATAAGTTTTGACTCACATGTACATACATACATATAGTCACGCCATTAATTCCCATTGGGGTAGGCAGAGACTATCGATCACATGTGTCCAATGTATAATAATGTGTTCTAGGTGAAATGGTTGTAATGGTGTATTTCCCTGGTATAACAAATAAGTACTGCTGTCTCTCCCTATTTCAGTGAAAATTTCACGTCTACCGTCCATTACCTGATGTGCCAAAAAGGAACAGAAAGTCTTATCATAATATGAACCATAATGAGAAAACTGCTTCTGACTTGCTACGGTGTACATCGTTATGTGTTTTATTTTATAACTAAAGTGAACAAATCTTGCTCGACCATCAATTTTGCCAAAACTTTCATGAATACTTTAAATATAAATACTACAGTGGCAATCAAATTCATATTTTGAAATATGTTTAGTTTAATAAACATGAATACTTCTCTCGGTCAACGTTTCGGACCATATATAAGAGCACATGTTTATAACAATATCCTTCCATACTCTAAACTAATACACCTTTCGATATCTGAGGCTAAAATTAAGTTATTAATTAAGTTATTAAGAATATGCCTCTACTGAGGTATTATGGAATAAGATGTGCAATTTAAATTTTAATGTATTTCATATTTTCTTATTTTTCACTTTTATAATGTGTTATTACCTAACAAGATATGAGTTACAGTTAAAAGACTGAAAAGTATAAATTTTATAATTTTAGAATAATTATTTTTTTTATGTTATGTTACATGTGTTCCTTTAAATAAGAATTTTGATTTTAAACGGCAACCTGAGATACGGGCAGGGCCTAGTTCGGGCCCCTGTTAGTTTTGTGATTTTTAAATGTAAGATATTTGCAAAAATTCTTTGTCAATGAAAATAAGCTTGAAATTTACTTAAAACTGTGTTATTTGTGCAAATAAATAAACATATTTATTTATTTAAAAACTAGCGCCATCTACATTCATTGTGATTAAACTAAACTTAACTCTACTAGACAACAGATGTCTCTTTAAATTTTTACCGCTCGACACTAGAGGGCACTTCTCTTCTAATAACCGAATAGAATAATACTGTATCAAATATAACTTTTATCAAGCTTGACGCAATTAGGGAGGATAGCAAACTTGAGTAACTACCGAAAGCATAATCAGCCTGCATTGGTAAATCCCTACTAATTACAAAGGAGAACATGGTTAGTAGAAAAACAATATGAAAAATACTTTGAGAATTTTATCCCGAGATTTGTCTCATGTGTAAAATTTAGTTTTGTGATTTCTATTACATGTTATTCATTTACATGTAATAAACAAAACCAATTTCAAGAAAACCTTTGAACAACAAAAGTACTTAATAAGTCGCAACTCCTTATTACTTATTCTAACAACTAAGACTATACAAAAATACTTGTTTTAGAGTACTATAACAATTGAAACTAAAAATGCCATCCCATTGACTAAGTTAAAAAACTTGAGCTCAACGGAAAACTATATTCAAGTTCGTTAAACTATGATCCGGACAAAAAATCATACTTTAAAATATAATTGAACAAAGTTGGTTTTTATTGTATTGAACCACTAACAGGGGAGCAAAACGTTCTAAATTATTTTTTTTATTAATTCATTGACCTGACCATAGATTTTAAAGGTACAAATACTTCTGTACATAGCTCGATATTATTGTCACCGGGTGTTGAGAGTACCTACGTTTTTGGTTTCATTACTCACGTGATAGGGCAGGCCAATCGCCGTTTTGTGAGAATGCACTGTCACATGACTAAATACAACTTAGCCATGTGGGTTTCTTCGCGATTTTTTATCAAGTCAACAACCCTGTTAACCATATGTGTGTGTATGACTTTAGAAGAGATACAATAATTTTGACTTATTCTTCTCTGTATACTTATACGTTCTAAATCCTTTACTATAATAAATAAAGGATAAATAAATAATAACAAAACTAAACAAAACAAAACAACAAAATAGTGTGAGATGGGCAGGAGAATACTCAGACGCGTATGGGCTGGAGTGCGGGGTGAGGCAGGGGGGGTTGAGTTCGCCTCGTCTCTTCAGCCTATACGTTAACCAGTTATTACTTTTTTTGATGAATTTTCTTTTTAATTGATTTTAATTATTTTGATTTTATTCTTTGTGACATTATTTTTAATTGACATGTTTTTATAATTTTAATTTAATTATATTTTGTAGTTTTCATTTTATGTTGTATGTAATGGCTTAATATGGGCTACTAGCCTGAAATAAATGATTTTTATTATTTAATAAAGGAAAGAAAAAATTCGACACCGACGGCGGGGATCGAACCTGCGACCTCGGGTATACGCCCCCGTCGCTCTGCCAATTCAGCTACAGTGTCAACGGCTTCCAGTGCGAAATTCGTCTATCCTTTGTTTCTTTTACACTTTTAAGTAGTGTTTGCGTTCCCTACCTCCGATTTTTTTACAAATTCGGAAGGCCACTTGTCTACCTTTTCATATAGAATGCAAATGTTGAGAACGCCTAACTAATACATCATTTGAATTTTTTTGTTCATGAAATTCTCTTGTTGGGATTATTACTAATAAATAAAGGAAAGAAAAATTTCTCCGTATGATAAGAGGGTGTTCTCTTGACAGATCTTATCAATATTATTTTTATGATGGTAAAAATCTTAACGGAAAAAATATATATGAAAAGACTGCCTCACTGATATGTCAACATCAAAAATTTATTAATAGCTGTACAGTGTCGGCTTACAAGAGTAGCGAACAATTCTTTTCGATGACGTTGTAAGTGGCTACTTATGGGCTGAAATGAAACCCGTTATTACGAGTAGACAATTTGGTTCGGGAAACATCACCAAACATCAATTATTTACCATCTACTCTACACTAAACTTCAAAAAGTGGATGAAGAAATTCCTACACAGAACTCTTTTAAGGATAAGGCTGTGAGTATATGTATGTATGTATAGGATTCTTTTTAACGCTTTACTTTCATTTCATAAAATCAATATTATTGAACATAAAAAGTACTCAATTTTGTTAAGTTGAAGATAAGTCTTTAAACGTGTTAGAATACATACATACATACATAAACTCACGGCTATATTTCCCTAGAAGGGGTAGCCAGAGCTAAGGAGGAGCAGCCACTTTTGGAAGTTGAGTGGGGAAAAGATGGTAAAATAAAGGTTTTTGGTGATGGGTCTCCAACCGCATCGCCCAAAAATCCAATGAAAATCCCCAATACCCTTAGTCGCCTCTTACGACACCCGTGTGTAGAAAGGGGTAGCGGCATTCTAAGCCGGCACTACACGGCAATCGTGTAGAATAAAATAAACGTGTTAGAATCTACAATTGAAAGCCAACCACATTATAACTATGAAACGTTTAGCTGAGTAGAATGCAATTTATAAATTACTGTCTTGCGCAAAACATTTTCTACGACTTGTGAAATAGGTAGGAGTGTAGCCCGTTACCACATTTCAAAATGCATCAGAAGCCTTACATTTTAAGATTAAATCATTCTATTAAATAAATGCATTATTTTATAGATAAATATCTTAAAGACATACATGTTAACGTCGTTAGTTCCCATTGGGGTGAGCAGAGACTATCGATCGCCACTTTGTACGACCCTGGCAAACCTCTCTAGCTTCGTTAATATCCGTCAATATTTTCATACATGCTCTTTTATTCTTCATACTTCGGACACCTGCCTTTTTAAAACATCTTATAAAAATATAAAAGATTTCTTAGACAAATACAAGCCAGTAATCAATGACACATTCTGGCCACATCTCTGCAAACAAGTAAAAGATTAACACATAACTTGGTTAACAGTATTACAATGTAAATGTATACAATTTGGCAGGAAGATCAAAGGCTTTCACCTATCACCTCTCACGTAATGGACATTAGTGACATCGTCTATGTATAAGTTGCGACATCAATCATAAACGGTATCGTAATTATGATAATAACTACCAGTAATATCGGATTAGAACAGAACTTCCTTCACTCTGCCTAGTAATTTTAAAATAGCGACAATTGGCCTAGACCTCGTTTTTAAAACATATCCTTTTTATATTTCGAATTGATAAAAGACATCAAACTTATCAACTTTGTCTGAGGAAGGCTTATCTAAAATATTGTAATTTTCAAAATAATTAATGATTAAAAATGGCGTACCTAGATCAAACTGAGAAAGTATAGTGAGGTTCTCAGCCTCTACTGAAATAAAAAAAACATCTTGTGATTTGACCATATGTTTTTTATTTTTATTTTAGCTGAGGCTAAGATTCTCACTATGTTTTCTCAGTTTGATTTAGGTACGGCACTTTTAAATTATTTATTATTTTGAAAATTACAATATTTTAGATAAGCATTCCATAGGCAAAGTTGATTAGCTTGATGTCTTTAACCGATTTAAAATATAAAAATTGTGTGTTTTAGAAACGAGGTCTAGGCCAATTGAATTGGGCCGTTTAGTGCCGGCTTAGAATGTCAATTCCCCTCTACCCACGGGTCTCGTAGGAGACGGCTAAGGGTTTTAACCTTTTTAAGTGGTTTTTGGGCGATGCGGTAGGAGACGCGTCACCAATAATACTTTATTTCTACCCTCTTGTCCCCTATCAACTTCCAAATGTGGCTGAGGAGTTTCTAGCTCTAAAGCTCTGGCTACCGTTTTTTGGAATTTCTGGGCGTGAGTATATGTGAAAATTAAAATCCCAAAAATAAACCTCAGAACCACGAAACCCTTAGCTTTTTCTAGCAGTACATACTACATACAATTGGCAGGTTCCGCGACGTTATTTCGAAAGCAGAGACAAAACTACTAACCCTTCAATCCATGAAATTTTGTCAATAGATGTTGCCAGTGGTATCGTATTTTTGCCAGGACTATATTTTCCTCGAGAAAGGGACAACAATTTACTAAATTTGCCTAAATAAATTCCTTCCTTTCCTGTATCCTGCTGTATTGAACATATATTACGGCATTAGATCCAGTTGGCGTAAGCAGCGATTATCGCTACTGAACTGATTAAAGGATCGCGCCAAACTCTTACATACATAAAGCGTCAGAAACCAAAGCCTTTGCCCACTAAATTGTAAATTACTAACATAGGTTAAGTTTTACTGATATTATATGGGCCTTGTTGCCTGCAAATAAAGGATTATAAATATTTTATTCCCAAATCTTTTAAAATCTACATTTTTGAATCCTGGTTTTTTGGCTCAACCTCTTTGTGACATAAATATGCATTTCGTACCTGTTAATAAAATTGCCAACCGCACGGGATCTATTTAAGCTCTGAATATCCAAATGATATTATGTTTCATTGCGGAAATACATTACCATAAACAACAATGGAAAACACCATTTATGAATTACCATGTAAAGTGCACCGACCTCAACATCAAGTGCAAATGCTTATGGGGAGGAGAATAGTTAATATTGTAGTGTTGTTCAGAGTACGTTGAACAACAAAGCAAGGTAATTTACATACTTATATACATATAATCACGACATCATCCCATTGCGGTAGGCAGAGACTATCGATCGCCACTTTGTACGGTTCTAGCAAATTTATGTTTATGAGATTTTTCATATATGCTCTTTTATTCTTTTATTCGTAATTAATTTTATACTAACTTGATAGCTCAGAAGACCACCACCAGTTCTAAGCAGGAGATATGAGTTCAAATCTTTGATTCGTGCCTACACTGATGTCTCTTTTCTTAAGTCATGCCAGTGATACATTTAACTAGTGGTCCGCCCCGGCTTCGCACGGATGGTGTTAAATATTTTCACTGTTTACCCCCTACAGTATTTAGCGTGATGTAATATATATCCTATGTCCTTTTCCTGGTTCTAAGCTACCTCTCCAACAATTTTCAGCCAGATCGGTTAATCTGTTCTCGAGTTATAAATAGTGTAACTGACACGACTTTCTTTTATATAGTATATATTATGTGGCTGTTGTGCCTCACTCGACATAGATAGGTATAGTGTGTCGCGGACTTTTTTGTAGATATTTATAAGATCTACAATTAATTACAACATTTTATGGGTATTGAGGCTTTTTATTGGATTTTTGGGCGATGCGGTTGGAGACCCATCACCAGTGGCTGAGGAATTTATAATTCCTTAGCTCTGGTTACCCCTTCTAGGGAAATATAGCCGTGAGTATATGTATGTATGTATTTTATGGTTCTATCTTTTGTAGTTTAGGCAGCGTACGCAAAATAAGTAACTTCTTTGGTTGATTTTTTCAGTTTGTGTCCGAAAAATCCTAATATCGGAACCCTATTTTTTTCAAAAATTTTTACTTAGGCTAGCCCTTTGGGGATTTATAGCGGGAACGTTGAGTTGACTTATTTATTAAGATAAATCTTCACTTGACCCGGTCAAATTTTCATATTTAAAATTTCAAGGACCTTCGGATTATAAAACCATTAATAATTGTCATACCTGACTTTGCTTTGGTAATAAATCAGTAAGATTGTAGCAGCACATCAATAGTCTCTGCCTATCTTATATTGTATTAATAGCGTGAGTAACACATCGTTACAGTCAAGACCATAAAATTTTATATGTTGTAATCATATGTGTAATATGGCGTCCGTATCTGTTTCAAATTTGGACACAAATCACTCAATAAAAACACGCAACATGATTTTATTTGAATTATTTATTTAAGCGCAGAATCAAAAATAGGTGTATAAACGTTTTTGGGGCTTTTCAAGTAATTGTTGATTGTAAGTCAGTCAGTATTATTATATACTATTTACTCTTTATATACCCTTTATTATATACTCTTTATCGCCCTCCAAGATAAAAACTTACAAAAAAAATACAGTTTTGAAATTAAGTACAAATTGGCATTCTTATCACTAAAAGCGATCTCTTCGAGACAAACATACATACATAAATACGGCTGTAAATCCCTAGAAGGGGTAGCCAGAGCTAAGGAGTCTCCAACCGCATCGCCCAAAAATCCCTTAAAAGCCCCAATACCGTTAGTCGCCTTTTACGTACACTCACCGGAAGAAATGGGGTAGTGCTATTCTAAGCCGACACTACACAGCACAAGCTCAGTAAAATTATGGTTATTTAGGTAAATGTACCATATTGTAACATGAATAAACAAGTGCTTTTGAAAAAGCAGTAAGTACATACTTATTTCTAGTGTTCAAAACTAAAAAATCAATCATATAAAAATATTATAAAATTCATATTAAAAAAACGCGTAGTTAATAAGCATAAAAATATATTATTCAATTAGTAAAATACCCAAATAAATTTAATTGATACAGTTAATACATATTATTTAAATTTCGAGATTGCAACTAGGAAATCTGGATCTGAGCACTTTTACTGGGAAGTCTTAAATCTAATCTACACGTTTAATGTAACCATAAACACGGGACGTAGCTAGTTTAAAAATCAAAGCAGCAACGTCAGTATAGTAACTCCACAGATAGAACTCAATCAAAGTACCGTATTTAAACTATAACCCCAAACCAAACTCATAGGAATGTCCAGGACGATAACCTTTCGATTATCGCGGCGTATCAAAATCGCAGAACCAGTTATAAAGGTGAGAGAACAACTATAGACGATGGCTAAGAAGGGGCGGTCGACACTCGAGTAGAACCGCGGAGCAGTGACGCACGCCCGCCGGAACACTGGCCATCGGCCTTTCTATAACCATTCCAATTACTGACACAATAAAATTAAAAAAATACAAGATAGTGTGAAAGTGAATAGTCATCAAACAAACAATTGAAAGTGAGACTTTGTATGTGATTGAATTTAAAAAACAACAACTCTGATATAGACCGGGAAGTGTACCCTTCTTGTGCAAAGAAGTTTTTACAGTTACCGGGAACGTATGGACATAAAAATGATTTCAAGGTTAGTTCTTCATCTTTGAATCTCTTAATTGTGAAGCTCATCGGTGTGCGCAATCAATTATAGAAAGTTCCGAGCAAGGTGTACTTTGCATCGGTCCAGTGACCTACTTTAAACCGGTCAATTCGAGGCTGGACAATAGGTTTTACGTGCAGGTACATAATTGTGCGACCTAACCAGACTGAGAGACTGACCCTGATTACATATCATTAAAATACAAATCAACACTAACCTATTCAAGACTTTTATAAGCTGGAGTAACTAGGCAAAAGCTATGAAAATTTCAACAAAAAATTCCAACTATGGAAATAAGTCTTGATTTGTCTTACGAGTATGACCAACGAAAAGTAAAGTAGAATTAAACATCCAGATTACTAGATAGATATTAAGAAGTAAACTGTTGTCCATGACGATCTGGGTAACGGTTTCGGCAAAGTCAATGATGATACGTATTCACTGGAAGATACGGTAGCATCGCGTGCGCCGTACTATGTTAGACCGCAGCGGTCATCGCGTGAATGTATGGTCTTTACGGAAACCTTTCTGTTCATGGCCCATTGATTTGTGCGTTTATCATATTTTGATTGCACGAATACAATCAAAAGTAACCAACACGTTTTTGTCAAATATTTTTAAGTTATTCGTCATCAAGCTCATCGTCCCATTTGGTTACGAAATCTAATCGAATTGGCCCAAAAGTAAGAAAGTTATATTTTTAAGTATGTTTACTCAGTTTTCGCAATAAATAATCCATGATTACAACACCTTCATTTCTTTCTCAATATTTAAATATTAATGCTAAAAAGTGACTGTATCAAATTCAAGTTATAACCTCAATGTTTGCATGTAAGTTACTTTCAACAAACACTCAATAAGGACAAAATGCCTACGTGACCAGACGCTCATCAGAGCTCGTATCAGTGTAAACTTTATACGTTGTGATTTTAAGGCTTTTATCGACTTTTATAACTTTCATCAGTGCATACAAAACGAAACCTTGTTAAAAGAATCCAAAAAATAAGTGACCTTGATTTTGATAAGCACGAATTCGTGAAAATATAATAAACTTTCAGTTTCCTGAAAAAATCAACGTCACAAAAAAGACATCATTTTTTTTTAATTTGCTTTTGTATTAATTACTTACCACAAAGCATTCCTACAAGAATCTTTCATAATAAAGTAATATTGTTAAACTAATTGTAAAGTAAACTCTAGAAGTTGGAGACATATTTCAAATAGGACAGTGAATGTGTTAAACACAAAGCTGTCAAATAAGTCTCTAGAAACCGAGAGTGCCGACTATGATTCGATATCTATTGCGCCGCGGATTACGAAGTACCAACTAAATAGTCAATGGTTGATCTTCAGCTTTCACTTACTGCAAGCAATCAATGTGACGATTTTGAGAGAGATTACAAAAAACTAAATCTAACTAGAAAAAATAGTATTACACTACACTCACGGATATAACTCTCAAAAAGGGGAAGCCACAGCTTCACTTAGCCTTTCAAAAAAATCTAACCAATTCGCAAAAAAGGCCCAATACCATTTGTCTTCTCGAACACTACTCACAGTAAGAATAGACAGAGTTAGTGATATTTTAAATAGACGCTACACTTTTACAGTAACCAAAAATAACAACATAGGGAAAAAGGAAAGGGTAATTTTTCAAACAATCTTAAAAATAATTCAACTTAATGATAACTTCTGAATTATCTTTGTTTGAAGCATGGACAGTATTAGAACAACAGTTAATGAACGATTCTCCATTCTTCCGCCATCTACCTCACGTAGACTTGCAGAATGTACAGCCCTGCTGATACTGTCCTAAATACTAATGGGGTCTCATAAGGAATTCTTATTCAATCTTTTGTTACATCGATAATGACGCGCGCATAGTCCACAAATTATGTAGCAACTACTGCTATACCGTATTTGAGATATAGAAAGCGTATGACATTAGGGGTAATTAAGTAATTTGCACATTCAATTACATAACTATACTGGGATTTGGAAATATTTTTAATATATTCTTAAATCATATTGTAAAGTTTATTCTTTTTTTTTGGTAATATTCAAACTACTTTGATACTCGGAGTGAATGCAGTGGAAATGATGATCCCTCAGAAAAAAATGTAATGTAAGGTTATGTGATCGTGTGAGGAATGACGTGATTCGTGAAAGGTGTGGTGTATGATATTATAAGAAAGATAGAAAAAGGAATGTTGAGATGGTTTGGGCACATAGAGAGGATGGATGATAGTAAATTGGTGAAAGAGATCTGTAGAGCCAATGTGGAAGGTAATGTTAGTAGAGGACGACCTCGGAGGACACATTTGGATCAGATAGAAAATGTGCGCAAAAAGGCAGGTGTCCGAAGTATGAAGAATAAAAGAGCACGTATTAAAAGATTGATGGATGTGAATTTAGCGAGAGAGGTTTGCCAGGATCGAACAAAGTGGCGATCAATAGTCTCTGCCTACCCCAATAGGAACTAACTGAGTGAGAATATTAATAAATAAAGAATTAATAAAGGAAAGAAAGCTTATTAGTTATTTATTAGTAATAATCCCCACATGAGGTTTTCATGAACAAAAAGATTTAAATTATGAGTGAGAATATGTATGCATGTATGTATTTTGATACTCGTATTTCGTATTTGGCGATCGATAGTCTCTGCTTAGCCCAATGGAAACTAATGGCGTGATTGTATGTATGTATGTATTTCGGCATAACTACATTAATTGCAAATAATGTATTCGCTTCCACTGTTTAAACTATAGCAATCTTACGCTGTTACTTATATGGAGTACTAAGAGTTAATCAAAATCGATATTAATTAATTTCTAGGTAACTTACAACAAGCAGTAGATCATCTTAATATTATGTTTAAGTATAGAATTTGTTTCTAAAACCAAACCGTGTTGCTGACCCAAAACCTACTTTTTGAAGGCTGCTGGTCGAATCGAAGATATTATGTAACTACATGCCTACTTATCATCTCATATTGTTGCCTATATGAGATAACGAGAAAGAAGGTAAAGGGTATGGGGCTTTATTATAAAGTGGTTTTTGGGCGATGAGGTTGGTGACCCATCCCCAATGATACTTCATTTCAACCGAGGTCTTCCTTATTAACTTCCAAATGTGGCCGAGAAGTTTCTAGCTCCCAAGCTCTGGCTACCCCTTTTTGGGATTTATGGCCGTGATTGTGTAAAGTAAAGAGATTAAGAACAAGACACAATATAAAAAACGATTGGAATATTCTACTGAAACTACCAGAAATAATTATTTTCGTGGCCGATTGTTTAGTTATGTTCCAACGGAGCGAAAGATTATACTGTCCGTGGCTTCATTGCTTACATTATCAGTGCACTGAGCCGTACCTGCGAATTATGGATGAATACTAATCACTTGAGACTCGCCAATTATCTCAAAGTGCTCATAATGGACGTTGACGTCCACCGATTTACTGAGATCTTCGTTAGTCGAGGTCAAAACAGTTTGCATACTTCTCTAATGGCTTGAATTTTTCAACGAAATTATGGATGGACATCTATGACAAAAAAAAGCTATCTTGAAAGATTAGTGTAGATGTAAATGAGCTAAGAATAAATAGAGTTGGGTTTCAAACATTTAGTAATTAATCTCTTAACATTACGGAACATAAAATTGATGTGTCATAAAATATAAATACAACCCCATCCAGAATAAAGAAATATTCTACCAGTAATGATTAAAATGAAATGATACTCGCTTATTAAACTCTTTTGCAAAAAATCTTTCAGAACTCTGAGGTAGATTATAATTGAAACAACTATTGATTTTCGGATATTTTAATCGCGTGTTATTACATTATTTTTAATAGCCCGACGTTTCGAAAACTTTTCAGTTATCATGGTCACGGGAAGACTGAGGTGTTATTTGTCATTATACAGTACTATAAAATTATTAATACTAACTACCTTCACAAAATTTTAAGTTACATTTGCGTTCAACAACATCAATAGTTGTTTCAATTATAATGTGCAATCGTGAAAATCTTAGAAAATACTCTGAGGTAGATGTTCAACTCATGATTAAGTTACTTATCCCAAGCTTACAGGTTCTAGTTTGTGACTTGACAAAGGACAGTGATTTAAACGACCAATAAAAAATTGCCAAAATGTGTACGAAAACAAATGCACCTTTATTAATAGGCTAACAAAAAGACTTCAATATGAAAAAGATAATATCGAAATGACATATACATATTTTAGTAGGATGTCGTGACTATTTTGCACAATTATAATATTATGTCTTATTAACGGCTTGTTGAAGTAACGACACTGACCTAAAAACTCATCTAATGAAGTATGAATTATATTTATGGAATTGGAAACAAATCATACACATAGTACTTTTTCAGAATTAATTAGGATATTAAATATAGTTAGCCAGTTAGTTATAGTTAGGCAATTTTAAATTTAAGTGTAAAATATATATGCATTTTGATACTCAAATTGATTGTGAGCCTATCTATTCTTCTACATTACGAGTATATATCATTATTCCATTCCAGTACGAAACACACACTCAGAATACATATGTTGTGTTGACAATCCAATTCTCCTCACGTCAGTGCCGGTATTGTCAATGCTCAATGGGCTATTGTGGCCATTTGTTGAGACTCGTCGATGTTTTAAACAAGAACAGACAGTTAGTACTTAGAAAGAATTACCTACATATACATAATACATTCGTATACTAAAACCTTTAGTTCTCATCCTTAGAAATATACCAATTCATATGAAGAGGCGATAGGGCTGTGAAACTGTAATAAATATGTGACAATAACTAAACATTATCTAGAAAATTACGTATATTTTGGTGTGACCTGGGCTGTCCTAAAAAGTTTTGAACATCGTCCTAGTTTTTTTAAATAGGCAGTGATTTTACTAGTTTTTCCTCTAGTGTAAGGCATGGGTTCAAATACGTCATAAATATTAACGGCAAGGAAAAATTAAGTGACTAAACCCACATGTCTGAGTTGTAATTGTAACGGTGTATTTGAACAAAACGGTAATAGTCCTGCCTTATATCACGTGAATGCAAAATGTGGGTACTCATAGCACTAAATCTTTTACGTGCTGTTCAAAAGAATGGACCTTTGAACAGCGTAATCGATGACATGAATTGGTTGAACAAAACACAGCAGTCACAAAGGAATGTAATGGCAAAGAGAGTGCTGTGTCAAATCCAGCGCATTGTTTGCGAGGAACCGTGAAAGCCTTCTGCTCACTGAGTGGCTACTAAACATATCAACTTACTTTTCTGTAACAAGGTTACCGTAAATACTTTCCTCGGTAAACAGAGCAGATAAAGTTTTATTATGCATTTTTTAGGGTACATTTTCTTGAATTGAGTTAAATTGCCTATCGTGTCGTAGGTAAATAAACGTACTATTGTATGAGAGAAACTGGGATATAAGATGGTTTTGTGATACATTGTTGTATTTGCCAAGTCAAATTGAGTGGTAATCGTGACTTCAAGTACAAATCAATGTTTTTACTACAGTAGTTTCCATGTTAAGAGCATACGAGATTTTAATTATAATTTATTACTAATTCATAAACTCTAAACATTTCATCTTTGTTTTTTAAGACCTTCAAAAAGAAAACAATCTTCGTTAGTTTGAATCCTTTTTCAAGGTTCGATGCGGTTGGAGACCCATCACCAAAAACCTTTATTCTTACCATCTTTTCCCCACTCAACTTCCAAAAGTGGCTGAGGAATTTATAATTCCTTAGCTCTGGTTACCCCTTCTAGGGAAATAAAGCCGTGAGTATATGTATGTATATGTATGTATTTAAGGCCAATAAAACTCATTAGTTAAACAAATAAATCTTCTAAAAACAAGGATCTCAATAACAAAGTAAATAAATTTCGAAAGTCACCCATCTCATAGTGTTAAGCAATCACGATGATCGTAAATGCAACTATGGCCACTGCATCGCTGTCTCGAAGGCCGGGTCAATTTGGTTGGGTAACCATTCACACTCTGTGCACATAGATGAGACGCACCTCGCTCTTCTATGGCGTAACTTAGTCTATGACAGAACTGCTTGATAGGTAGTCGGCAAATATTGCTCTGTACTGCTCGTACAGGATGTACAGAAACTTAAAGGTAGCCAAAAGTAGCTGCTCATGCATGATGTACAGAAACGGAAAGGTAAGGTAGCAAAAATTTGTTGGAGAGAAAGAGGTGGTTGTTGACGCGTCTGAGACAAAAAGCTAAAATGCTTAATGTTATGATAGAGATAGTGAGATCATTTTGGTTATTATAGAGTTAATAGTTGTATAAAATTACTACAAAATTATTGCTTTTAGAAGTCTTAAATGAAACATTTTACTGGAACATTTAAAGAACAATCTTAAGAATTTTTTTAACAACGGACTTGATTATACTAAGATGACGGAAGAAGGATCGCGTACTTTCCTATGGTTATACATTATTTCTGATGAAAATTTACGCCCTTTCTTAATCGAATGATATTTGAAAATGTTAACTACAAGATATATAAAGAAATGTCCATAAATTTAATAGCTGCCACTTACATACTGGCAAGGATTAGCTCGAGGTGCTCCGTACACTCATTTATAAACATTTAAATAAACACTTGTAATTCAAATGAGAAAGATGTCAAGGCAAAATTGTTAAAATATTTTGCCGATTTTGTTTTAAAACTTTAATTTATACAATAGTGCTTAATTTAGTGACGGTTTTTTTAGCTTGACCTATATGATGCGTCTCTAACAACTCTTTGCATGATTTGTGGGATTGCTTCTAATTTTATTTAAAGCCGAAATAAATAACATGAAGAAAGAAAAGTTAAGTCAAGAGTATCTTAAAATTTGTCGATATTGACTTAGACCATAAATTTTAACCAACTAGGTAGAGTATGGTAGAGACTATTGATCACCACTTTTAAGGATCGTACCAAACATTCCGACTACAGTAAATATTACTGATTCGTTCCACTTTGAAACCGTTCACATTCAATATTTGATCCAAATTCGTCCTCTACTTTTTGGTGTAACTTCATTATATTCTTAATTGAAACCCGTGACAACAAGAAAGTAAAGTGGAAATACAAAAGATAACACTTTCGTAGAGAGTATAGAATAACATTTTGGTCATTTAGTAATTTGCTTCGGTGAGCACGATGCAGAGATAGAAAATAATATTATATAATTGGTAGACTGACAAAAACTTTATGGTACACGCAAAAGCCGAAATTGGCTCGGTTTTTACCGATATAATAAATTATTTTTGATTTTAGATTAAATTATCAAGCGTCAGAATTGTATAAAATATATGATCGTAGTTATTTTTATTTTGTACATTAGTCTGTAAAGCTGAATTATATTATTAAAAAAACGTCTAAAACGTACAAGTAAATATCGATAACACCAAAAGAGCAAATTTAATATATATCGATTAAGATGAAGCGAGTTAATTCAAGTTGACATAAAAAAATGGTTCAGTATAAAAATAAAAATTAAACAATGCGATTATGATGCCCAAAATATATTCAATCCAACTATAAGCTTTTGAGCTGCAACAAAAGCATAAGCCATAAACTTACAATGCATTCGCTTCGCCTTTTGTTATATTGAAACGCGCTTATTCAAACATTTGAAAGGACATGCTGTCGAAAGTAAAATTGAGCAAATATTGTGACTCTTCAATTAGCACCGATAAATAAGGGATAATATTTGCTCAAGTGTTGAAAAGATACCGACCTACGTTTTCAATATTCTTCAAGGCTTTGATTAACAAAATTATCAGTATGTTGTTAAGTGACTGGAAGCCTTCAGACCATAAATAAAAGATACTTACACAGTTTACTGAAGATCATATGACATTAAAGCACCAAATAAGTTGTTTGGACATAATTAAGTCCATTGCTTGACAATAAAAATCCATTCGCCGGAACACAACCTCAAGAATATTAGGCGTTGAAATTTAACAAAACCACTAGACTTAAGCCCGATTTCTGAATTGAGTATTCAAGCTGAGAACAACTTAAGTATCGTTCTGTCGCATTGAAATCTTAACAACTGAATGAGACAAAACGTAACTTAAGTCGTTCTCAGCTTGAATACTCAATTCAGAAATCGGGCGTTAAAGAAATTATTGAATATTGTATAAATGCCCTCTTTCATTATGTTTCGTTAGTTGAATACTAGAATACTGTACAATACAAACAATGTATATAAACAGACAATTAATAGATTAGTGAGTTATACAACATATATTTGGAATGAAAATGTTCTAGCAAATCGCGTAACTGCATACCGACTGCGGTCATTAATGCAGCGGTACATAAGTAAAACTTGCTAATTTCACCACTTAGAACATTTCGACAAGAAAGTGATAGTGTTACTAAGCACCTGTTACTCACATTCGACTACAAAAATTAAATTGTAGAGAAAATTGCATAAATTATTTCAGTGTCAGAGACATAATAATTGATTTTTAAACAAAATATAGCGATATGTTACTTATGACTACTCGAATTCTAATTTTATCAACATTTCAATGTATGTTTGCCCAGATTTAAAGTACGTTATTTAAGTAGTTAAGGCGACTAAGGGTATAGGGGCTTTTAAAGTGATTTTTGGGCGATGTGGTTGGAGGCGCGTCACCAAAAACATTTATTATTACTATCTTTTTCCCCATCAACTTCCAAAAATGGCTGAGGAATTTCCCATTCCAAAGCTCTGGCTACCCCGTTAAGGGATTTATAGCCGTGAGTATATGTATGTATGTATGTATACATGTATGTACATGTACACACATTAAGTAACGAAACTCTTGTTGACAATAAAGAGCTCTTGAAAATTAGGAAGTACTATTTAACTAGAGAATAGGGATTAAATATTTTTATAACTGTAGTGCAATCAGTGCCGTGTAGTGCTGGCTTAGAATGTCACAACCCTTTTCTTACTATAATTTCTCCCAGCTTGTCCCCTATCACCTTCCAAATGTCGCTGAGGAGTTTCTTACTCTGAAGCTCTGGCTACCTCTTTTTGGGATTTATGGCCGTCGTATGTATGTATTTATGCGATCAGAAAATGTCAAAAAAATACTTCTTAAAATAAGTTTTCTTTACATATTAACTATTTTAAATTTCTTGAAATAAATGTAGAGCTTAATGTACAATTTTACTATAGTGATTATACGTACGCACCGAAAAGTCTAGAATGTTGTCTAGACAAGAGGATGAAAGTACCACCTTTGCGTTGCGCGGTGAAAGTTTTCATCACATAGAGTTCCTTATTTGTGCCCGAGAGAGAGAAAATTATCTATATCATTTGCATTCTGTAATTACTGTGCGGTCGCGCTACTTAGGCTTTACCATTGGGTAACGATGACAGTTTTTGTTCCTCATTATAAATGTTTATATAAAGATATTCCAAAGATTTCATATATTTACGTTTGAACATCTTAATTAGAATGTTTAAGTTGATGTTGTTATAAACACACTTAAATTGTACTACATGTAAAACTCTACCATAGAGCCACAAACGTGCACTAACAATTGCAGCTCTCTACCAATCTTCTTCAATAAGCAGCACACAAAACAGATTCTTTTAATACATTTGTAACCCATTTTAACCGAACCGAAACCGACTGGTCGTTCGAAGTTAGCTCCATTGAGCCAGTGCTATACTGCTATCTATAACGGTATAAGGCCAAGGCCAGCCCGTCTTGCCGCGGCTGATTATTTAATACCACATATCCGCTAACAGATGGCACTGCACGACGTTCCTACATCGCGGTATGAATTCTTCTTTTTCAAAGTATATAAGGTTTTTCAACACTATACAAAAGTGCCATCAGAAGGGTCTTAACTGACTCGACTGAACAGCGAATGATGAGTCAGGATATGAATCTCTGTGATTCCACTCCACTCGGTCGTAGGTCAACTATCGCAGACCTGCGTCTCGAAATATCTGACGCTGCTAGGCCTATATAAATCTAATAAGAAATGAACTGACATCACGTCTGTACCGTGCTAGAGAGGTAGCCAGTCCAGTAATGACAGTATGCAATAGTCAGTGAGTTTTGGCGTGGCGATACCGCTCTACAATTATATTGCTATTATAACTCCCGCGAGTTAACATGACACCTGGCTCGACAAACAACCCTCCCCCCGCTATCCCGCGCAGCGCCCCGCTCTCGCCAGTAGCGTTAGCATCTCTGGACGTGCGCTAAATGTGTCACTTCAGTGAAAAGAAAGATATATTATATCAATTGGGGGTACTGAAGTATATCTTTCATTTAGTTAACTAGTTCATTTAGTTCAGTTCACAAAGAGTCGAAGAGTCACTGAAGCGAGATATCTGAACTATTAGTATGTGAAGTATGATATTGATGAATTGATAAGATTCCATTCAAAAACTACAATAACGATAATAATACATACAATATTTAAAATTTCTTTCAAATTGATATTTATTAATAAGTAGCCTTGTCTATCAACCGAAATGAATAAAAAATGCTATTAAGTTCTAAAACAACATATGGGTCGAAATCAAAAGGCCAAGTTTTTTTTTGAAAAAAAAAAAGAATCGTGTAAATATTTATTCTTAAATTTTTATTGTTTGAAAGACATAAAAACATTCAGAAAATGAGATCAGATTATAAGATTGAATAAGCCAGAAAAAAAATATGTGCTTGACGAATTATTAAGGGAGCACGGCCACGAGGTCGTACGTCTGCCACCCTACCACTGTGATCTTAATCCGATCGAATATATCTGGAATTTGATCAAACAAAGGGTGGCAGACAAAAATATCGATGGAGAAACACATTGAAAAATTAACTAAAGAAGCGATTGTTTCCATAATTGCTGCTGACTGGAAAAAGAAGGTAAACCATGTACAGAGACTTGAAAAAGAATATTTGGTGCAAGATCGACTGCAGGAAACAAGAGAAAGGGAGTTTATTATTTCACTTGAGGGTGAAGAAAGCTCCGACAGTGAAGCTAGCGAGGGAGAAGAAAGTGACACTTCTATTATGTCAGGTATTGAAGAAATGAGTAATTATCTTGAAATAAATCTATTTAATATTATATGTTTGTTTAATTTCTATCAGAAGTTAATTATTCTAGCTGTGTATATTATGTTAGCTGTGTAGTGTTGGCTTAGAATAACACTACCCCATTTCTGCCGGTGGGTGTAAGTAAGAGGCGACTAACGGTATTGGGGCTTTTTGGGCGATGCGGTTGGAGACCTATCCCCAACATCTTTTATTTCACCATCTTTTCCCCACTCAACTTGCCAAAAGTGGCTGAGGAATTTCTAGTTCCTTAGCTCTGGCTACCCCTTCTAGGGATTTTTAGCTGTGAGTATATGCATGTAATTATACTATTTATTTAACGTATTTTGATAAGTTATTACGATAGATGTAATTTGATAACTATTAATCACAAATAAATATATACAGGCTTTATACCCATTGCGAAGGCAATGTACCCAACATACTGAACAATATCTGATATAAAAATAAATTTGCAACTCAATAAAAAAATAATTGTACCCCATTTAAAAAAGGTCAGCTGACTTTTATGCACTCAGTACTTTCAACAAACGTCAATCGAGCCAGGTGTCATGTTAACTCGCGGGAGTTATAGTAAAGATTAATCTATAATTTGGACTTACCTTGGTATGAAAATAATATAATGTTCGCTGGGATATATTGATTTTAATTATTAAAGCGAAAACTTTGAAATCTGTATTTTGTAATCGAAATTTATTTGTACGTTATATAATTAAAGATCAAATTTCAGGACTCCCTTTACGTATAAAGCAAGACTAAGAAATATCCCTACAATTCTATACATACGACATGAATACTGAAAAAGTCTTCATGACCAATGCATACCCCTACAAATTAACAGCAAACCTGAATCGGTTGGTTCGGGATTTCTTCCATCACTATATGTTTAGTAAAACCAGTTTTTACGTCCGCAGCCCACAGTTACGATGTGACTATTAAAGTTGACTGCTTAATGATATTCTTACCTGCAATAAAGAAAAACGTATTTAATATAAACTTTAAAACAACCTCATATTAAGCATTTTATTTTTACGTTATAAAATACAATAAGGCAAGATATGGTAAAAAACCAATCATTTAAAATATTTGATCTACTGACGTCGATTTGCGTTTAGCACTTGATGGAAATGAGCCCTAAGTTATTTAAAAATACTTGCTTACTCTAAGAAAAACCATATGTTTGTTATGGGGCCGCTTAACACGATAATGAATTAATATTATTACTTAATAATAATAATATTTATAAGAGTTAGAGTTTCATCAACTAAGCTCAAAAATAAATAGAAAATGTTTCAATGTGTCAGAAGAAAAAGTTTTTTTGTATATATACTGGGGCGAAGATAAAATTGTGTTTAAATGTGGGGTGTACAGCGTCAATAAAAATGTTAAAATACTTCGTATCTATCTCTTTTCATCTTCACCTAAGTTTTATTAAAATAAATGACTATTTAAAAACGTTGATCCACTTAATTATAATCTGCCCTAAGTTTAGTCATTTTCCATAATAATAGTTGAGCATCAATTGAGTCTATTTCCAATCCTAGTCAGAATTATTTGTGTATTTTTAAGCTCCATTCCAAGTTAATTCTAACAAAGAAACATCTCAATTTCAGAAAACCGACGGCCGGTCGCGGCTACACGTGGCACCACCATGGGACAGGAGCAATCGTTCGCGCACGGTAGCTCCACGGAGTTGCGGAGACACAAAGACAAGTACGAGGACCCGCTCCACTACCGCCACAGCTCAGCTGACTTCAGAACCTCAGACTACGACCTCAACTACAAAAGACACCGACCGCGACGCAGCGCCGACAGCTTCAAAAGCGACAACTCCACCGAAAGCAGCGGCTACAGAAGCGGCTCCAACAGCACCTACGAATATCGCAGCGCATCCGAACGATCAACCACCAGCGAGTACTCACGAATCTCACTATACAAGAACGACCATTACAAAGACATCAACAAAGAAATTTACAAACCTATCAAAATACCTAAAGAAAAACGATACAAATTACTTGACATCGACAAAAACACAGATATCAAAGGCTCATTAAAAAGCTACTTGAGTGAGTCGGAAAAAGCGAAATTGAAAGCAGGTCCCGTGAAAAAGTGCGGGATAAGAAATTACACACCAAAAATACTAACAGAGGAAGACCAGAAGAAAACATTGGATAATTGGATATAGGAGAATTAAGACTAGTAGAATAAGTTTGTATATAGTAGCATTAGTAGTAGATGTCCAATTTGTATAGTAATAATGGAAGCTGTGGGTGCTTTAGCTACTTTGGGCAGTCTAGCGCCATCGCCGCTGACAGTGCTGAGTCTAATACCAATCCTGGCGTTGGGGATCACGTATTTCCGATACCAGCAGTTCGACCCGGAGTCACATATCACCGATGTTAATGCTGTAAGTATATTTTTGAGTCCTAAAATAGTTTTGTTTCATCCCGAGGTCGAATGTCTGCTAAGTGGTGGTCGAAAGGTACTGCCTACCCTGATTGTGCCTTGTGGCGTGAGTATATCCAAAATTTACAACGGTTTTTTAATAAAATTAAAAAGTGGATAACCCTTTGTGGGATTTTTTTGTCGTAAATATACCTATAGATACAATTAAAGGGTTTATTGAGAAATGCTAGCTTATTTCTTTTCATTTATCTTATTATTACATAAAGACATACTCACGGCTATAAATCCCTAGAAAGGGTAGCCAGAGCTAAGGAATTAGAAATTCCACTTTTGGAAGTTAAGTGGAAAAAAGATAGTAAAATAGAGGTTGTTGGTGATGGGAACCGCATTGCCCTAAAATCCATTAAATACCCTTAATTGCCTCTTACGTACAATCACGGGAAGGAACAGTGTAGTGCTATTCTAAGCCGACACTACACAGCTTATTTTATTATATTTGAAAATAATGAAAAAACTTTTAAAGCAATGAAGTTGAGAACAGAATGTGATCTAGCCTTAATGTAATATAATAATATATAATAAAAACCTAAATTAATCATAAGTAATAACTATCATAATTTTTTTATATAACATTATCCCTTAAATGCTACCATATTACAAAACGCATGTAGAAGTTGTAATTAATCTTTTCGCAAATAACATAAATGAAAATAATTAAACTTCAACAACATGTTTTCATTAATTTTATATCAGTGTTTATAATAAATTCCAGGTACTGCCGATCTATGACTTCATCATAGTGGGCGGCGGGTCGGCAGGCGCCGTGATGGCTTCCCGTCTCTCCGAGATCGGCAACTGGACCGTCCTGCTCCTGGAGGCGGGCCAAGACGAGAACGAGATATCTGACGTTCCTGCTCTCGCCGGGTACCTCCAGCTCTCCGACATGGATTGGAAGTTCCAAACCACCCCGTCACGAAACAGATCTTACTGCTTAGCTATGAACGGAGACCGCTGCAATTGGCCCCGCGGAAAAGTCCTCGGCGGCGGAAGCGTTCTCAACGCCATGGTGTACGTCAGAGGCAATCGAAACGACTACGACCTTTGGGAAGCTCTCGGCAATCCGGGCTGGGGTTACGATGATGTCCTTCCATATTTTATGAAGTCCGAAGATAATCGGAATCCTTATTTAGTAAACACTCCATACCATTCTGCAGGAGGATATTTGACTGTACAAGAAGCTCCTTGGCGAACGCCACTGTCAGTTACGTTCTTAAAGGGCGGTGCGGAGCTGGGATACGAAAATCGAGACATTAATGGAGAAAAGCAAACCGGGTTCATGTTGACACAAGCGACCATGCGGCGGGGAAGCCGATGTAGTACAGCTAAAGCATTCTTACGGCCAGTTCGACAGAGAACTAATTTACATGTCGCCTTAGGAGCACAAGTGACTAAAGTTTTGATCAATAGTGTAAGGAAACAAGCGTATGGCGTTGAGTTTGTAAGAAACGGACAAAAGTTCAAAGTCAGAATAAAAAGAGAAGTAATCATGTCAGCCGGATCATTGCACTCACCTCAAATAATGATGTTGAGCGGTATTGGACCAGCAGATCATTTAAAGGAGCATGGCATACCCGTAATAGCCAACTTAAAAGTAGGTCATAATCTTCAAGATCACGTTGGATTAGGAGGGTTAACTTTTGTGATCAACAAACCTGTCACGTTTAAAAAAGATCGCTTCCAGACAATGGCAGTTGCTATGAATTACATATTATATGAGAAAGGTCCAATGACGACGCAAGGCGTGGAAGGTCTAGCTTTTGTCAACACAAAGTACGCCCCTGCGTCCGGAAACTGGCCAGACATACAATTCCATTTCGCACCAAGTTCCGTTAACTCGGATGGAGGAGAGCAAATAAGGAAGATTTTGAACCTAAGAGATCGTGTCTACAACACCGTTTACAAACCATTAGAAAGTGCTGAAACGTGGACTATACTACCCTTACTGCTGCGACCGAAAAGTTCAGGCTGGGTGAAGTTAAAGAGCAGAAACCCCTTCCATTTACCGTCGGTAGAACCAAACTATTTTGCTTACAAAGAAGATTTGCAAGTGCTCACAGAAGGTATAAAAATTGCGTTCGCTTTGTCGAATACGTCGGCATTTCAGGTGTATGGCTCAAAGCCGCATAACATTCCTTTACCGGGTTGCCAACAACATGTTTTGTTCAGTGACGAATACTGGGAGTGTTGTCTGAAACACTTTACATTCACGATATACCACCCAACAGGAACGTGTAAAATGGGTCCGAAGCATGATCAAGAAGCGGTGGTTGACCCTAGGCTTAGGGTTCACGGGATAGCCAATATGAGAGTAGTAGATGCCAGTATAATGCCTACCATTATAAGTGGCAACCCTAATGCTCCAGTCATAATGATAGCAGAAAAGGCTGCAGATATGATTAAAGAAGACTGGCTTGCGTTATGACAGTGTTTAGTGATAGTGTGGACAGTGAAAATAAGACAATGAAAATGAACTGAAAGTTTTAGTATAACCTTTAATATTTTACTTTAATTCTAAATTGATTGAATCAAGAGCTTATTGCATTGTAAATATTGAATTATAATTATTTGTTGCATATTTAAAAACGATGTGTTCAGATTACATTCAAATTGTGTTGATGTATAATAGATAGAATAATATCCTTGGTTCCAAATAAATTTGAGTAAATATGATTGGTTTTATTTAAAACAAGTGTAACCATATATTTTTTTATAAATCAAACACTAAGAATCTTATAAGGGCTATGACTGGCAATGAGAAATTGAAATCATGTGGCACAATTCTACACTAATAAACAACGTGTTATTTTATGTATATTGTATTATATTATAGATGTGTAATATCGCCTTAGAATCGCACTATCCCATGACTGACCTTGGGTTATTGTAAGAGACGACTAAGTGTGTTGGGTCTTATAATGTAATTTTTGGGCGTAATTGTTAGAGACCCATCCAAAAGTGTTAAGGAATTTCGTATTCTGAAGCTCTGGCTACCCATTTTAGGGATTCATAACCGTGAATATATGTATGTATGTAGTACGTGTTGGTTTTTTAACTAGTCCTCATTGTATTGTGTAGCGTGTAGTTGTATTGTAAAGTATTGTGTAGTGTCGGCTTAGAATAGCACTACCCCATTTCTTCCGGTGGGTGAACGTAAGAGGCGACTAACGGTATTGGAGCTATTAAGGGATTTTTTGGCCGATGTGGTTGGAGACCCATCACCAACAACCTTTATTTTATCATCTTTTCCCCACGCATCTTCCAAAAGTGGCTGAAGAATTTCTAATTCCTTAGCTCTGGCTACCCCATCTAGGGATTTATAGCTGTGAGTATATGTATGTATGTATGTACTCATAAACGTAGGTGTTATTAAATGTATGATTCCAAACCGACAGACAGAAAATGACAATAAATTTAAAACGTAGCTCACCCAAGGCTTTCAGTAAAATTTGCCATGAACCTGCACAAAACTGCCTATTGAGTCGAAGAAAAGAGATATTGTATAAAAAATGTGTCTTTCTATTGAATTATACACAAAACTCATATAACACAACTATAGTATCTGCCTATCCCAATGGTAACAATGGGCATGAATAAAGTATATTTAATAAAAACCCAAAAACATCATCGTAAAAATACAAGAACGACATCTTCAAAAGAGTAGCTGAATTATACAGTGACACCTAACGGCACGTAGCGTAACTAAAAAGATTTAAGGACAAATCTAAATATTATATATCTGCTATACTTTACGCTAGCGCCACCTATATTAACTCTTGAACACTAAAAGGTTATGAAGATCTAAACTTATAATAGTGACGGTAAATTCCGCCAGGGACCACCACAAGGCGTCCGCTAGAGTTATTTTGGTTTTGCAATTAGAAACTTTGGAATCTGGCATTTTACATGTTTTTATTACATATTTATTTATATACGAGACAAGTTTAAAAATAAATTTTAAATTATTTACTTAGCTCTTAATTCATTTTTACTAGCCATTGACTTTCTTAAGTAATTAAATTAACAACATATATGTACTGATTCCAATAGATGGATTGAAAGTAAATTGGTAGAAGGGTGTGGTCTTATATTTTGGTTATTTTATTGTTTTCTATGACGTTTAGTTTGCGAAAAAGTGCATTAATTGTGGCTGTTTGAGGTGGTCATTTTTTTTTGTTCCTATGTTGTTACCAAGTTTTTTAAGGTAAAGTGGAATTTTAACCAATTACCTTGGTTATAAGTACTTTATTTAACTAATTGTGATCTCAATAAAATTATTCACACAAAATCTCAATAAAATTATTCACAGAAAATTCAATTTTTAAAATGAATTTTGGTAATCCGAAACCGTTAACATGGTAACGTATTAGGGGAATGCTCTTGGTTTCGGATGGATAGCATAAAGGTTGTTGTCAACTGTTGCTTATTAAAGTAGTAATTTTAATTCAAAATTAGTTTATTAAATTTGGCTAATATTAGAATAAGATCCCGCTGCTAAATCTCTACGTTCATAACGTATTGAGTCAAACACACATTTTAACATAAGTTTATGAATAGGAGAATACACTGACAAGACACAGCCAGGCAAAAGTGGCCGCAAGTAATTTTAATTTTAATTAATGATTATTATTTTTCGAAGATAAATTTCGTTCACTTGTTTTCGAAATATAATAATAATAACATTCCCATCATAGCAATGTATTCAAAGAATATAAAAATCCATAGGTGCCGTTGCAACTTCGGCCGCAACTACCTCGCAGCCAGGTGTAAGTAGGTTATATTTTGGTGTGTTTGATACGTTCATAAGTTATACGCATATTTCTTATATGAAATTAAAGTTATTTTTTTTCCTAACAAGATGAATAAATTAAAAAGGTGCCTTTTAAATGTTTTAAAACTGCTAATTTTCGTATATATTTGTTGTGCAAAAAACACATGAAGAGCAGGTGATGCAGAAATATATTTTTTGTGTCATTCCAGTTTTACGTTCCTGTATCAATTGTACAGGCGGTTGAAATTACATCAAAACTAATCTCATACATTAGCCTCCCGCTTGGTCAGTGGTTAGGACTCTTTTCCTCTCTATTCGATTTAGCTTAGGATTATACTTTTGCCCGCCAGCAGCCCTTGGCTGCCAAACTCAAATTAAAGCAAAAACATTGGCCTCAGAACCAACAGTTAACCATAATTTCGAAAAAAAAAATATTTACTAAATGTGCCTTTTGATGATATAATCTGATGTTGGTGTAATACTGACAGATCAACAAGAGGTCAAAACTAATGTTAACCGCAAACGTTAAAGTGTTCTGTTCAACGGAAATTACTAGAAAGCTAGTATAGTAAACTCATACGAATAGAATCAAACATTATGAGACCAGGGAGCAAGATTACTCATCAAAGCCATGGTGGAATGCAAGCCCGATTTGAAATTATTTAAGTCACAGTTTTTTTTTTCTTTTATGCTCTTTTAATAGAAGGTCCTATATTTTTGTATGAATAAAGTTAAGAAATGTGTCTTCGAAGTACAAACTACTCTTAGTTTTCGGATAATCGGGTGATTGAGCTTGTAATATACAAACATACATACATATACTCACGGCTATAAATGCCTTGAAGGGGTAGCCAGAGCTAGGGAATTATAAAATTCCTCAGCCACTTTTGGAAGTTGCGTGGGGAAAGGATGGTAAAATAAAGGTTGTTGGTGATTCAGTAGTTGGTCATTAGTGGCCTCTTACGTACCCCCAACCGGAAGAAACGGGGTAGTGCTATTCTAAGCCGACACTACACAGCAATTGTAATATCTTCCCACAATAGGTTAACCTAAACATTACAATACAGAGCTATTAAATTAATTCTCCGCATAATAATTTCATAATCATATCAACACGAAAATTGCCACAGGTACCAAACTAATTCTAGTCTTATGTATCCTTAAATCGGATTCCAGCGACTAATAACGTTACATAAGTACTTAAAATTGCGATATAATACGACGATTATGACGTGAACATTATACGGTACGTAACAATTAATAAAATACGTATAAAACAATGTAACTCATGTTGTATGACATGATCGGTGTTGATATACTATACAAACTGACAGTTGACATGTGAGTCTATTAGTTGAAGTACTTGTCAATATTTATTAGGAATGGACATATTATAACTGAGCTACATGATAGTCCAGTGGGTAGAACACCCGCCCGAAAAACAGAAGGGCGTGAGTTCCAATCCTGGTACGGGCCTACACCAATTTGTCTTTTCTAAAGTCATATGTGTGGTTAATTTATCATGGTTGCTAACGGTGAGGGAAAACATCGTGAGGAAACCCACATGGCTGAGTTGTACTTAGTCATGTGACAGTGTATTCGTACAAAACGGCGATAGACCTGCCCCCTATCACGTGAGTACACTGTCTAAGCAAAACGTGGGTACCTTCTCTGGAAACTAGATGGCGCTTGCCATGTGAGTTCAGGAGTATTGGTACCTCTGCCAACCCCTTCGGGGATAAACGGCGTGAACGTTTATGTTTATGTTAAGCTCATGGTGTTTTAAAAATAAAATGATACTCAATGCCAGGAAGTGCTTTTCGGTGTCGTTTACAAGAAAACATAAGGTGTTGGAGGGCAACTATGTAATCGAGAATGAGAAACTGGAAAAAGTTGAGCTTATTCGCGATCTTGGTGTTACCTTTGATAGCAAGCTTACTTTTGTTAAACATTTTGATAACGTTATTGGTAAAGCGTCAAAGTGTCTTGGATTTGTCCTTAGAAACACCAAGTGTTTCAAGAATAATCATACCAAGATAGCACTGTTCAACTCGTTAGTTAGAAGCATCTTGGAATACGGCAGCGTGGTCTGGAATCCCTATTACAACGTGCACTCACTAAGAATAGAAAGGCTTCAAAAAAGATTTCTGTATCACCTATCTTATTCTTGTGGTAAGGCTAAATCTCTTGCATCATATAATGATAGGCTGAGTCACTTTAAAATGACGTCCCTTCACGATCGCCGTGAAATGCTGAGCAATATGTTTGTTGTCAACATTATTCGAAACAATATTGACTGTCCCCAATTGTTAGGTCAAATTAATTTCAATGCACCGTGCAGGCGTCAGAGGCATGCAATTGTGCCCTTTAAGCAAACATTGGCTAGGACTAATCTTGGTTTCAACTCTCCATTAAACAGAGCGACGAGAGCCTTGAATCAGCTAAGAGATGAAATAGATATTTGTGGCGATGACACGGTTAGCATTAAGCGTTGTTGTTTGAAAAGTGTAAATCTTCAGTAATAATGTACTCTCTGAATCTCTTTTAAGTTTGTATTTCTTTATTAGTAATAATGTTAGTTATAGTTAGGATACCCGCGCAGGTTAATTAACAATTTGATTTATTGTATTATTAAGTGGTCTCTTTTGTAGTCAACATTAAATGTATTTTATAGGTGTTGTAACGGTTGTTTACTCAGGTTCCGCATAGTTTAAGTCTAGGTTTAAGTTAGGTTAAGGGTTTAATGTTGTAAGTTATGTTAATAATAGGGAATTAGGGAATAATGAATTTTTGTACATGTTTTCCAGAGAATGCTGTGGCCTTCTATAATTAAGAATGCATACTGTCTACCGTAATACCAATGTAAAAAACTATAAATGAATTATGTATTTCTTGTTGAAGGTCCTAATAATAATAAATAAATAAATAAATAAATAAATAAATGTTATATTTTATGTTATATATTATAACTGTTTCAATATTTGTAACTAAAGTGAATCAAACAAAACGTATAGTGGCGATATTAATATGTTGCCTGTTAATCATTTACTAAATTTTCTTTTAACTTTACATAATGTGTTTTTATTTCACTGGACGTTGGCAAAATTACTGCACACACTGTTATAATGTTAAAACACAACACATGTTAAAAAAATATATAAAAATTTCATTGAATAATATAAGTATGTTGTAATGTAACCCAATCATACTCAAGTCAAAAGTTTTATTTAAAGTTGGTACATAACTAACTTTTTCGTTGAACACATTAAATTGGTCATTTTTAGCGGTCTCAAGTTGTTTTTGATGAATTGAGACGCCGAGAAATACCTTAGCATTATTTACAAAGACGTAATGCAACGTAATGTAAGTAACACGCAATGATAATTAGGGCTTGGAAGAAAATATTGATAAGTACATTTATATCTGTGGTATATATATATTTATATCAGTGGTATATTATATATTCCAACTTGAATGCATCAAAAGTTAAAAAAATATTATAAATAAACTACAAATCAAATTTATAATCCCTGCCTCACTTACATAATAATTTAAATTTAACGGGTAATTCAATTAGAATTCAAAAATTCTAATTCAATTGGCCTTTTGAAATTGTAGCCCTGGTAACACGTTTTGTGATCGAGTCCGGATTTCTGATCCGATATCTAAGGATTTTCAAAGAACCACTCCGGCCATTATCTACAGAGGCACTTTATTCTGTTATGGTATTAATGAAAATAAAAATAAGCATCAACATATTTCACAACATCACGTAGAACACTCGCGATTACCGATCATATATATCGCCCAATAAAAGTTATAAGACAATTATTCAACGCAAAAAAATAACCCATTTGTTTATGTCCAAACCGATAGAGTTACGAGTGCAGAAAGCCAGTCGGACCACATTTATGCCACATCTAGTGTGTCTGCTGTTATTAGATTTACGTGCAACCTATATGCAACCGACCGGTTGTGGACGCTACTTATTTTAATATCACCCTATATGTTATACAATTTTGTTTTTATTTTCAAATGTGGACGGTTATGTTAGTGGAGGACGACCTCGGAGGACACATTTGGACCAAATAGCGAGTGTGCTCAAAATGGCAGGCGTCCGGAATATGAAGAATAAAAGAGCATATATAAGAAGATTGATGGAAGTAAACGAAGCTAGAGAGGTTTGCCAGGATCGTACAAAGTGGCGATCGATAGTCTCTGCCTACCCAAATGGAAAATAATGGCGTGAGTATATGTTTGTATTTATGTATGACTACCCTATCTACTGCCATGGTTCACAATGTTTATGATATCAAAAACAGAACTACTCTATGATACATCAAAAAACAAATTATTTAAGTTCAATAAATCTATACGCGCAACGTATTCTGCCACTTAACAACTCTCAAAGTTTGGGGCCCCCTTAGAGGGTGTATAATATATGTACAATTGATTTATATATAATATTTTATAACCTTGTATATTATTGTTTGCAATAAATAACAGAGAACAGAGAACACAGTGTAATAATTGAAAAATAACCAATAGGCCGAACCCATAAAAAAAATACAATTTCGCGGAGCTTCTTCCGCAGTAAAGTAGGTTAAAAGGTTACACCGCCATCGCCATGTGTACGCTCGTGTAGTAATTCCTGCGTTACATAACGTGTGTTTGGCCTACGTGAGCGCGCGCGCATACTCGGGGCTACGTCATCAGTTTCATGTCATTTCATGCTGGTGCACTCTTATCCAGTACTATACATTTACCTGTACCTTCTTGGTATTAAAACGCGGTTTAGAATAGCAGTAAGCCATTTCTTCCCACAGGTCTCTTAAGTTAAGAGGCGCCTTAGGAAGTACTCCATATTGGGGCTTTTTAAATAATTTTTGAACGGTTGGAGACTTTTTACCAAAGGTACCCGAGCGATTTTTTTGTCTGAATTCTGGCTACCCATTTTCGGGATTTATACGCGTTGTTGAAATACATTGAGTTAAAATAAACTTTGCATATATGCATTCTCGCATCACCGATGTTAATATTTCTCTTTGGGGGTAGGTTAAGTTTTGATTGTCACTTTACGATCCATGCAAATTTTATTTACATTCATAAATCTTTTTAATAAAAGCCATTAGCATGATTTATAATCCCACATTTTTTGTTTCAACAATAATTCAGCAAGTTTCATGCTCCAAATTAAACTTCGAAGAATACTCGTACTATTTGTAACTTTTTACTGTAATATAAATATTAAAATGTAACATGGAGTGGTGTTGCTCTAAACAGATACAACACGAACATAAATTGCTTTTATAAAAAAATGACACTTACGAGAGGAAATAATATTAAAGTTAAATATGTTTGTGAGGATGATACGGAAGTATTTAGGATTACCAGACTCAACTAACTCAAATCGAAATAAATCTTGTAAGTTCGAGCAAGTAAAAGTCCTGCGGCACATTTGCACATCAAAGATATGAAGAGAGTCCGTTCAGTGAAACGAGGCATAAACGTCGACTTTCGATTTCAAGGATGAAAGTGAGTTGTTCCTGGCTGCGAACAATGAGAACCGTGTACAATGCACTGAGCTACGTACTGCTTACTTAGCTGGGCTATACTATGTACAGTATGGAAACTTATTTTTGTTAAAGACGTTATTACGTTGTAGAGTTGACAACCGTGATAGCTTAGTGGGTAGACGATGAGGGTTCAAATCTCAAGTCGGACCCTATACAAATTTGTCATTTATTAAGACATATGCGTGGTTAATTTATCGCGGTTGTTAACGGTGAGGGAAAACATCATGAGGAATCCCACATGGCTTTGTTGTACTTAGGCCTACCCCTATCACATGAGTATACTGTCCGAGCAAAACGTGGATATTCTGAACATCAGCTGACAATGTCACGTGATATTCATAGGTATTAGTACCTCTGCCAACACGACGTGAACATTTGAGCTTGAGAGTGTTTGTTGCACGATATGGCTGGAATAGAAACCCATCACCAGCCATCCTTTGCTTTATAACTTTTTCCGTCCCCCAATGCGAATATGCGAATACTTAAAAAAATTAAAGGCTGTGTAGTGTCGGCATAGAATAGCACTACCCCATTTCTTCCGGTGGGTGTACGTAAGAGGCGATTAACGGTATTGGGGCTTTTAAGGGATTTTTGGGCGATGCGGTAGGAGACTCATCACCAACAACCTTTATTCTACCATCTTTTCCCCACTCAACTTCCAAAAGTGGCTGAGGAATTTGTAATTTCTTAGCTCTGGCTACCCCTTCTGGGGATTTATAGCCGTGAGTATATGTATGTATGTATCAAAGGTTTCTATCATTGCTCACCCCTCATGAAATTAAGCGTGATAACATAAAAACTGACGAAAGCGATCTAAAAAGCCAATGTGGAAGGTAATGTTATTAGAGGACGACCTCGGAGGACTCATATGGATCATATGGAGAATGTACTCAAACAGACAGGTGTCTAAAGTATGAAGAATAAAGAGCATGTATAAAACGATTGATGGATGTGAGCGAAGCGAAGTGTGAGGTTTGCCAGGATCGTTCAAAGTGGCGATCGATAGTACTACCTGTAGCACTCCTGAATAGTGAAACTTTCTGATTGTAGAAGAATATTCATGATCGGTTTATTATTTCCGAACATTAGACCTCACAACAAACAATAAAAGTTCCAAACCTTACCTCTTTATAATATTAGTAAAGATAGTTAATTTACTGTGTTCTACGTTTCCCAAGCATCCCCAGTGAATAGCGAACAATAAATATATTGACCGAAACGAGAGCATGTTGGCTCCACATTTCCATACTCATCTGAATTACCTTTGTTCTAGCATCATTGTTGATAGCAGTTCACACCAGTTATTCATAAACTATAACAACAGCCATCATATTAGATAACACAAAAACTATGCGTAAGAGTGATTTATTTCAATTGTGCCTGAATTCTACTTGCTGGGTTTAAAAGACACATAACATAACATAAACGTTCACGCCGAATATCCCCGAAGGGGTTGGCAGAGGTACTAATACTTCTGAACATCACGTGACTTTGTCACCTGCTGTTCAGAGTACCCACGTTTTGCATGGACAGTGTACTCACGTGATAGGGGGGCAGGCCTATCGCCGTTTTGTACGAATACACTGTCACATGACTAAGTACAACTCAGCCATGTGGGTTTCCTCACGATGTTTTCCCTCACCGTTAACAACCATGATAAATTAACCACACATATGTCTTTAGAAAAGACAAATTGGTGTAGGCCCGACCCAGGATTTGAACACTAGTCGTTTGCACGATAACCGAGTGTTCTACCCACTGGGTTATCACGGTTGTTATAAGACTCACTTTTAAATAAACTCAAACGTTTGCACCGTTTATTCGCGAAGGAGTTGCAGAGGTACTTATACTTCTAAACATTGTGTGTCATTTTTGTTATCTTGTATTCAGAGTACATTTTGCTTAGACTGGCTTTTCACGGGCAGGCCTGTCACCGCGTTTACGACAACATTGTAAAGAAATTTCTTATTATTAAAAGTTTACCGTTAATATCTAGTGTGGCTCCAGCTTATAATAAATACATGGCTATATATAGTCTGAAGGGTCTTAATTTTCCAATAATTCAGTCTACAATATCGTATCTAACTAGGTTACTTTACCAAATCGACTTAGATAGCTCGGCTTCAGAGCCAAAAGCTCTACCGCAAGACCATAGAGGCAGGACTTATCCTTAGAAAAAAACAACTCACCCTTTGGGACAAAAACAATAGAAATCCAGTAGAATAGAGGCACACCGCCAGATCAAAGCGAAGATCAAATCAGCGGTAAAGTTACGTATCATTGAGAAATATCGGGCGCCTTCGCTTTCTGTTTATTCACCTGTACCGTTTTCACGGGTCAATTAACTTCTATGAAGATCGCTTTAATTTAATTATGCAAGATTACAACATGGATACGCGGGGAAAAGCCTTTTAATGAGGCTTGTACATGGCCTGACTTTTTGTAACTAATACTGTCTCGTTGCGAAAACTGCGATTAGACTTTACGGAAACGGCTTAATTTATTATACATGCATACACATACACAGGGCTATAAATCCCAGAATGGTGTAGCCACACACAGCCTGAAAGGTTTTGGAAGGTTAATTAATTGGGAACATAACATAACATAAACGTTCACGCCGTTTATCCCCGAAGGGGTTGGCAGAGGTACCAATACTTCAGAACTCACATGGCAGCGCCATCTAGTGTCCAGAGAAGGTACCCACGTTTTGCTTAGACAGTATACTCACGTGATAGGGGGCAGGCCTATCGCCGTTTTGTACGAATACACTGTCACATGACTAAGTACAACTCAGCCATGTGGGTAATTGGGAAATGATCCCAAAATAAAGGATTGTTTGGTGACGGGTCTCCAGCAACATCATACACACATAGTATACATATTCACGGCCATAAATCCCAAAGAGGGGAGCTAGAGCTTTGGAGCTAGAAACTCCTGAGCCACATTTGGAAATCGATAGGGGACAAGATAGAAGAAATAATGTATCGTTGGTGATGGGTTTCCAACCGCATCGCCCAAAAAGCCTCATACCCTTAGTCGCCTCTTACGACACCCATGTAGGGAAGAAAGGGATAGTGACATCCTAAGCCGGGACTACATAGCAATTCATCCACTTCGTCTGACAATTACGCCCTTAGTGAAATTTAAATAGGTTAGTGCAAATCTAAGCCGACACAAAAAACTTGTTATGCATACAACAATATAAGTCACTAAAACATTTCTCCGTATTTTTTTGTAATCAATGTAATTAGGGATTTTCCGTAGTTTGTGACTAAACATTTTATAATATAATTTACGTTATACGACTCTGATGTTATTTCTTTCAATTTAAGTTTATTGAAAAATATTTATATATATATATAAATATTTATATGCCGTGTAGTGTCGGCTTAGAATAGCACTACCGCGTTTCTACCGATGGGTGTACGTAAGAGGCGACTAACGGTATTGGGGCTTTTAAGGGATTTTTGGGCGTGCGGTTGGAGACCCATCACCAACAACCTTTACTTTACCATCTTTTCCCCACTCAATTTTCCAAAAGTGGCTGAGGAATTTCTAATCCCTTAGCTCTGGCTACCCCTTCTAGGGATTTACAGCCGTGAGTATATGTATGTATGAATGTATGAAAAATGTTTGTTAATTTATTGTTTGGCACCACCTCATAGTTACACTTTAACATAACATAACATAAACGTTCACGCCGTTTATCCCCGAAGGGGTTGGCAGAGGTACCAATACTCCTGAACTCACATGGCAAGCGCCATCTAGTTTCCAGAGAAGGTACCCACGTTTTGCTTAGACAGTGTACTCACGTGATAGGGGGCAGGCCTATCGCCGTTTTGTACGAATACACTGTCACATGACTAAGTACAACTCAGCCATGTGGGTTTCCTCACGATGTTTTCCCTCACCGTTAGCAACCATGATAAATTAACCACACATATGACTTTAGAAAAGACAAATTGGTGTAGGCCCGTCCCAGGATTGGAACTCACGCCCTTCTGTTTTTCGGGCGGGTGTTCTACCCACTGGACTATCATGTCGCTTTTTTACACTTTAAATACTTAAATAAATTATTTGAAAAGATTGTGGCGATCTCTAGACGGCGGCCTCACTCGCATATTAGAAAATACTCATAACTCTATATCGCGGTATCTAAAAAAGTTTCTTATTTTAAGTTGGTACACAGCAGGGTGTACTGGCCTGTATATTTTTGCTGTTCCCACAAATAAATAAAAGTACAAAAGAAAAGGAAAACCCTTTGCTTGTGTATTTGAATTCAAATTAACATGTTATCATACATACATACTTATACTCACGGCTATAAATCCTAGAAGGGGTAGCCAAAGCCAAGGAATTAGAAATTCCTCAGCCACTTTTAGAAAGTTAAGTGGGGAAAAGATGGTAAAATAAAGGTTGTTGGTGGTGGGTCTCCAACCGCGTCGCCCAATATTCCCTTAAAAGCCCCAATACCGTTAGTCGCCTCTTACGTACACCAACCGGAAGAAATGGGGTAGCGCTATTCTAAGCCGGCACTACACAGCAAAACATGTTAACATAGCGAAAATTGTAGACCAGCCCCCCTAGCATGTACTATCAGACAATTCTAATTCTGCTGTGAATTGAGTACTTGATTTCAAGTTAATAGCGCAGAAAATTTCATCACTGTGTAATGTTCATTACTGAAATGTCTCAGATATAATATATAGTTTAAAACATGATACATAAAAACATACGCAATATCAGACTTTCGTTCAATCAATTACCCTGAACAAAATTAAAAACATAAATATGTCTCAAATTTGAGTACCAATAAAATTTGCAGATCACCCATACGACATCACGTGACATTGTCACCTGTTGTTCAGAGTACCCACGATTTGCTTGAACAGTGTACTCACGTGATACAGGACAGGCCTATTGGCGTTTTGAACAAATACATTGTCACATCATTGTGAGTTTCGACAGTCCCCTCGATTTCCTGCGATGCCATCATCAGATCCAGGTCTTATGGTACTTTCTCGGTAACAATAACATAACAAAAGAAATGTTTAGTGAACCTGTACTTCCCTTCATAAAAGCTACGAAGAGGAGTATTAATCTATATATTAGTGTTGAAAGAACTGTTACCTAACTCCTAGTGATTGAGGACCTACACCTTCCATAATCAGCTCAGCAGCATAACATTACGATTTCCAGAAGCAAATGCCAATATAACTTCAGAAAATATGTAAAACGCGGTACATGTGCCTATAAAATTTAAGGGTTCCCCTCGATTTCTCCAGGATCCCATCATCAGACCCTGATACCAATCATGGCACCAATCCGGGAGTATCTTCTTTCTAATAAAATAATAATAATCAAAATCGGTTCATAAATGGCGAAGTAATCAGCGAACAAACATGAAAAAAAATGGTCGAATTGAGAACACTCCTTTTTTTTGTCGGTTAAAAAACATAGTTAATGCTAGTCAAATTATGAAAAGAATTTTGTTATTCCAATTTGCTCCAAAATTACAGTTGAAGGTTGTGCGTTGCAAGTATTGTCCTAAAGACGTATAAAAATAAAATACCTATTGTCTTGTCAAGCCATTTTCAAAAATAATTATCTAACTGACATTGGATTGAATATATTTATCTTTTACAATGATATAATTTACAATAAGATATTTGTTGTTTTATTTCATTTTGGCACAAGCACAACAAGCAAATATAGCTGCTTCACCGTGTACTTCACTACATTTATGAGCACCATGTTCATTAAATTTAAACGTCAAAAAATTAATTTGGAATAATGTCACTTCATGGAAAAATTAAATCATGTCAATTATTAGTGTCGGATTTCCAACCACATTTCCCAAATCACTTAAAAACGTCTAGTACACTAAGCCATTTCAAACTATACCGGCGGCACTACAAAGCATATCTCAATACTGTCACACACATTATTGACAAAGTCAACCTGCCACACCGCCAACCATCAATCTAGTCCAATAACCACCGCTCTTGACCTAGCTTTAACAAGTCAATCTGCAACAGTATTACATAACAGAGGGCCCCAAAACATCTGTACAGCTGTACGATTTTCGTCAAGCGATTGCGTGAGGGGCTGTTACAACATTGTAATGGCGTCGAACGCGCAACTTTAGTTTGTATCGAGAAGTCGCGACGCGCACAAGAGTGCACCCCGCTCTATCATACTCATCGTGAGCATTGTTTACTATCACCAATTGTTTTTACCTTCTTTTTGACTTGATGTTACCATTGTTTTGATTTATAATTGAATCGAAATCCTGAAACTTGCGGAATTGGGATGTCGGTTGTCGATTGCGTTTTTGATGGAAGACTCAACGTTTCTTTTAACAAAAAATACTACGTACGTCAAATAGAATTGACCGAAAACTATCAAGTTCAACTTGAATTTATAAGAAAATACAAAAAATAATTAAAGGAATTTATAGAGTAAAAACTCCGGAGAAATGAACAAACTGCATGAACGAAAGCACTGCATAAGATTCTGTGAGCGTTGTTTATGTTTAACGTGACGACAGCTTTTGCTGATATTTGAGGCCAAAGCTGAGGCTAAGAGAGCTAGACTCAAGCTTGAGAGTAAAACTGTAAAGTGAATTTACTGTAAATTTTTATTATTATTTGCCAACAAAATTTCCGTGTTTTACAAACAAATTTCATTTCATTTGGACAAATACCTTATATACATATTTCTTGTAAAGAAAGTTTTTGAGCAGTGGCGATTATTTTATTTGTGAGTAATATATTATATTTTTGCCTCAAGGTACCAAAATGTATTGATTTTGATAAAATTCGCAGTAATATTAATACGTTGAGAAACTGTTCACAAATGCTTACAATAAACGCATTTAGAAACTCAATTTTAAGCCTAAAATCCAACTACATACAAAAAAACTAATTCCGCCCGCGAATCTTCCACAAAAATATAAATGGTTTTGGATTTTTATAAATCACTGTGTCTTCGAGGATATTAGTGCTTAGGCTTCACCCCATCTCCATTACATGACACAACCATCATGCACCGACCTATGTCAACATGAGCCGCACTTGACGTAATCAGTTATCAGCATTTCCTGACTTTCCTCGTTGCGGCACCGCTCATTACTGGAACACATTAACATTCAATGGAATGCTATTTGGAATTATCATGTAATGAGATCCTTTAATGAATTTTGTGTTCATACTAAAATATTGCTAGTCAAAGATAGAGTTATTGTGTACAATTACGTCATGAAGCATCTGGTTTTGATAAGTTTGTATGTCCTTAAACTGTTAAATTTGTCCTACTGAAATCCAAAATAATGCATTAGCGATTTTTTAAAGGAAATTCAACCTCCACAACGAAAGACTATAGATACTAAACCGTAAGCAGAAACTAACTTAAAATATAACAAAAAAAGTATTAAATTGATATTTTAGAATCAGCGATTTCTACTAAATAAAAAGAAAACAATTTAAATCCAAACCATATGAGAACTCATCAACAAAATAAACTTCTTTCAAACCAATTAACAGACAAGACTCATAGTAGAGAAACGAACAATCATTAGTAAATAAGCAATTTTAATGTCAAGTAACAATTGCTTTAGAATCACGAAGGTAAATACAATAGTGTGTCATACAAGGTGGTTGAGTGCAACAGTGTCATACAACTCATACACGAACGTGGGATAGTGACATAAAAAACCACTAACAATATTATAAGCAAGTTATAGTGTAATCCAGACACTTTCCAAATACTTAGTGGCAATATAACTGTGAAGGTGGAAAATTAACTGGAACATCTTGATTTCGTCCAATAAACGGGTGTGGAGACAGTGATTCAACTATTTTAAATAAGTCATATATTGGGCTTGGACTTCAGGAGAAAACGTAAAAGAAAAATATCAGAGATGAATGTAAGTATTAATTGTTTTTTTAGTAGTAATAAAAGCTCCGGACATAGTTTGCACATTCTCATACTTTTTTTAAAGGGATACTCGTAGTAACAGGAAAAAAATAATAAAACTATAAACATATATGCAATAAATCTGAACTTAAAACTTACACCAATGTTATCTATATTAGAAATCTTGATAGCTCGGTAAGCAAAACATAAAAAGTAGCAGAGCATCCTCCATTGAAGAGAGGCGGTTTTATGCTGTTTTTAATTCCTCAAGACTAGTTCTATTCCAAAATTGAGGACTCCCCAATCCTAAACAATTATGTCCTAAGCTAGTCTTCAACTTATTTAAATATCCTTATCTTATAACATCTGACAAATCATAAACCGTATATATCCAAAAACAGAGATTGCATCGTAAAATCGAAAGCAAACACGAAATAGTATGATAATGATCACAACAAAAGTCACGGTGTCAACTAGTAATGTGCCGTTCCCGGTATCTTACTCATAGCGAGTATTTTCCCGGTAGCGTTCCCAGTAACATTCCCAATAAGTGGTAATATAGGGGAACATTGAAGAATAAACTGTTTTATCATGACTTTAATTATAATAACTTTTCGACCGTGAGGTTTTACGTCACATTTTAATCAAATTATATTAATATTCTTATTCTAAACAGTATATTCCCAATGTTCCCCTGTGTGCCCCCGGAATATTCCCAGTAAGTTACCGGGTATTTTCCCAGTCAGTATGTTATGTTAATTACTGAGTAAAAATAAAAAGTCGAAAAATACATATTATTTATTCAACAATCAACCTGTTATATAAATATAACAATAATAATTCTTTAGCACGTAAATATTGGAGTAATTAACTATTTTAAATCACAATAATTCAGTCATAATCACAGATAATTAGAGGGATAAATCAAGTGGGAAATATATCTTCCAAATCAGTCAGATTCGTCGTTATTTAGGGGGTTTTGGTCCATTTCGTTATCTTCAACCTCCGAAATTTCAATTTCGGGTTCTGAGTTGAATGAATCTAAGTCAATCACAGCATTATTTGACAATTCGTTATTGATTAATGAGTTATTTGATAAAACATCTGAAAACTCGTCTTCTTCTGAAACTGATTCTGCTGACGACACTGTATCAGCACTATCGACAGATTTATTTGCTATCGTCGGCCCATTCATTAATTTCCAATTGTGGGATACAAAACAAATTTTTCCCGCTCGGTTTGTTGTTAATCTGTTTCTCTTTTTTGTATGCACATTCGAGAAAGTAGAAAATGATCTTTCTACTGATGCTGAAGTAGCCGGAACTGATAAAATCTTTAAAGCTGCTTGTGCCAAAGATGATTTCGGGAACAGTGACTGCCACCATAACATGGGTTCAACTGTTTTAGCCATCTTCCACACAAATTCTTTTTCCCATATGCTTCGACGACATTTATAATTGGACAGTTCTTCCACAATCGTACTAGAATATGACTCATCTATATTCATAATTACTTCCATTCCTGCGATGTTTTCCTCATCTTTTAAAAACACACCTTGATTATTGGGATCTAAGATTGCTGCCGCAAAATGTATCGGTTTAAGGGCATTCGCTTTTCTATTTTTGAATTTCGTCGTCAAGCTTTCTTTGTCGTCACCCAAAAAGGCCTCTGAATCTGAGTTATGAAGTAGTGCTTCAATTTCGCTTACTGCCTTGTGTACTTTATGAATAACACAATAATCACCTTCTAGTTTGGTAATCCAATCAACAATAGGTTTTATTATTTTTTCAAGTTTTTCTAATTCGTACCATACGGTTTCATCCAAAAGTTTTACTTTATATTTTGATAGACGTTGTATATCTTCATGGATTACTTAAATTTGCAATATAACTTTTGATTTCAAGAAGCTTTTAAGACATTGCATATAACTTCCCCACCTAGTCTTGACGGGTAACTGAAGAGAAATATTTATGCATTTGTCTTCTGCAATCTTTCGATATTCCGCATTTACAATATGTGATTGGGTAATACACTTTATTATATCTACAATGTGTGCAAATAAGTTTCTTATCTTTGGTATCTTTAACATATCTCCAATCAATAAATGTAAAGAGTGTGCCAAACATCCGATCCACATTGTCTTTTCATATTTTGCTTTTAATAATCTGCCACATTTCACCATGTTGGATGCATTATCTGATATGATTGCCAGAAACTTTGCTGTTCCAAATTCTTCCAAAATTTTAGAAATCTCGTCAGTTAGGTATTCAGTTGTATGTTTAATATTTTTAGTCTCGATAAATTTATAAAAATATGGCTTTGGTGCATATAAGATAACGTTCAAAATTGATTCATTTCTCAGATTCGACCACCCGTCAATTGCCAAATGTAACACACTTGCTTGTTTCAGTTTGTCCGTTACATTATCTTACATTTCAGTGTATTCCTTGTCCAACAAATACGTAGCCAAAACTTTACGTGATGGAGGACTGTAAGTAGGTTGTAGCATATATAGTGCCTCTTTCCAAAGTGGATGCTCCAACAGACACAGTGGAGAACCGCTTACGTAGATAGCTTTTGCGATGGCCCGATGTACATCCATCTAAAAGAGAAAAAAGATCAAACTAAAATTTCAACGACAAATACTAAAATGTCTAGGTATGTAGGTAATTCTTGTACTACATAAGGGTTAAAGGCTATAATTAGACAAATTTATCATAAAGTAAGATACTATGCAGCTACGTTATATACATTATTCCGTTATGAGGAGTTATTTAAAAAATCAATCTGTCAAAGCCTAGTCTGCTAAATTTCAAATGGTACCTTTCGACTTTTTTCATACAAATATTTGACAGTTGTTTTTTTTTTTAAATAACTCCTCATTGTAGTAATATGTTTAAATTGCAGATTATTTGCAATAAGTTAATCAATACATTATTAAAATTAAAACTGTTTTTAGCCAGAGACAATTAAAATACAACCAAATTGTGTGCATTCAGTGTGGACTGCGTTGGATTGATTCCTTCATAATATAGAGTGCGCTGGTGATTATTTTAAAAGACGCTTCCGTTATTCAAAATGGCGGACAGCGTTGGACAGTGGCGGCAACCAGTTTGACTTTAGAGTTAAGTTTGAGCTATTTTTATGCACTTAATTTGCGTATCTAATATTAAATAAAAAAGTAATGGAATATTCAATGTGCACAATTGCACATCATTAAATGAAATGTTACAATATCAGTTTACTTAGTCAAGCGATGTTTGCAAATATTATAAAGAGAGACTTACCACATCAAATTCGTTTGAAATCCTACTCGATAAAGCCACTAAAGATGTTGAGGTTCCCGGTCGTGGTTCCGATGGCTGCGCCTCGGTTTTATCATAATTTTTTTTAAATAAGTCTTTGACGTCACTGGGGCACAAAGCACATTTATTTAAATGTGTCACAAATTTCGTTGCATTTTTGAAATATTAAACAGTTTTACAAAATGAACACGTGAAAGTGGTTTTATCATTGACAGTAGTTTTTGATATAAAATAGTCGTACACTTTACTTTTCGGTTTCATTTTTACACGTTGTTCGCCCACGGTATCTCAAGGGAAACTAACGGTTTTACGAGGCGCGCACGCAGGCAACCACCGCTTGTAAGAGCAACAGAGATAGAACGATAGGACAGAGTGCTCTTTTGTACACAAGAATCAACCAAAAAAACATAAATTGTACCTGAGGCATATTTTATGATGTCAATTAGTCAGTAAAAAGCGAAATTTAAATTTGTTTCAACATATTAATATATATGCAAATATTATTTATATTTGTACGTACCTACAAACATTTTCTGTACTTTAAATTGTTTATTTTAATACTGTGTCTTGTTTTGATCAATATTGTTAAGCCTAGTACAAAAAATACTGCAAAACAAGATTGCAACCAACAACATTTGAATATTCCCAGTGTTTGGGAATGTTACTGGTAATATTGGAAACTTACTGGTAAGTTACTAAATGGGAAACTACTGGGAACGAGTATTTTCCCAACGGCACATCACTAGTGTCAACACACCCGCAACTGAGCCAAGGCCAGAAACCAGCTTCGTGTTACGACAACTTTTTATATTCTAGCAAATTCTGAACGACGAATTGCGATTTTATGTCATTGGTTGTAATCATAAATTAAAATTATGTACTAACTGCTAATCGGACGCGTTTCGATTGCAGCTGGAAAATTAATTGTTTTATGATATTTATAGAGAAATAAAAAAAAAACTAATTAAATTATCATTTTTATTCACATTTATTGATAGAAGAATCCATTCGTTTATTAAATTTAATTATTATTATTTTTCTTTTAGAATAAAAATTTTAACTATAGCCTACAAATCTTAAGTCTATAATTTTTTGATGAATAAATAAGATTTAGCGACGTTGTTATTATGTCTTAGGATTTTTCAACGTATTTTATTTTAAAATAACATACATACATACATACATATACTCACGGCTATAAATCCCTAAAAGGGGCAGCCAGAGCTGAGAAATTAGAAATTCCACAGCCACTTTTGGAAGTTGAGTGGGGAAAAGATGGTAGAATAAAGGTTGTTGGTGATGGGTCTCCAACCGCATCGCCCAAAAATCCCTTAAAAAGCCCCAAGTCCGTTAGTCGCCTCTTACGTACACCCACCGGAAGAAATGGGGTAGTGCTATTCTAAGCCGACACTACACAGCTAGCTTACTTTAAAATAACGTAAACAAATGAAATATTTTATAACAAAAAATATTAGAAATCTGCCAAAAAATAACATACGACTAAAATGCCATGCCCTGACCAAAAAGTCGGATAACAATACCAGTACTAAGTCAAGACTTTCTAGTCCTAAGGGCAGCTGAGATATTCCGCTGATAAGCAGACAGACAGTCGGACATAATAATACTATAAATTCATACAAACATACATTAAAATACGCACGCATATAAATCCTCAATGGGGTAACCAGATCTTCTGAATTTGAAATAACTCAGTCACTTCAGGAAGCAGAGTGAGAAAGAGATGGTGTCTTATTCATATCTCTTTTTTCAACTTCATAGTATTCTAACCAGGTTCTTTAAATATATTTTTTTCGACTAGATACTATACTGTGTAATCATAAATACCAGAATAGCTACTAAAGTGACTATAGTACAGTCAAACGGCGTGACGGCTATTGCCCCGCGTTATGCAAATTACGTGTTTACCTACATAATACCAATCTATCTATAATAATTGCATCAGATCGCGTAATATTGCTTTGCTTACACTTTACTGTCGCTGTCTGAGATATTCTTATCACTTGCTATGAGTTATAAATTTAGATATGGGGTTATAGTTTGGTAATATTATAATATTACTAGCTGAACCGGCAAACGTTGTTTTGTCATATTAATTATTTGTAGGTAATTTCTAGTCGATTAAATAGAAATAAAAAGTCACTAGTGTACAACCCTTAACATTTAGGAGTACGACCTACCTTATTTTTATTATATTATATTGCAATTACTAAATAATTTAATGATATATTTTGAATGATTTATTTTATTTTTTTTATAATTTGTAAATAATTTTGTATTTTTCTTCTTATGTGTTGTAGAATAAGAATTTAGTTATTAAGTATTGTTGTTGTGCCGCAACGGGGTCTTGTTTGTTTGATGACACTATGATTTGTTAAGATCTTACCTGTAAAACAAGAATGCAAATAAATGAATTGAATTGAATTACCGAATGTGTATGAAAAACTTCATTTAAATTGGGTCAGCCGTTTCGGAGGAGGTTGGAGACAATCACTGTGACACGTGAATTTTATAGATTAGATTACGTAACTGATCAAAAAGAGGCAGTATTTATAGAACATGAATGATGAAAAGAGGCGAGAAAAAAATAAGATTGCATAAAAATCGACCGCAAATTTAATAATTTTATAAAGTTTGAGTCTAATCAATTTGCGTTTGGTTATATAGCATGATGATTTCATTGTGGTATTTCAAGTGTCTTTTATATTTTTAAACCAATATACAGTCGTTCTAACTAATTAGGTGACCGCACATTACCGTGAAGTAACAAGTTTACTTAGACGTAACTTACAATGACTCAGGAAAATATATTGCAATTATGTTTATTTCAAATGTCAACTCGTTGTCAACACAAACATTTAATAATGAGGCGATGATAATTATTATGAACAAGCTTTTAAGTTTGGTTGCAGACTTAAATATGTAAGTGATAGTTGATGGGATAAGTATTTGGTGATCTAACCATACCGTATTGTGCATGTATCGTAGATATTCAAAAACATATATTTTAACAAACCATCTAAGTATCGTTTTTTGCTCAGAGTTTTTTTTTTTAAATTATGTTAGCAAATGAGATAATGGAAAACTAATTAAAACAAAAATTCGACTAAAAAACAACACTTATTTTTTTTATAAAGTGTGGTAAATAATATACAATAATGCAAAATTTTATAAATTCAAATACCAAGAAAAACAAACAAAAACTTTTTATTTGTCTTCCTCTTTAAAAAACACCTTCCGAAGCAACAGTAGTTATATTAGTTTTAAATTTGAACGTTCATAAAATGAAAATTATGATTTAAGATTGAAAAATTATAGTTACTTTTCCTAAAATAAACTTTTAATACAAAAATGCATACGATAAAATAAATAAGCAATAAACGCTGAATCATACAACATAACAAATACAAGAGTTACAACATATTTTCTAAAAGGTGAATTAGATAAACTAGATGAAAGGTCGCACCTTAGTTTTACACAAAAAGTTCTAATTACAGTCTAAAGACTTACATTACATGCTCACAAACATTGTCTAGTTTTCAAACTTAAGTCCACTCATCATGCGTCACGTAACATGTAAGCCAAACAATTGTTCTCATAGTTTAATTTCAAAAGCTTTCGTGTCATCTCCGCAGATCTCTTGTGCAACTGTCACATCACCAGGAAGGAACCAAATAAACTCTTCACCGACTTGACGCAATATACTTAGTGACACTATTTCACTTAATTACTTTATTACTGCGGCTTAGTTAGCGCACTCTTTGTCTGTCATTAGGTTATTCAAAGATTGATACGGAAGCTGCCTCCGGGGTTCAACGGTTAAAGAGTTGAGCTCACGACTCGTTTCAGGTTCACAATCGCCTATTGATTTTGTAAGATATTAAAGTTGCGTTAGGAAGTTTAGGCTGAAAACCTAAATTATCAAAAACGACGGATAATTCCTTCAAACTATAGCTATATAGTCTATACTCTCTCTCTCTCTATACTAGCTTGGTGGACTACTAAATCACTCTGTTAAGGGTTTACTGTTACCTCTCGGTGGGTTGAAACCAAAAGGAGATCCCAAAACACATATATACACATACTCGCGGCTTTAAATTCCTGAACGGGGTAGCCAGAGCTTTCGAATGAGAAATTCCTCAGCCACTTTTGGAAGTTGAGAGGTGGAAAAGTTCGTGACGGGTCTCCAACCACATCTTCCAAAAGTATCTTACGGTCACCCACGGTAAGAGATGGGGCAGTGATATTCTAAGCTGACACTACACAGATTTGCCAAAGAAAAGTCAACAAAAGTGAAAAAAGAACAATATCATTGTTTACCACCGTGTTGCCATGTTCCGCTGTTTAGGCACGAACCGGAACAATATCAGATCAAATAAGAGACATAATAATAAGCAAGTGCGTTTGCACTACCAAATGGTGCATGGCGGGCAATATTTTACGCCGAATTAAGATGTAACTACTTATTTACTCGTATTTTTGCGGCAATAGGATGCGGTCTCGATTCAAGATTCTCATGCAATTACTTAACTTTCAATGCCATAATTTAATTTCGATATTTGAACACATTACAAGTTATTATATATAACTATTATATATAACTATGCCGTGTAGTGCCGGCTTAGAATACCCCTACCCCTTTCTACCCACGGGTGTCGTAAGAGGCGACTAAGGGTATTGGGGCTTTTTATTGGATTTTTGGGCGAAGCGGTTGGAGACCCATCACCAAAAACCTTTATTTTTACCATCTTTTCCCCACTCAACTTCCAAAAGTGGCTGAGGAATTTATAATTCCTTAGCTCTGGTTACCCCTTCTAGGGAAGTATAGCCGTGAGTATATGTATGTATGTATGTATGTACAAGTTATTCTATCCGTATTTATATATTGTATCGGTTGGGACCGAGATTTGAATGGTAACAGGAAAATATAACTTTTTTGTAATATCTCCAAGAGCTTTTACGAAATTATTTTGACAAATTTTCGAATCTTTTAATTCAGGAGTGCAAGCCGGGTGTGACCCCCACTAGACTTCCAAAAGTGAGTGAGGAATTATAATTCAGAAGCTCTGGTTACCCCCTTTTACAATTTACAGTATAGTTATAGGAACATTCAGTATAACCATAGCAAGTTTCTTTTCACTGCAAAAAGCGATAACACCGATCTTCAAATCGTTTCATAACCCACTATTTAGCATTCACCACATATTCAATACCGGAGACATATAAAATACAAATGACCTAAGTCATACATGAGCTGAATAAAACATACGTAATTGCATGAAAAGGTCTTTAAAAAACGCGGAAGAAGTCAAATTACGCAGTGACCGAACGTGGACCGATCTTATGACATTTTGTAGCGAAAATACTAATCATGTGCTTTGTAACTGGCTTTTGGATTGCAAAATGGCATAAAATAAGATTGTGTACAACATGTTCCACGGTTTGCCTCATACTTTACCAACACACTTGGACCAAATTGAGAGTGTGCTCAAAAAGGCTGGCGTCCGAAGCATAAAGAATAAAAGAGCATGTATGAAAAGATTGATGGATGTAAACGAAGCTAAAGAGGTTTGTCAGGATCGTACGAAGTGGCGATCAATAGTCTCTGCCTACCCCAATGGGAACTAATGGCGTGAGTATATGTATGTATGTTTACCTACAATGTTGATTGTTTACAATTTTTTACTGATGTTCTATGAAGTTCATATTTTAGACTTGTCTATTAGAATGTTATGATTATGAGTAATTTGCTATTAGTATTTGTTTTGGGTTTATGTATTATGAATGAGACCGTATGTCATTTTATTGTCAGGTGCTAACTGAAAATTATTGTTGTGAGGTTACACTCACAACAATACGCTGAGTTAGCAACCCTTTCGTTGCAAGACTTTTTAATTTTTATCTGGATTTACTGCACTAGTTGTTTGTTTTTGTGTTTAAGTGTTGTAAGTTTGTATGCAACGAATAAATATTTTCTTTTTTTTCTTTAATTAAAGCCCGTAATTGCTCGGAATGTTTGGTTTGGATTGCTTACAAGACAGGTTCAAAACATTTGAAGGTGAAGGTATATCTTCCCACGGGTGCCGTACGAGGCAACTCAGGTATTTAAGGCTTCTTTAGTGATTGTTTAGCCCTGGGAATGAAGGCCCACTGCCAACCATCCTTTATTTTAAAGTACCTATTTCACCCACCTAACTTCAAAAACATACATACATACATACATATTCTCACGCCAAGATGGGAACTAATTCCCATTGGGGTAGGCAGAGACTATCGATCGCCACTTTGTACGATCCTGGCAAACCTCTCTAGCTTCATTCACATCCATCAATCTTTTCATACATGCTCTTTTATTCTTCGTACTTCAGACACCTGCCTTTTTGCGCACATTTTCTATTTGATCTAAATGTGTCCTCCGAGGTCGTCCTCTACTAACATTACCTTCCACATTGGCTCTATAGATCTCTGTAACTTCAAAAAGTAACTTACTAATTTCCAAACATGAAGCTCAGCTTACCCCTTATCTGACATTTCTAATCTTGAGCACAGGTAGGTTCAATGTAAATAAAACTTGAAAAGAAACTACAAAGTGAAAATAACATCAAGTTAAATACAATGTGTATGACATCCAAAAAGAACAAGTGTATGGCGATAAGAAACGTGAAATGATTTAAAAGGCTTTAGGGCTGGAGTTCAAGGTCGAGTAATCAATCAAAGTGCTCGGAGTCCGATCACTTTATCAGAGGAACAGCTTCGACAACTTTATTAAACACGAGCAAATGCAATATTTATAAAACGACGATTTAAGCGTAAAATTATTGTTATTTTTTAGGAATAACCTTGTCACGAATATTTTTGTATGCATTTTTTATTAAGTTTGTCTCATGATGCATTAAAAAAAACTAGAGGTATTTGATATACCCACGGTTATAAATCTCAAGAAGGAGTAGTCGGAGTCTCAGATGAAAAAAAAACTACAGCCATTTTACATCAGACATTTTTTGTTTAATTTCTAAATTATGGCATAGCACAGAGTAGCAATCAAATAGATATACCCAAACTAAATATATTTGGCACCAAAACCGAATATGTTCGGCACGAAAACCGAATAATTTGGCCAAATACGAATAGCGTGCGGAATCATGCGGTATATACCGAAGACCAAATGAATGTTCGGCGCATCTCTAATTTAATTATTATTTATTTACAAGACACAATTGTGCGCAGATAAGTAATTCCAATTTATCAGTGCGTCACATTTCCAAGCACACACACAGATGAATAAAAGGTCTACAGACACCTACAAATGGAATAGCTGTTAGCGTGTTTGCTAATTATGTCATCCATCCACCAAGCCGCCGAGCCGGTCCCGACTGCCACTACACTATTACGTCACTCATACACTTTCGTTAGCAGTGCAACCTATTCGCATACTGAGTTACTGACCTATTTATTATGGAAATGCGTTTAACGTTCGTAATACTCGTAATACGAGTTACTAACTGCGTGTACTAACGATCGGCTTGAGACCAAGCGGTTTTGGGTTCGAATCCCATAAACTCAATTAGTGAATCACGTGATAATAGAAAAGTTTATACGACTCCGTTTTTAGTATAGTTGGCAATGGCCAAACCAACCTCCTTAACATGGATTCGACCCCTTTTACTCGGTAGAGGCATATATGGGCTGTCATTAATGAAATAGCGATCGATAGTCTCTGCCTACCCCAATGGGAATTAATGGCGTGAGTATATGTATGTATGTATTAATGAAATAGTAGTCTGTTACCAAAAGACAAGAAAAATAGGATTTGGTAGTATAGATAAGTCACTTGTGAATTTAAAGTTCTTGTAAACATCAAACTAGAAGAAATAAAATATTTATTTATTTATTTACATTACTTTTTCTTATATTTCTAGTGAAACTACAAGTACCTTGGTGTGGGAATTTTAATGAGGATTCTTTAATTATTTGAAAAAGTTCGAATATTTCCCTTACTTCTATTAGTTAGGAAAAATTTACATTATATATGTTTTGACAGATTTGAGTTAACTGCAGTGTAAAGAAAGATAGACGGCGAGAATTATAAATTAAGAAATTACGTTAAAATATAAACAGCAAAGATATTGGTACAACGAAATCTAAGCATCACTCTCTTACTTTTGTTTATTTTTAAAAGCTGTCCCGTCGATACTACAAACTTAGCATTAAGAATATTAGTAAAGATAAGAGCAATAGTCTCTGCCTACCCCAATGGTAAATAATGTCGTGTAAAGATGTGTTTCTATGTAGTAAAAGACAAGTCCTAATAAAATGAATCACCGATGCCGGGCTTTCAGTAACATCTCTACGTTTTATTAACGAACATAATTTTACATCAACAGATCATTTATGTGTTTTGAGATGTTAGTCTGATTTATAGGTATGACACAATATTGGACCTTTCACTACTCAAAAACTAACCTTTTACCAGTAGTATTTTCTAAAATTTTCACGATTGCACATTATAATTGAAACAACTATTGATTTTCGGATATTTTAATCGCGTGTTATTACATTATTATTTTTTTATAATAATGTAATAACACGCGATTAAAATATCCGAAAATGAATAGTTGGTTTAACCTTTTGGCAGTGTTAAATAATTTAATACATTCGGTTGCATTACATTATTGGATGGTCAGTTTTGATGATTATTACTTACATTATTCAGAAAGCAAGTGTTCATTATTTTCTGAGTGTTTGGCTAGTATGTAATAAAATAATAAGGGACAAACATCAATAATATAATATTTATATATAATTTTGGTATATGTTGAGTGATTTTCGGGCCATAAGATGATTGATGATGGACTCATCATTAACTGTCCTCTATTTTACTATCTTCAAACCCCTCAGACATTTTAAAACTAGCAAAGTAATCTCTAAGTCATAGAGAACTTAGCTAGGTAAATAGAGAAGAAACGCAGTCAATATCCGTAAGCGTTGCAGTGCAATTCAACTGACTAAAGCAAAGCAAAGGTGTGACCAACAAAAGGTAGTTAACATATCAAATCGTAGGGAAAACGTTTTTGAGGATTAGTTTTTCGCGATTTATTCAGCATTTCATTGAACAGTCATTTTCGTTCCGCTCTATTTACTCTATGATGTGAGGCATAGTTATTTATTTTCATTTTATTCGCATCAATATAACAATTAGAGACAAGCTTAACCTGATAGCATAAACACTAAACGGCACAGTCTAACATTAACGTGAATCGCAGTTAGTGCAATCGAGTGTGTTGCAACACTTATGTAACGCGAACGCCGCGCCAGGTCGCGCGCGCGCGGCCAGCCTTGCGCTAGAACAAGGACTTAGCTTGGTTATCCTTGCTATTGACTTCAACTGTAGTCGTTATGGTTGTATTACGTTTTACATTAAGCTTTCGTATCTTATTTTTGAAGAATAAGTTTATGTTTCCTAATTCGTTTATAAAAGTCACTTTTAATTTAAAAGTTAGATTAATTTTATAAAATCATAGGCCAGTTAGCAGTGCAATCGAATGTGTTGCAACACTTATGTAATGTCAACGCCGCGCCAGGTCGCGCGCGCGCGGGCAGCCTTGCGCTAGAACAAGGACTCAGCTTATCCTTAATATTGACTTCAACTTTATTACCGCTGAGGAATGCTGGTTAAAATTATTTAGTGGTTTTACTTAGATGCACATATGTTTATATGTGAACGTACACCATTAGTTCCATTCGGGTAAAAAGGTCATAATATAAGGGCATGTATGAAAAGATTGATGAGTATGGATGAAGCTCAAGAGGTATTCTAGGACAGGATTTTATTTTTTGACTGACTCCATGTTCCGACGTTCGGAGCCTTCACCAAACATAGTTCGATATCCGAAGGTTCCAAAAGTTTCAAATTCGGAATTTCAGTAGATATCGCGATAAAAGTTGTTGAATTAAGGCTTCCAGACGCATCACCAATTAATCACTTCAAAAACCTCAATATCTGAGTCGCCTATTGTCACCCACGGAAAAAAATATGTTAGTGCTATTTTAAGCCTACACTACATGGTTAAGTAAATCTTCAACATATGATAAATATCAATCTTGTTAATTTCAAACTAAGATAAGAAATAATCTTATTTAGATTGATTGTTTACATTAAAAGCATTTCGTATTAACTTTGATGGATAGTCATTGTAAAGACATATTTTGTCTCAGTTTTTTTGACAAGAACAATGATAGATATTTTCGCGTTTCGTTGAGATTTATAAGATAAATATGTGCTGGGAATTGTCTAATTAATAACCTTTTAGTATAACTCTTTATTAATTATGTTACATTGGTTTCATACGTTTACATTACAGCATATCTCAATCATATTTTTTGTAAATTACAGTAAAGCTTTATCTCAATCCTAACTTGCTTAGGATATTACACAAGGATGATGGTATATTTTTTACTAGAGAACGGACCCAGCTTCACACGGCTCGTGTTCTTTTATAAGTTACTTGAATTTCTTCAATCACTGTTCACCTATTATGAAATTTATCGTGATGATATATAACGTATGTGCATTCTGAGGTTGTACATACATACATACATATTCGCACTCTCAGAACGAAAGAGGCTCAAGTCGAAAATAGTGATATTGAGTAGCAACCATAGAGAGGCATAAAAAAGTATGTTCTAAAGCAATGGCACTTATGGTTATAAGGACAGAAAATTCGCTATCCTGTTTTTTTAACAATAAGTGCCTTTATTTTACTATTCATCGGATAGAACATACTTTTTTATGTCTCTCTATGATTGTAACTCAATATCGCTATTTTTGACTTGAGCATCTTTCGTTCTGAGAATACTCACAACCAAAAATCCCTAGGGGTAGCCAGAGCTAGGGAATTTGAAATTCCTCAGCCACTTTTGGAAGGTTGAGTGGGGAAAGGGTGGTAAAATAAAGGTTGTTGGTGATGGGTCTACAACCGCATCGCCCAAAAATCCCTTAAAAGCCCCAATACCGTTAGTCGCCTCTTACGTACACCCACCGGAAGAAATAGGGTAGTGCTATTCTAAGCCGACACTACACGAGGTTGTATGTATCTTAATTAATAAATTTATTTTTTTAATCGGATGAATAGTTTGAAGCATATTGATAACAGACTACGAACAAGTATTTCCTCTTCATAAATAGTACAGGATACCAATAATAAGTATTCATCTATCAGAAAATAGTTTTTACTAGGCAAAACTCAATCTTAGCAACACAACTTTCAAAATAATGCATAATTGTATAACAAGGTTAATTGTTGTATAGATAGATAAACTTGAATAATACTAATTAAAATCTTACAAGTGTTAATCATACATAAATAATATTTAATTGCTTTGTATTCAACAGTTATGTGTACACGCTAAGTAATCGGTAACCCAAAAACAGACTTTCAAAACCGCTGATCGTTTTTTAATTAATAACTGAGTGAAATTTATATAGCTTGTATAACATCGTTTAAATGTAAAATTTACAGTTACCCTAAAATAAATAGATATACACATATAATATATAAAATATGCTATTACCAAATGGAAATCCCTAGTCTCAGTTATAAACAGTAAAAGTTATTTAAATGCATATGTAATTGCCAAAAATTATGTAATAAACGTAGCAATATATACTCGCTGCCTACACTACCGGTAAAAAATGGTGTAATTATAATTATTAAAAAGTCGTGTATGAAGGACTTTAAGAATGCATACTTGCATTTGCTGGTTAATGCGATACTAACTCAATGATATATTAAATATGATATAATACACGTAATAAATAACATTCAAACATAAGAAACGATAATTTATCCTCATCCCATAAATGTTGTCTCAGCGGGGATCGAACCCGCAACCTCTGTACAGAGAATCTAGTCACTTACTTCGATTATTACTACTTTCATGTTGTATCATATGAGGGACTTTATAAAGTTTTTTTTACTCTTTTTACTTTTTTACTATTTGGCCACGGACGTCGTCAAACGTCATTGACATGATACATCAGTAAACGGTAGTAAGTTCCACCCACGGAAACCGAGGACTAGGTCAAACGAAAGCGATAAACTAAGTAAGTCATAATCAATGATTAAATATAAACAGTGATTATTTCGCTATGCAATATCGGTGAGTATAATTTCGATGGTAATTTAGAAAATTGCAGGCTCCATGTAATTGAAATTATGAAATCATTGCATCGATTCAGCTCAACTTCCGCCATCACAGCTTTCTTTGCAGGAACTTTTTATGGTGTGATTTGTGTATGATTTACAGTAATCTTGATCTTTAAGATGGATTTTAAACAATATCTGTATCATTGGATAGAAACTTTCACTAAATATGTAATAATCCCTTCTCGAGAAATTGGCTCAAGCATCTGAATACGATGATAAAGGCGTAATGCAGTACTCTGGACTAGTAAGGTTTAACAGATTAGCACCTTCTATCGTAAAAGTAGCCGAGACCGACGATGTCTTTACGTGCCTGACGAACCAGGAAAATAGTATATAGTACCTAAGGCAAATGAATTGATAATTCCGAGGCTCTGGCGATCCCTTGGGATATATAGCCGTCACTGTAGTACTCACGATGGCACCCATATTAGTCACATACACATACATACATATACCCACGCTAATAGTTCCCATTAGTGAAGGCAGACTATACACATCTTTGTACGACCGTGGCAAACCTCTCTAGCTTCGTCTACTTTCTTTGATCTTTTGATACATGCCCTCTATTCTTCAGACGTTGGACGTCTACCTTCTTTAGCACATTTTCTTTTTGATCTATATGTGACCTGCGTGGTTATCCAGTTCTGACACACTGGCTCTATATATACATCAATTAAATACCTCTGTTTCAAGAGTACGACCATGGGACGTTAAAGTAAACACCAATGTCCCTTACTGAAATTACCATCCACATTCTCTGAACACTCAAATATTTTATAAACCTAATCATAATCAACCTCCACCTTCCAACGCACAATTCCCACATTTACTCACTCCGACGCCATTGTGTGCGATCCCTAATCTACGGAGCGCGTGCGCGTGCGCCGCACTGTGACCGTCATTACGTTCACGTAACGTTACGTAAACAGGCGACTGCTACCCTTGCGAACGTAACGTTACGTATCGGAGCTCATCTTTCTACCATTTTTATTGAACTCTCTATGAAATAAAAAAGAGACGCGGGGACTATGACTTGAAGACAAAAGTTTAAGACTAAATATTTCAAAAATGCAGTACACATGTGTCATTTTTGACTGCCAACTTAAAGTGAAGTTTGATTAACAATAGTATTTGATTAACAATGTGTTTATGATGTTTAGACCTGCATAGGCGTTACTTGCATCAGTATTCCGCGCAGAAAAGTAAACATTTATTTTTTTATAAAGCTTTTAACATAATGGAATCATTAAATACACTCTGTTTGCAGTAATTCTGATGTTGGAATTTGAAGCTATTTTGGTATTGTTAACATTTTGCTTGCATAGTCAACCTGTATGGCGTATATTTTATATTTTTGGTATCTGTTCTAATTGGTCTTAGTTTGGTATAGGCCTGTCATAGTCTGATTCGTATCAGTTTTAAAACATTTTTTTTTACTCAAAACATCATTGAAATAAAATGAATACCAAGACGTTGCGATAACTCAATATTTTTTCGTTTGTCTTTTTTCACGTATCAATATTTTATCGAAACGCAACTCACAGCATTTAGTCAAGCCCTCAAAAATACAAATACGTAACTTTTAACAAAAGCTTGAACATACTTCTAAAGGATAAAACTTTAATGGCTCCTGTCTTCATAACTGTCCCATGACGCATATTACACGGACGACACTTACGCAAGATAAGAGTGAAAGTATGCCGGTAGCGAGTCGTGGCCTTCACCCCGCGCAGTGTAAGTGGAGTCGCCTAATGAGGTCAGTGCTCCCAATGTAAGACACACCTCTTGCTATGGTCTTTAATATATATCGTAATTATGGTCAATGGCTATGATTACTATTGATTACACATAAATAACTTTTTTTTTAAAATACCTACTGACTATAAATCCATAATATTATATATCAAAACTGACTTTACCATCCACATTGGCTCTATATATGTTTTGCTAATTTTCTTTCATCATCTCATTTTCTATCTTTTTTAAAATATCATCTTTCACATAGCATTTTTCATTAATTACACTATTTTTCACTCCGTTACGAAACATGTCATTGTCGTGGGCACAAAAAAAGGATGGAAGCAAGTAAATTTGTGAAAGAGATATATAGAGCCAATGCGAATGGAAATGTCACTTGTGATATATAATATTATGGATTTATAGTTGATAAGTATGTTCTGAAAAAGGTAAGCATGTGTAAGCACAGCCATAGACCATTTAATTAAGAGGTGGATAATTACGGGACATATTTCAATCAAATAGAGAATGGGCCAATCTGTGTTAATTAAAAAAGCAGACGTCCCAAGTATGACGAATAAATATGGAGGGCAAGTATGAAAATATTGATGGATTTAAATAAAAATAGAGAGGTTTGCCCGGATTGCACAAAATGGCGATCAATAGTATAGTATACATACCTGTTACAGTTTAAATAAACATGCAAGTGAATAAAAATTCAGATATAACTTTGTTACAAATATAGCTAATCAAAAATTTAAATCGACTACATGATTTCCCGTCAAAGACATATGTAAATCGATAGACTTTTGTAGTAATCGTCTTGAGTGGTGATCGATAAAGATATGTCTGTCAATCCGTCAATAATTATTGAAACATGCGTCTCAAGTATATTATTTTAATACACCGACAACTTTTATTTTCTTTCATTTAATTGCTGAATGTCCAAATTTGGAAATGGTTTCAAAACTATACGTTTGTGTAACAGACCTCAAGAGGATGAAAGTAACAAAGTATAATTCTATTGTCACTGATATCTGATCAATTCTCTTTAATAAGATATTAATTATATAGTGCGGTGTTCAACACGATTGTATTGAGACCAATCGACAAATAAAATAAAAGTTAAGCCATTTATTTTGGTACATGTTTTTCTATTGCATAACAACCATAGAATATCAAATAAAATTGTGAATATTTCTGATTACATAAAGTAGGATTTATTCACAGTATTTTCGCTGCTTTTAAAACTCAGAGTAATTAACCCGAAATAAGGAAACTTAATTTAGGTAATAATTTCATCCACCAATTAAAGCAATGAAAGATCAAATGGTGGGTTAGAAGCGATAACTTCAGATGGAGCTTGCATCAAAATAAGGCCTTATCAAATCATAAGTAAGCATGCTTGCTTTGCCTCAGAATGCCTTAGAATACCCGGCACCAGACCAGACGAACCAAAGTTAATGTCCATGTTCTAGAACTTTTATACAAGCCGGCCGTTTCTTCGGCAAGGCCAAAAATTATCCGACGAGTAGTCGGCGCGGGACCTGATGCAACAACGTCTTTGGTCATATACTTCAGCTTTTAAACGTCTTGGGTTAGTTTGTCCATCATGACCATTCGCTACCGGTTAGCCATCATACATATACATAGATATACTTACGGCTATAAATCCCTAGAAGGGGTAGGAAGCTAAAGAATTAGGAATTTCTCAGCCACTTTTGGAAAGTTGAGTGGGGAAAAGATGGTAAAATAAAGGTTTGGTTAAAAAATGGGTCTCCGACCACATCACCCAATAATCTCTTAAAAGCCCCAATCCCGTTAGTTGTCTCTTACGTACATCCACCAGAAGAAATGGGGTGGTGCTATTCTAAGCCGACACTACCTAGCAGCATTACTGGGTAAATGGCAACCGGAGCGTATAAATAACAACAGACACTTCACATTTCAATAAAACCTAATATTTCGCAATGCAAAAACGCAGCGCAGCCAACAAGTGCACATACAAAATTTCGTCAACACCAAACTCGCGTGAAAGTTCCCGTAGTAATATCTTCCAGCGGCCTTCACCTACTGCCACGGCGCATATCTTGAAACGAGTTATCATTTTAATATATGATAATCGTTCGCCATTATTATATAACGTTTAATGTGAGCTATTGAACTTGCAACACGTATGTTTTATTTTTGGAGCCGGAGCGAATTTGGTAACGTTTTATGTTCGCGATCTTGATTATAAATTCGGTTAAGTTTGTTACTATTTATTTTTGGAGAGATTTACATTCGGTTTTGGAGAAGAGCAGAAAAATGGATTCCAAGGAGTATTTCTAACAAGGGTTATGAAGGCTCGGCAAAACAAAAAAAGCGCAAATAATTTCAATTCAAATATAAAAACATACTCGCTAATAATCAGTTCCTCAACTAGTTTTAAATCTTTCGTGGGATCCAACGACAGCGCCCTAGAATCACTTAAAATGCCCTGATCTCCTTCTCGATGTCGCTTCGTTATTACGAAGCCACGGGAAGGAAAGGACTAGTGCTATTCTAAGTCGATACTATACAACTTATTTTTAGTTAGTAGAGCTGTGTAGTGTCGGCTTAGAATAACACTACCCTATTTCTTCCGGTGGGTGTACGTTACGTAAGAGGCGACTAACGGTATTGGGGATTTTAAGGGATTTTGAGCGATGCGGTTGGAGACCCATCACCAATAACCTTTATTTTGCCATCTTTTCCCCACTCAACTTTCCAAAAGTGGCTGAGGAACTTCTAGTTCCTTAGCTCTGGCTACCCCTTCTAGGGATTTATAGCCGTGAGTATATGTATGTATGTTATTTTTAGTTGTCTTAATTAAACAATTAAATAAAATTATTTCGACTTGAGTCTTACAAAACCAGTTCATAAATAAAATCAAAACTACATGATACGAATAACTCCGCAATATATATTGAAAAGGTAAACGATCAAATTATGAGGTACTGATTATAGCTGTCAGCAACTTACATAATAGTGAATAATCATTTTCACGGCAAATTAGTTAGATCACTGAATGACCTGTAACTCGGCTTGTTGCCAACCATTCGTCTTTGTCCGTCATACTTAGATTCTCAATGCTTTTTAGTCATAGCACATTAGCTATGTTCTGGCTCTTTGAAAGCTGTTGTTTCTCAGTTTCTTATTTTACGACACATTTGCAATTTACAGAGGAATGAGGATACTAATATGTTTTGCGTTTGTGACGAATCGGCCAAGCACATTTAGTTGGACGCATAACAGCTTTCTTCCACTTTTTCAACTTCGATGTTATAAATATATATTTCACTGTTAGGTTAATTTACATTCATACAGGATGCGTATAAAATAAAATTATAGTTCCTATTGGGCTAGGTTGGGACTATCGATTGTAACTTAGTACAGCCTTGGCCAACCTCTCGAACTTCATTTACATAAATAAACCTTTAATAATGAACTCTTGAACTTTTAGTCAAATGTTGGACCACATTAAAACAAAAACAATAAATTAAATCAAATTTCTGGCGGTCACTGTAGCTTACATTCTTTAGAAAAGTCACAACCAGTTAAACCCCGAATAAATGAAATTGAGTATCAAAGTTTGCCTGAAGATTATCTTTTTGGTTTGACGGATATAAGTCTACCTAATAAAATAAGTTTAACTAATTGCCGTGTAGTGTCGGCTTAGAATAACACTACCCCATTTCTACCTGTGGGTGATCGTAAGAGGCGACTAAGGGTATAGGGGCTTTTTAAGTGATTCTTGGGCGATGTGGTTGGAGACCCGTCACCAAAAACATTTATTATTGCCATCTTTTCCCCAATCAACTTCCAAAAGTGGCTGAAGAATTTCTTATTCCAAAGCTCTGGCTACCCCATTAAGGGATTTATAGCCGTGAGTATATGTATGTATGTATGTAAGTCTAACTAAAAATATTACGGGCAAGAGCTTTGACAATGGCTCTTAGTCAGATCTGAGAATTGACTAGTTACGGTTAAGGATTAACTATAGCAGTCACATTAGACCGCAAACATATTCAGTACCGCCAACCTGGAATAACCATATTCAGGGTGAGAGCAGTAAGAGTAAAATAACTTTTCAATGATAGGTAGCAACTAGTTACTGTTTAGGATGTTATCATAGACTATATGCTTATGTCCCCATAGACAGGTTTGAGAAATTAGCCTCTAGCCGAGTTCGGGTACACAAATCATCAATTTGGTAACCCGGACTGTAAGTTTCTACCCTCAAAAATTCTTGGAACCACATGAATTTTAAAATCAAATTTAAAGTTTATGTATTTCCACCTGCACTATACTATAAAACCCGAGACCTCCGGATCTTGACTTAAACAATCTAACCGCAAGACCACGTCAATTTCATTTAGTACCACAGCCAAAATTACATGAATGCCATCAAAGAACAATCAAAACACAAGATTTAATAGATTAGACAACCCGTCACAGTTGTATGGAACAGTTCCGCTCTAGTTACTAGTGACAGCAATAACAGTGGCCATATGTGGAACACCTGTGTTACGCACAATATTGTGTAATTGCGTTTGATTATACTACAATTTACTTTATAGTCAATAAATAATTGATAATAATTGTAAATAACTTGGAAAATTTTGCCATAATCGGACGAAGTGGCGATCGATAGTATATGTCTACCCCAATGGGAAGTATTGTCGTGATTATATGTATTTGGGTAAAATTTAGCATGAAGATGTTAAAATAATTACAATACATTTTCAGTAAGGCAATGCTAACTCAATGATTAATATTTATATTTAATTATACTCCAAGAAAATTTATTCTTTTCAAAAATTAAGCGATGATAATTAGCCTAATTATAACATGAGACTTGCCTAAAAAAGATTATGAATATTATGAATTCGATACATACCAGTACATACCTACAGTTACGCCCTTTGTTCCCAGTGGAGTATGCTTAGACTATCGATCGCCACTTTGTACGATACTGGCAAACCTTTCTTCTTTTTCTGTTAATAATCATCAGGCTTTGTAATATACCTTACTAAACCCAAATATAACTCTTTTGCAGTTTTATTGATCTAGTATTAATAGTATTGATATCTGAGCTAATAACGAACATCGATAGCATCGAAGTGAATCACAAAAAGATGAACAATAATTATGCAAAAAGTTGCTAAGCTTTCACAATACATTAACACATAATAGCAATGCCACACGTCTGTGCCAGACCAGACATTAATATAAGTAATTATACATGCACATACATACATCCTACAACCATTGAAAACGCATCAACTGATAATGATGTTTTAATTCTCTTGAAGAACAGTTGTAATGCACATATTACTGAAAATGTTGATGAACATTATCGAAGTTTTGCCAAAATAAAAGAAAAAGGCAATCGACAGTTTCTGTCCACCCAAGAAGCTAAAAGCATTCATATATAAATTTACCATGAATAAAAGTTTACCGGTTTTTTAGAAAGAATCCCTTGTAAAGTATCGACGATCAGTTGGGCAACTATAAGAAGTGTCAAGTATACAAAGCACATTGGCTAGATTAAAATCTTTGCAGAATCAAAAAATTAAGATTTTATAACTTCCTCTTCACATATGTGAAAAGACAACAAATAAAGACAAAAACCAAATTGAAACGGCAACCCATAGCTTAAACAGTTTTCAACTTGTTGCAAAAATCCACCTAAATGGAAGGAAGGACAAGGTGACAAGGAAGGTTATAGATAAGAGTGTATGCGATAATTAAACAGATAAGGATAGCCGTAACACACTTTCCTGGAGTACTCATTAACTTGGATTGTCTCAGAGTTCAGGGTTCCTTGATGGTTTCTCGTAGATTGTTGCAGATAATAAGGATGACATTGTTAGCAACAATGTACTTATTTAATGGTATGAATTTAATATTGACCTCCATGTTGACTAATCTAATAAGTGCAACTTAATATGTTTTGTATTTTATTTACATAATCATCATCACATTTCGTTTAATAGTATTTTATTGTTGTCTCTCAAGTTCTAAATAGAATTTGAAGAAAAATATACATATTTTTTAAAACGCAACTTTATAAAAATTCTTATTAGAAACAAGTTTTCTATTTTGATACATAAGCCCAATTTCCATCTGACAAAAAAGATTGGAAATTAAATTGTTTCTATTGGAATAACATCGAAATCCCATTCAATTATTGATCCCATTCACTACTCTTTTATCTCTACACATCAAATTTAACAAAACATAACACCTATTATTGTGTCGGGTTATCAACGGAAAAAGTCGAGAAGAAATCTCTTCGTTACTCAACCAAGAAACAGTTTTAAATTATTGTGTCATTGATAGCGAGCCACCGCGATCACTTTCACACGAATGTAATGTTTAGAAATTAGATCATATCTTCCGCTGCACCATCAGGAAGTGGCCTGATTCTTTCTCGCTCGCACAAAATATATCATCTATATATTCGTCTCTTTCCCTCTATCACTAAAGGTGCAATATTTCTAACAGACACCTGTTTCATCTCCAATGAGCATAAACTTTCTCTTCAAACCCCTGTATTCAATATCACATTGTAAGGGTCTTGATGCAATAATGTACTTAGGTAGATTGCTCATTCATGTCTGCTTAAGTATATTCGCTCTCGTGAACGATTTATAGCGTTGAAGAGTTCTCTCACTTCCTACAATTTTGTAGAAACTTAGTTTGTTGCAATTTTGTTATATAAAAGGATATCAGATTGAATTTCGTCTTACCTAAAATAAATAATGCAATCCGTCATTCTTCCTCAAATTTCGTAATGTTGGGCTTACCTGAAATTAAGAAGAACATTTAGTATGATGAAAATATAATCTTTGCTCTAATTTTAGTCATAAGTATAAATGAAAAGTTTTACACATTAACACAAAGGATTATTTATAAGTTTTGTAAGGACCGCACTAAACTAAGTTTTGTAAAACACAAATGAAATTAAAATATATAACACCATTTCGGACCTATTTGAAATTAAGCCTTTCTTCTCATGTTATTGCCTTTTAGGGTGCTAAGACTTCCTTCTGTGCAAGCTATAGATGACCAGCATAAAAACCACACTCTTAACATATTTTTTCTAAATTTTTCAGAAAACGACCAGAAGTTCGAAGAAGCATTGTTGCGATGAGGTGTAACATGTCAAGAGTATCTCAACTGGCGAAACATAGGAACAAACATATGCGAAGAATTAAACCTCCAGATAGGCACAAATCCAACTAAGAAAACTAAAAACAATACAATACCTGGAACCTAGTCGAAATCAAAAAGCCAAAGTAACAAAAACTACAGATATTGTGATACTTTTGTAAAATTCTAGACGCTTTAAGAGAGTTACCAAAATGGGTATTCACGTTCTCTTAGCTTCAACAGCGCTAAAAACAGTGAGTGTCACTGGTCTATGGCTAATACCACTTCTGCTTGGAGCACTAACTTTCCACAACTATAATTCTTATGATCCTGAAGCAAGGGTGCTAGATAAAGATCCAAGAAGAGAATATGACTTTATAGTAGTCGGCGGCGGATCTGCGGGAGCAGTTGTGGCGAACCGACTCACTGAAATAAAACATTGGAATGTCTTGCTCATGGAATCGGGTATATTTTCTATATTTATTACTTAATATCTAGAATAATCTTATTTGAAATGTTTTACCATTTTGTTGTATTTGATATCCTTTAATTCAATTATACTTTGGGAATGTGCCAAAATATAATTGAATCTTAGCGAAGTCTATAGGGTTTACTCCAAACTCAATCTCAAACGCTCACGCCGTTTATCGAGGAAGGAGTAGGCAGAGGTACTAACACTTCTAAACATGACGTGGCATCATGACCTGGTGTTAAGAGTCCCACGTTTTGCTTTGACAGTATACTCACGTGATAGGGGGTAGGCCTGTCGCTGTTTGGTACAATTACGGGTTTCATCACAATGTTTTCCCTCACCGTTAACAACCATGACAAATTAACCACGTATATGACTTTAGAAAAGACAAATTGGTGTAGGCCCGGCCCGGGATTTGAACCCTCATTGTCAGCGCAATATGCGGTATTCAACCCACTGAGCTATCATGGTTGCCTATAGGTTTACCTAGGCAGTAATTTAGTAGCAATGATTGATAATAAACGTCTATTGCAGAACGGCATCACCATTTATACTAGCCTCTGCCCACAAAACTTGATAATGCAAACATTTCCTTATGTTTTAATGCATAATACTCAATACACAATCGTAAAAATACTGTATGAAATTTAACTATTATATCAATGAAATGAAATAAAAATTCTTTTGTATGCATCTATAAAAGCAAATTGACTGTAAGTAAACACTCTATATTTAAGCTTATTACTATCACTGACAACCCTTTTGTAATTTTCAGGGCCTGATGAAAATGAAATAACAGACGTTCCTTCATTAGCCGGTTATCTGCAATTGACGAAACTAGACTGGCAGTACAAGACTGAGCCAACACCGTACGCCTGCCTTGGTTTCAAAAAACATCGCTGCAGCTGGCCGCGAGGAAAAGTGCTCGGTGGATCCAGCGTTTTAAATTACATGATCTATGTCAGAGGAAACAAGTTCGACTTTGATCAATGGGAATCTTTCGGAAACCCTGGCTGGGGTTACCGAGACGTCCTGAAATATTTTATCAAATCAGAAGATAATAGAAATCCCTACTTAGCGAAGAGTAAATATCACGGCAGAGGTGGATATTTAACAGTACAAGAAGCACCCTGGAGGACACCATTAGTAGCGGCATTTGTGGAAGCTGGTGTTGAAATAGGTTACGATAACCGAGACATCAACGGAGCCATTCAAACCGGATTCATGATGGCGCAAGGAACAATCAGGAGAGGCTCTCGATGCAGCACAGCGAAAGCATTTCTTAGACCAGTACGGACAAGAAGAAATCTTGATATATCACTCAATACGCAAGTAACAAGGGTATTGATCAATCCGATAACAATGAAAGCATACGGTGTTGAGTACTATAAAAAAGGAGTGAAGAGAGTTGTTTATGCTAAAAAGGAAGTAATTCTGTCAGCTGGAGCTATCAACAGTCCTCAACTTCTTATGTTATCAGGAATAGGACCAAAAGCTCATTTACAAGATGTGGGTATTAAAGTCCTAAAAGACTTGCCAGTAGGAGAGAACTTACAAGACCACGTTGGTGTTGGAGGTTTAACATTTCTAGTAGATAAACCTGTAGCAATAGTTCAGAACCGTTTTCAAGCTTTCCCGGTTACAATGAACTATGTTGTGAATGAAAGAGGTCCTATGACCACGCTTGGCGGTCTTGAAGGAATCGCATTTGTCAATACTAAATACGCAAACAGTAGCGGTCTGTGGCCAGACATCCAATTCCATATGGCTCCGGCTTCTTTCTCATCAGATAATGGACAAGTTGTAAGAAAAATCTTAGGTTTAACTGATGAAGTTTACAACACAGTTTGGAGGCCGATTTCTAATAAGGACGCATGGACAATCATGCCTCTTTTATTACGCCCAAACACACGTGGATGGGTTAGGTTAAAAAGTTCTAATCCATTTCACTACCCGATCATGAACCCACGCTACCACGAAGACGCTTTAGATGTAGCGCGACTTGTCGAAGGAATCAAAATAGCAGTTCAGGTTGCAAATGCTTCACCTTTCAAACAATTTGGTTCAAGACTTTATATGAAACCGCTACCCAACTGCAAGCATTTAAAATTCATGTCCGATGAATACATAGAGTGTCAAGTTCGGACAATTTCTATGACAATATACCATCAATCGGGCACTGCGAAAATGGGGCCATCGTGGGACCATGAAGCAGTGGTGGATCCAAGACTGCGAGTTCACGGTGTTGAGGGTCTAAGAGTCATAGATGCTAGTATAATGCCAACAATAGTCAGTGGTAATACGAATGCCGCCGTCATCATGATTGGCGAAAAAGGTGCTGACCTTATCAAACAAGACTGGTTAAATCGATGATATTAGGAAAAGCCTATTTAGATTAAATTTGTTAGTCGAGTCATCTATAAATAGATAATTTGTAAAGTGAGTTGTGTTGCTGTTCAATGAATAATATGTGAAAATTATGGCCTTAGTTGAACAAGATTTGGATTGATAGCGATGTTTAAAATATCGTCCCAATGATCGTAACTAAAAACTTATTCTGATCTAAATCATTAATTCTAACGCAGGTTTTAAAATCACTCAAATATTTGTTCTCTAACAAATGGATATATCAACTATCTATCTTTGCCTCACGAATATGTTGTAATCGGAAGTAAATATTCACCAGCAAATTCTCTATGCACTCGGTTTTGGTATACAAACTCTTAAATAACCATTTGTAAATATAGGTAATAACTTCAAAAAAGGTTTTAAAAACATTTGACGAATGCCAGAAAATGTGTATGTACACACGATAGTTGTTATTTTTGTAAATATGTACGATAGGTATTAGTTTAAGTGATATTTATTAGTTAGCTAGATGCTTGTATTATAATGAATACTATGTTGATTTATTTGTAATGTGATAAGCCAAGCTCATGGCTCGTGAATTTATATCATTCCAGACTTTTCAGACTAGGTTGTATACATTTTACGTAGAGGGCTAACTATCGGAGTGATTAATTGACAAAAATCTTTAGAGTTATCTAAGCTCGTATTGGCACTTCTATCAAATATATTCCAATATAAACAAGTCCTATAACGATTTGTCTATGTATTTTAAACAAATAATTTTCAATCCTTTTATTTTTTACTCAAACTATGTACATAAAGTGCTTAAGAAGCATGTTTTTTTCACTTTCATAGAACTATGTATAGCAGTGCCATAATATGTTTATCACTGTAAAAATATTCTTTAAATTTGAACCAAATATTTTGTATATTTGTTACTCTCATTATGTCTATAAACATTTCAAGCCAAAACTACAGTTGTTAAATTTAAATTTCTACCGTAATTTTGTTAAATATTTTGTAACTGTAAATATAAGATAGTATTGATATGACTGTAATTATAAGAAATTAAATACAAGTTACCAATTGAGCTGTAGTGCTGTTTTAATACCATTTCCCAAAAAAAAATTAGGGGTACTTCGTACAATATGAAAAACCGCTAACCCATTGTCATAATTCCTCAATGCTGAATCATTCCCTAAGATGCGACGTGAAATAAAATAAGGGAGGGCAGGATATCTCTGGAAGCCTATGTCCAGCAGTGGATGTCTGTTAGCCAATGATGAAATAAAGAAAAGATGATCAAAAATACTAGTAACTTGTATGCATAGAATTACTGTGTAGTGTCGGCTTACAATAGCACTACCCCATTTTTTTCCGGTGGGTGTACGTAAGAGGCGACTAACGGTATTGGGGCTTTTAAAGGATTTTGGGCGATGCGGTTGGAGACCCATCACCAACAACCTTTATTCTACCATCTTTTCCCCACTCCAAAAGTGGCTGAGGAATTTATAATTTCTCAGCTCTGGCTACCCTTTTAGGGATTTATAGCCGTGAGTATATGTATGTATGTATGTATGCATAGAATTGATCTAGAATATAAAGCACAAACATCATAAGACACTCTTAGTCAATGAATGGGATGATGTCTTTATAATACCTAGGATAGAAGTAGTTATTGTTCTCGAATCACAAAATATAAACATGACTAGAAAATATTATTCCAATTTAACATGTTAGAGGTCTTCTTCAAACACAGGAAATATTTACAAATACAATATAAAACTATGAAAAAAGCTTATCGCTCTTACTGAAGGGCACCGTGGCTTAAATACTAACAGCATTTTCTCTTTGCATGGCCACACTAATCCGTTGGCCTAGGCAGTTGCCAGCCTAGGCGAGAGACCCCTGGAAATAGCTGAGCCGCCCCTTGTTACCCTACGCGTCAAGAGTTTAATGGCGAAAGGATTTAACATACATACATACATACACTCACGGCTATAAATCCCTAAAAGGGGTAACCAGAGCTAAGGAATTAGAAATTCCTCAGCTTCTTTTGGAAGTTGCGTGGGGAAAAGATGGTAAAATAAAGGTTGTTGGTGATGGGTCTCCAACCGCATCACCCAAAAATCCCTTAAAAAGCCCCAATACCGTAAGTCAACTCTTACGTACACCCACCGGAAGAAATTGGGTAGTGCTATTCTAAGCCGACACTACACAGCAAAGAAAGGAATTAAATTACAGTCATTCTACAAAACCAAATATTTATTATATTTGAAATAAATGTGATCAGTTTATAAGGGCTTTCAATGGTAAGCGAAATCATTTCGGGAACCCAGACATCTGAATTTATATTTGGCTATTCGAACGTGGATTTCACATGGCGACTAGAACGAAAATCTCTCATGTTTGAATCATATCAAGTAGGCATAGTAAAAAAGATTTCTAATTCCGTATCATTAGTCGTGTAAGAGTGAGAGATGTCACATTGTTGTGAGATAAGTCGTTATTCACACATATGTTTTCAGTTAGTTAGAAAATATGTACGATACGCCCTCACAAATGTATCATGCAATGTTATTTTGGTTTCTCAGTTGGAATATAATCCGACGACGCCTGTTGAAGCACATTTGCAAAATTACAGTTTGTAAAGGTTGCTATTACCATTACACTAGAATATCAAACATAGCGAACGAAGCAATTTTGTCCCCTTATTTCTCTAATTTCATACATACATATTAGAAATGCCTCGGCCACTTTTGAAAGTAAAGTGTCTCTAAAAAAGACTGTTGCTGATGGGTCTCCGAACCGCATAGCCCAAAAACCACTTAAAAAAACCCCATACCCTTTGTTGTCTCTTATGACACCCGTAGGTACAAAGGGGTAGTAGTATTCTGAGCCGGCATTCCACGGCTGGATCAGCGGATAAATTCAGTAATTAATAGCTAGGTGCTTATTTGTTGCTGACGCAAGAGGGAAGTAGCTTAATTTACATTTATAATTGTCCTCTTAACTGTTTCGTACCGAAAGTTTCGTTTTTGGGTATTCGCTGGGTGCGCGACGGCAGCGCCAACTAGCGTTCACAATTATGGCGGACATTGAAATGTCAAATGGGCGACTGTAAACAAACAAATAATTTCAAGAAAGTATCGTAATTTATATATATTCTATTTGATCATGTAAATCTATAGCGTCGATAATAACGCTGATGTTTTGTATTATAAATTACAGATAGTATACACGGACTTTCTCATCGCTGACTTCACGAAAGAAATAAATAAATGTAATCGAATAATACATTTTATAAATATTGCAGATGATAATTTATGTTATGACTGTATTGTTGTAAGTAATGAACTCTTTTTATGTATTTTCAGTTAAATATGGCCAAATTAATTATAAAAACTGGATTCCAAGCAATAACACACGACTTCACTTTCCAACTACAAACGACAATAAAAGAAAGAAAATTAGTTTTAGCTCAACATGTGCAAGATGTGAAAGAAATTAAATCTGAAAATAATAATAAACAGATTCTGCCAAAGCGTTCTTTTACTGGTAAAAAGATACATACATACATATTCTCACGGCTATAAATCCCTTAACGGGGTAGCCAGAGCTTTGGAATAAGAAATTCTTCAGCCACTTTTGGAAGTTGATTGGGGAAAAGATGGTAATAATAAATGTTTTTGGTGACGGGTCTCCAACCACATCGCCCAAAAATCACTTAAAAAGCCCCTATACCCTTAGTCGCCTCTTACGATCACCCACGGGTAGAAATGGGGTAGTGTTATTCTAAGCCGACACTACACGGCAAAACATAATAAATCTATAAAAATTATGAAGTTAGGTGAATACTGTTGTTGATTATCTGTTATATATAACAGAATAATATACTTTATATTGTTCTGTTCTATTAATGTGTTCTTAAATAAAAGTAAATTGTGTTATATATTTTGTTTTATTGAGTTCTGCAAATTTACTAATACACCACAAATATGCAAAATATCACCTGTATGGCAAACAAGTTTTAATAAAGTCTCAGCCGTTGCATTATCGACATGAATCCAACCCAAGCGATACCGATGTAAGTAGCATCTGTCTCATCTCTTGAAAATTCCCTTTTATCACTTCGAAAAGGTGGCATAACAATTCCTATTTCTTTTCCACTTTCATTTAAATTTTCTTTATTTGTGGAAGTCCTTTGTCAGCCAAAACAATGTCTCCATTTTCTAAATACCTAATCAACTAATCCTGATTCAACTGTTATTTGAGCATAGCTTTTCCTTCCACCGGCCACTTTGGATATAAAGGAAATGAAGCCTCCGGGTGTAATACCTATGAGCACCTTTGCAGTAAATCCTTTCTTGTAGCACCAAACAGCACAGGATTATCAACTGTAGATGGCATTTCTACTTAAAACTCTGTACCCTCAATAATGGCTCTAGTGTTACTGTAATTTGGATGAAAGCAAGCAAGGTTGCTCGATGAGCGAAAGTCTTTACAATAGTATTACACCTTGGTGCTTGGTTTTTTTGTCAAACTTGATAATCTTCGAATTGCTTGATATTTTAGTTTGAACTTCAGAATCACATATATCTTTGCCACTATGTGCATAAATATTGCAGATGAATGTTTTTCCTTCATTTCCGACACGCGAAAATATATTAACTTGGCACTTATTAATTTGTAAATTTTAGTACTATGAATATTTTTCATCATTTCAGTTACACTTGATTAGCCGCCGAATGTTCCTTTTTTTGCCACAGTGCGCGCTGTGATCGATTCGAGTTTCCCCACGCCCTACTTTGCACCCAGCGAATAGTGGTTTTTTTTATTAAAGTTTTTTGTATATATTTTTTCTTTATAATTTTATGGTTACTTGCGTAAATTTGTTTTTTTAACAGAATCGTAAGAAATAAATATCTTTCTTTATTAATTTATACGAGGGGCATGCCAAAAGAAGTTAGATACTCTTTTCTCATTTAATTGACACTGGCAAGCTATACACCATCTTATAGGCTGGTTTTTTATTGACATATTTGAATTTAGAACACACTTCTTTTATGAATTTTTTTAATTGAATGAGCACCATTTTTCCGAGAATCTGGCGGGAATTCACTTGCAACAATGGAGCTCAGTCGACGTGATTTTTGCGCTATGATTTATTATGACTTAAAAGTTTAAAGCCTTAAGAATGTTTTGAACTTTTGACTTCTACTTTTGGTAAGTGTGCTTGTTCCCGAGCAACAGTATTCATTTGGTTTGCTAAATTTAAAAGAGGATGGGGATGTCTCGAAGATGAAGCGAAGACAGGACGGCCGCTAACCGCGGTCACGCAAGAAAACGTTCGTGTAGTCGAAAAACTTATTCGCGAAAACCGACGAATTACATATGTAAAGCTAGAGCGCGAACTAGGAATTGGATCAGAAGCAATGCAAACCATAACTCACGACCACCTTTCTCTCCGTAAACGTTGTTCGAGATGGGTGCCGCACAAACTTACCGATGAGCAGAAAGACCATCGGGTGGATTGGTGCCTATTCATAATAGATAAATTCAACGGAGGCGAGAAAAAAAACGTATATGATATACTGACTGGTGACGAAACATGGCTATATAACTATGATCCCGAATCAAAGCGACAGTCGACTGTATGGTGCTTTGAAGACGAGCCAACTCCATCGAAATGTCACCGTGCACGAAGCACACAGAAACAAATGGTCTCCACGTTTTTCTGCAAAACGGGTCATATTGCTACTGTTGTGCTAGAGAATGAAAGAGCGGTGATCTCCGAATGGTATGTGACAGTTTCTGCTCCAACAGTAATATCAGCTTGGTGTGCAAGCGACCGAAGTCAGGAATTCGGCACCTTCTCTGGCACCACGACAATGCGGCGCCGCACACGTCTGCCAGAAAACTAGACTTTTTCAGCTCGAAAAATGTGTCAATTCTCCCTCACCCGCCATATTCCTCTGACCTAGCGCATTGCAATTTTTACTTGTTTCCAGAAATCCAAGAAAAACTAAAGGGGCAGAGGTTTGAAAGCAAAGAAGATGCGGTGGTTGCCTGTAATTTCGAGATTTCTGAGGTATCTAAAGAAGAGTGGTCACAGGTATTTTCCAATTGGTTCAGACGTATGGAAAAGTGTATACGTGCTCAGGGTGAATACTTTGAAAAGATCGATACTTGTAATAAAAAATAAATTTTATAATTTTTGAGTATCTAGTTTTATTTGGCATGCCCCTCGTATTTTGGTAAAAAAGTCCAATTTGCTAGGACCTATAACTGAAACCGTTTTTAGTAAACTTAAGAATACAATATAAATCTCTCAAAACTTTAATAATTCTGTCATCAATGCGGAAACCAACCAAAATTTTCCACAATCACACAAGGCCATCTCTCTCACACAACTTTCAACAGAAAATTTAACATCCATTAAGAGCTGAAATAAAATGACCAAAGAAATCTCGACTCTCAACCATACTTGCGATAAAGGAGTAAAACATAATTAAAAATTAAGTTTCTAGGTTTAAAATCAGAGATTCAGTTGCATTTGATTGCATAGAAATATATTTATGAGAGTGTCCTCAAAAAGGCAGGCGTCCGAAGTGTGAAGAGCAAAAAAGCATGTATGAAAAGATTGATGGATGTAAACGAAGCTAGAGAGGTTTGCCAGGATCTTAAAAAGTGGCAATCGATAGTTTCTGACTACCCCAATGGGAACCAATAGCGTCAGTATTTGTTTTAATATGTAATATATATGAAAAAGAAGTAAGTTAGCCGAATTACGATAATCAAACTGTCGCAGGATGAAAATAAATTTATAATTTCTTTATTTTGTCAATAAATTTTGGTTGTCACTTTGCGAAAGAATATTATTTATAATTTTGGGTAATAGTTGCATTTAGTTTTTTATTTCAAATGTCACACGTTTCCTTTACTTTGGCGGTCTGGGAAAAATGATACTTTTGGAAAATACTTCTTTCTCCGTAGTGATAAAATACCTCTTGCGCCTCCTTTGCACCATTTAACAATTAAGTTATTAATAAAATCGAAGCGAAAACGTAAAATAATCATCTAGTTCAAATAAAAAAAGATTGATTTTTCAAGACAAAACGTAACTGGGAATAAAGGTAAGATCTACTTCTTTATCAGATTCGGAAGGTGAAATGTAGTGAAAAGAACCGATAAGAAACTCATGAAAAGACACATGTTTTTAATTATTAAAAGCTTTTATTTAACTTGCAATGTATGTTTGTGTGTTCGGGTGAAATCTTTGAACTCAATTTTGAAGTAGATATATTCAACCGTTTGTGCTGAAATTTTGTGGACGCATTTTGTTTGGATGACAATATATGATAAGACATGTGACGTCATTCTAAATTCAATATGGCGGATCATACAAGATGTCAGAACAGTTATATTTAATCCACTTATACAATATGGGTATCAAATGAAAGGGCTTGTTAAGAGTGACTAGAAAAAGAATATGACGTCATTCTGAATCCAATATGGCGGACCTTGCAAGATGGCGGAATAGTTACCTTTAGTCTACTTCTACAATATGGGTATCAAATGAAAGGGCTTGTTAAGAGTGACTAGAAAAAGAATATGACGTCATTCTGAATCCAATATGGCGGACCATGCAGGATGGCGGAATAGTTACCTTTAGTCTACTTCTACAATATGGGTATCAAATGAAAGGGCTAGTTAAGAGTGACTAGAAAAAGAATATGACGTCATTCTGAATCCAATATGGCGGACCGTGCAGGATGGCGGAATAGTTACCTTTAGTCTACTTCTACAATATGGGTGTCAAATGAGAGGGCATTTTGAGAGTAATAATAACTTGAAAATAGCCAGCGATAACTAAAAAGTAAAAAATAAAAAAAATTAAGTAAAAAAACATTTTAAGAAAAAGCTTTTATTTAAACGCTCTAAAAAGAAGAAAATAAAATATTCCTTTTGGATTATACTAACAACTCCTCATTATACACAATTTATATATAATAATAAAAGCTTGTCGCTCGATTTACCACAAATTATTATGATATAAAGGAATGTTGATAGGTATGTAAACCTCGCGACAAGCTTTTATTATTATATATAAATTGTGTATAATGAGGAGTTGTTAGTATAATCCAAAAGGAATATTTTATTTTCTTCTTTTTAGAGCGTTTAAATAAAAGCTTTTTCTTAAAATGTTTTTTTACTTAATTTTTTGTATTTTGATTTGCGCTTTAACGGCGCGTTTTAAGAACTTAGTGTGCAAAAGCCCTAAAATTATTCGTGATTTTATCACCCATCACATCTGTACACTGTCAAGACTAGAAGTGTTACTACCCAAATGCGTACAGTTGCGTGAAGCTAAGAACAAAATTAAAATAGTATACATATACGCAAGCTTTGTTTTAACCGTGATGAATAAAAACCACTTTGATTGATGCGGTCAAGATATTCACGCAGCTTTCCATTCGTGTTGGACCTGCTGGAACTTATTCATTTATGTTAATAAATAATTTGTTAGGAAGATAAATTTGTTGAAACTTACATTATTGGGATATAATGAGTTACAGAGGTTTTATTAAATAATTTTCTTTAAAATTTGCAACTGCTCTTAGGTTTTTTCACGTCATTTGGTAAGAAAATTCTCTAAGTTGGTACGATATATCTTTTTCTAATAAAAGGTTGGACAAAAATTTTAAACAATAGGCATCCGTCACTTTATTTAAATTAAATGTATCATATAAAATTTGGAACGAATGACAAAATGATAATCACCATTATTTCTTTATAAATTTCATAATGAAGTGAAGAAAACAATTAGGATCAGCCTGAACAACATTTCCCTGTACACATTTAAGAATTTGAGAGGCTGTAAAAGGCGGAAATTATATGAAGTTCCAAAACAAAATTAAAGACTCAATACATATTAATAGTACCAAAAGTTTCTGTGGTTCAACGACACTAAGGTCAGTCGAAAAATATGTGCGTATAATGTAATTTTGATTGACAAAATGACTTGAAATTTGGGCATGGAAACTCCCTACTAAACTATCGATTTACGTCAGTACTGACGTAACAATTTCTAGATCAAATTCAAACTAATGTGTTTGTATATCGATATAAAAAAAACAAGATGATTAAAACCAGAGAAATAATGAAGGCTGTGGAGGAAAGGGACACATTATAATTCCGGTTTTTCGTGCAGTATAACAAAGTGTATTAAAATTGCATTTAGAGGGCAACGGACAGATTGGTGGGCAGTTCATTTATAAATACGACCACAGACAAGTTGCAAGTGCCCAAATTGTTTAATTCTGTGGATTTTTTTATATTTTTTTGTGAAAATGGTGTCAGTTTTCAGGTATACTTTTTTTTATTATTATTTATGTTTACGTGAAGCTTATATTTATTTTAGCATAGTTGTTACATCCACGATGAATGAATAGGACACAATTTTATCATTTGAATTGCTGTATCATAGAAACTCTTTTTTTTCCCACGGTAATGTACACCGTAAATGTGACTAAAAATAATATTTCAAATGTTTAATTCAATATTCGAATATTATTCCACTACTAACTCCATAGTATTTATCACCTTAATTTTTATTATTAAACTGTGTCTTACCTCGTATGTGAATAAGGTCATAGTTATATATGTCAAATCACAAGAACAAACAAACAGTTTTTCTAATAATATTTACGAAGTTTTCGACTTGTTTTAAAATAGAAGCACTGACTAAATTACAATATGTTTAATATAGAATTTCATTTTATCTCATCTGCTCCTAGACAAAACGAGATAAAATAGAAATTCAATCACGATTTTATCAGTACTCATTCAAGATACGTTACGCTTATATCACACAGTTAGACTTGATTCTTTAACTACTAAGTCATTTAATTACCCGTTGTTTTCTCTCTTTAATATTTTTTTTAAAAATTACTTTGTATGAAATCTAAATTTATTATTGCACATTCATTTAGAAATTAGTTATTAGTTTTCACGAATTTATAATTTAATTATAAATTTTCTTGAAACGTTCTTTTTGTTAGAAGATTAATTTTGTAAAGAAATCATTAAAAGAAGTGATGGGAGTAGTCTCTCTAGTTATCAAAACAAATTTCAAGTATTTACGTTGTGTTTCTTATTGTTTTTTGTTTCGTGATTCTATTATTTAAAATGATGCACTGACAAGGATTATCGAAATATTGCCATCATTGGATTTCTGCTCTTCACCTAACTTGATTAAGGCAATATTAAAAGGTATTTTATATATATATATTTTATCTTTGTACTTACTTGTATTTCAAAGCATTGTGTAACAACTTTCTTTGTGCATAAAGAACTAATTAGAACTATTGTAAAAATCGATTATCAAGTGGTCAGAAAGCAATTAAATGATTAGTTAATTTAATGTCTAGCCAGCAAAACAAAAGTTGACAAACAAAATTTGTTGTTGACTCGTTTATTGAAATTACTTGACAAGGTCCTAAACCTACTAATATAATAAATGTGTTTTCACTTGTTCATACTGACTTTGTGAAAATTTTAAGTTATTTCATATCTAAATTATAATATCACAGATCAAATTTGTAAAAACTTATTGTCTATTTTTATTTCTATATAAAATTTAAATATATACATATATTTGTATCTATTAATCTCTTTCTGACTCATAAGATATTTAAAAAACAATAATAATTAAATTTCGTTTTTATCGGACTTGTTTCAAAAAGTAAGCTGTTTCTATTTCACTCTGACGCTGGCAGAATGTATAAATTGAATACGAGGGCCAATGAACAAGATAATAATATGATACTTAACAAGGGCGAGTCGGCTTGCGCACTGTTCAGGATTTCAATCTATTATCAAATTTGTAGGGCATGGTTGAACTTCTTTTTTATTTGGGGTACCTTAAAATTGTAAAGCATTAATAAATCTTTTTTTGTTTTGTAATACTGGTATACCATGTTATCGCTTACCAAATCATGGATTAAATTTAGATAATTTTAATAATGGGCATCTACAGCTGGATTTCCACTGCCAATAGGCGTCCACTTTACACGTTCTTGGCACACCTTCCATTTTCTATATACATTCTTTAATATTTAATACTTCATACTTCAAACACCTGAATTATACAGCATATTTTTTTTAGTTTAATGTGTTCTCCGTGGCTGTCCTGTTTGCTCGTGATTTCTTGCAACTATATCCCCATGTTCTCCTTTGATCACCCCTTTGATCGTATTTTTTAATAAGTCTCGTCCCTCTCGTTAACGATAGTAGCAAAGAATGCATAAGACATAATACATAAAGGTGCACACCGACTAATCCCGAAGGGGTTGGCAAAAGTACTCACACTTCTGAACATCACGTGACTTTGTCACCTGATGTTCAGAGTACCCACGTTTTGCATGGACAGTGTACTCACGTGATAGGCAGCAGGCCTATCGTCGTTTTTACGCAGACACTGTCACAAGACTAAGTGAAACCCAGCCATGTGGATTTCCTCACGATGTTTCCCCTCACCGTTAACAACCATAATAAATAACCACACCACATTCAGAAAAGAAAAAATGGTGTAAGCCCGACCCAGGATTTGAACACTAGCCGTTTGCACCGGTGATCTACCCATCAAGCCATCAAGTCGTCGTAGCAAAGAATGACTTGGTTTACACACAAATTGGTTGGTTTAATCACAGCTCATTATGGCTACCATAGCCCATATTTCCTCACCAAGCATCTTGAACCTACTCCAAATAAGGGTGTTTTGCCAAAGCCAATCCCACGATAGTGCTGGCCGAGTGCAGGTTAGCCGATTAAACCATACGTAACTAAACTAAACCAAGTGGGAACATTTGAAAAAACAGATTATTGAGTGCTTTCTTCAGGGAATCTTACGACTTGCGTTGCAAGTTTCAGTTAAACTAAAATACAGTTTTATATAATAAACTGTCATTCTTAGTCCTCGCTCGACAAGAATAATAACCATCATATTACAACGTTTTCAGAATAAAGTTTCTGCTAATCCTCGCATACGTGGTTACAATCGCGGCTGAAAAGGGCACATTCACTGACGCACTAGCCGGTTTTGTTCAGGATATCGCAGACGTGATGAACGGGGAGCCACCGGATGCCAAGCGATTGCTTCCTGAATATGATTTTATTATAATTGGGGCCGGAACTGCCGGCTGCGTATTGGCGAACCGACTTACGGAAGTAAGGAAGTTAAAGGTTGGTAGACTTTTGTTGACTGTACTATTTAATACGGGTTTTTGTACTTTTGTTTTGCATGTACACTATAAACAATTCGGTAATATTGTAACTATGAAGGAGTGTTAGTGGTTAAGCTTATAAGCCGGATTTTAAGTAAAAATAGCATTATTATCTAATTAGTAAACGGAAAAACCGAAATCTGCGAAAATTATGAATTTTCTTAAAATCAGTTTCATTATGGAGTTTGATAAACTGGTAAATAATTACGTGGGATTGTGTTAATGCTTAAGTTTTTATGAATTTAAATAACTACACAATTTAAATGATATACTATTATGCGTTATTTATAATCCGTGTATAGGTTTCTAAAGCTGCATTTTATGACGTTTTTTCTAACCTAACATGCAAAACATTCACAAAAATATAATCATATCTCCGCAAATAAAGACTTCCTGATGAAACAAAAAATGCAAACTATTTAAATCTAACCTTGTATAGTTTGATATACATTCTAGTAAAGTGCATTCACCTCTGCAGGCTGTACGTGCGATCATGGTCACGGCGACGTAAGAGTTAACCTTTTTTTTAATGAGTTTATCTCACTTACTAATTTACATGTATAATAAAATAGTATAATATATATAATATATAATATAATAGTAAAATAGTATAATGGATGAGGGCAGAGATTGTGGAGATCTTCGGGGGATGTGAATGTCCAGGAGTGGACGTCATTTAGCTGATGAGGATGATGGTGATGATGATATAATCTGGGTGTGTATTGGCTTGAGAAAATATTGTGATTGGTGAAGGTGCGGCGTAAAAGAATAAATTGTAAAAATCATAGTATAAATCGTAGTATTGTTTGTAGTGATAAGATGGTTTGGGCACGTAGCGAGTATGGATGACATATTGGTGAAAAAATTTACAGAGCCAGTTTGGTTGGTAATGTTAGTAGGGGAAAATTCAGGCGTTTAAAGCGTTAAGAATTAAAGGGCATATATATGTCATTTATCAATCTTTTTATATAAAAAGATTGATAAATGACAATTCATACAAGTTCCGGAATCTAATAACCGTAATTTACCACACACTACACAATTAACAGATTAGTCTTAGTTAAATTTCGCTTTTATTCCAATAGGTTTGGCATTAATTGATCAGCTGTTAATTTCCATTTAACTTAGCAAGGTATTAATTATACTCGTTTAATATGACATAATATTTATATTGGAGTAGTAATGAAAAAATATATTAAATTATGCACAGTTTAAAACCACGGTTCAAGGAAAGCATAAAACTTTAAACATATATTACATAAACATACATACATACATATACTCACGGCTATATTTCCCTTGAAGGGGTAACCAGAGCTAAGGAATTATAAATTCCTCAGCCACTTTTGGAAGTTGAGTTGGGGAAAAGATGGTAAAAATAAAGGTTTTTGGTGATGGATCTCCAACCGCATCGCCCAAAAATCCAATAAAAAGCCCCAATACCCTTAGTCGCCTCTTACGACACCCGTGGATAGAAAGGGGTAGCGACATTCTAAGCCGGCACTACATGGCATCTAAGCCGGCCTAAGTTTTCAGTTGCTTTTAGAAGTTGAATGGGAAAACATTGTTAAATAAAGAATGGTGCTGAACGATTTCCAGCCACATCGCCGAAAAAGTTTATACCGCTAAAAACAAAATAAAGAGATTCTTTAAATGTGGAAAAATACATTGTTTTATCCTCAAACTATTCAGTGATTTTTGGGCAAATAAATTATTTAGTTAAAAAAACATACAAGTATTTGAGGAACACTCACAATATAATTAATTGCTAAATTCTATACGCCAATTATATGTAACAAAAATGTTGACGTTACAAATTCGAGGTACGATATGCCGATGTGGTGTATTTAGGTCCAATGCTGCGTATATTATATAAATTTCCAACATTTTAAATTGTAATCAATTATACTGAACACAAAGAGTCGTGGTAGATGCTAAAACAAAATATGCATATCAAACAGTGACGTCACGTTCTTCCTTGAACTTACACTGTTTATGGGTGATGTCACAAAATCTTAAACGGCGCGCGCACTCGTAATGCATTATATCGAATGTAAATTTTGCTTATTCGCATATTTATGAGTTTAAAACAACAGAAAAACACGCTTTTGAAGTTCATTTAACTAAAAAGTAAATAATAATTCCCAATATAAAGCGAAAATTATGAAAAAGTGTGGGTTGCTCGAAAGACGAAAAATATAGCACAAACCGCCATACGTTTTTTCATGATTTTCACCGTTGGGAATTATTTTTTACTTTTAAGTTAATGAGCTTCAAAAGCTTTATTTATTTTCAATTTTTAGTAGTGAATCATTTGAAAATATTTAATCCTGGCGACCATAATCAGGATAATGGGATGAACCTATGAAATTATTATATTGTGTCTGATTCTCGATAAATAATTTTGATTTAAATCGGTCCGTTTAAAGTGGGTCAAAATCGAGTTTAAAAGAGTCGGTTACATACATACGAGTACGTACATACATACGGGTTAAGCTAATATAAGCGTGTTAAAAGTGATTGATAGTGCCATCTGCCACGAGATTTTGCATCTAGTATAGATACTCGTAGCGCATTGTGTTTTACTTTTGAATTAGTTTACTAGATAGCTTAATCTGTTGTGTGCAAAATTCATAGATACATATACTCACGCCTTATGTTATGGTTGGCAGACACTATCGATCGCCACTTTGCACGATCTTTGCAATCTCAATCTTTTTATACTTGCTGTATTGGTCGGTAAAAAACGTGTTTTTTTTATAATTTAACTAATAATTCAATTCAATTTATAAAAGTATGCAATAGTTCATCAATGGTTTATGACGTTATATCACGTCAAATATCACCCGGAAACCAACTTTTCAAGCAACTTTATTTTCAAATAAAAAACGTAGTAATGTTGCATGCAACCACTCAATACGTTAAAAAGCCATAAATCATTGACTTAACAAAAGTTTTAATGAACACACATACAAAAAATTTGCAAAAAGCAACAACAAATCAGAATGAGTTTTTTGACCGCGACGCCTTGAACTTCACCGATACAATCATATGAACTAAACAGTAGGTGGGTAAGAAGAAATACCTCCAGTAACTGTCAAAAATGTATTATGATATCCGTAGATATTTGTTTCCCAGTCTTGGGTGTAAGGATTCTATACATCCTCATAACTATGAATAAATATTTTGTACCCATGCCCGGGTCTATCCGGTATAAACAAATTAGACAATAGACCAACACATTGTCTTTTGTCTACAAAATCTGTTCATAAAGTCCAGGTCTGATTATATTAAGATGATTTTGTATATGTTGTTATATAGGGAAGTTTACCTACTGGGATTTTTACTCCGGCCATCCGTAATATCATTAAATAAATCATTTCTTGAGCAAACCAATACTACAACTAATTTACTAAAACCCTAACTGCATCGTTAAGTACGTGCCGCTACTCCAGATTGTAATATCCATATCAATCATTTTTTCTACGTCTAGTGTTGTATTTGAGAAATATTTGTACTGCAGATTCTGAATTTTGACATAAGGGATTCAATCACCTTATCAAAATTTTTATATAGGGCCTCTCCATTGTCAATTGGGTGACTCTGAACCTTCTTGTGGGGTCGATTGTAAAATGCCACATCTCAAGATACGCGCTCTTATAAAGAAAGATACGAGCAAATGAATAAATACCGCTACCCACGTTGGTAATCCCAAACGTACTAAATTAATATCATGAACCGTCGAGACGTAAAATTCCATTGAAACAGCGAAGCGTTCGTAAATTGGTGTAACACATAATTGAATAAGGGTACATCTTGTTTCCATATTGACGTCACAAAACACGCTGCATACTCTCACATGCTGTGCGTCACAATATCAAGGCCAATGACCAAGAACTGAATGAAGGTTAAAGACTTGCACTAAATCCGGGGTGCCATTCTGCTATATAGGGCCCAATTCTACAATTTTAAGAAACGTCACCGTTTTGATACAGTCTGTAGGTCAAATAAGTACAATACTGTATCTCTATTTTTAGTCGTTACAACGTAATCGGTTCTATTATCTTAGCTGCCGGAGCATGGTTTTGTCAATTTTGACATTCCAAATCAGTCATTTATTCATTCTTTAATAAGTCAAATAAGTGTTGTCATTTCAGTAATCTTAAAAATCTACCGCAATAACTGTACCTATTTCTGTACCATCGCCCAAGACTAAAGAAATATCATTTAAATTTTATGTACAGTTTATGAGTACTTTCTGCTAGAAGATTCGACCGAAATATTTTATTATAGGTTAATTCTTTACATGGGTGTCGTAAGAGGCGACTAAGGGTATGGGGCTTTTTAAAGTGACTTTTAGGCGATGCGGTTGAAGACCCATCACCAACGATACTTTATTTCTACCATCATCTCCCATATCAACTTCCAAATGTGGCTGAGGAGTTTTTAGCTCTAAAGCTTTGGCTACCCCTTTTTAGGGATTTATGGCCCTGAGTATATGTAAAGCAAAATTAAAAACCTGTAACAATGTACCTACAAATACATTGTCACATGACAGGACTAAGTATAACTCAGCTATAATAGTTTCCTCACGATATTTTCGCTCACGGTTAACGTCCTCAATAAATAAAAAGACATTGGTCAAGGCCCAACGAGAATTCAAACTCAAACCGATGAAGTGAAGTCTCAAAAAAAAGAGCTGAGTTTTGATTTCATCGTGATAAAAATTTAAAATTGTATGGGTACGTAAATGGTTAAATTTATGCGGGTACCTACTCCATGGCGATCGATAGTCTCTGCCTACCCCAATGGGAACTAATGGCGTGAGTATATGTATTTATGTATGTATGTACCTACTCCGTAACTATCATTTATTTTAATGGAATGTCTTCTAGGCATGACATTATTACAAAAGCCGTCTGCCTTTTTGAGAAAACTCTCTATTTGGTCCGATTGTGTCCTCCGTAGTCGTCCTCTACTAACACCACTTTCCAGTGCCTTCCACATTGGGTTTTTACACATCCAATTTACCTATTTATCCTTATCATGCCCAAACCGTCTTAAAAATATTATTGCCTTAGTATTAGTATATGGAAAAATACTAGTATTCATTGAAACAAACCTATCCCAAATTTTTTATTGATGTACAAGCGCGAATTTAAAGGCTGTTTTCAATGTTAGTAAAAACATTGTTTTTTTCTTTTCCTCAAAGTCTCTATAGGTACCCTGTGTTTTGAAAATGACACCTCTCTTTTGCTCTGTTTTATATTCTACAGATAAGTTAGTAGTGGATTGTTATAATTGTGCCAGTGACAAATTGGTCAAATAAACAAAATAAATACATTTAAATTTTTCACACAACCTGTCACACGTCCGAAGTGTAAAGAATAAAAAAGCATGTATAAAAGATTCATTAAACTAGAAGAAGCTAGATAAGTTAGCCAGGGTCGTACAAATCCAACAAAATTAATAGTTTCTGCCTACTCCGATAGGAACTAATCTCGTGAGTTTACGCAAGTAGGTTTGTATAATTTTCTTTTAATTTTTTTTTATTTTGATAGAGAAAATCTTGAAATTATTATTTTTATTGAATTATTTATCTTTAATTAATGATGAAATAAATATTTGTTAGATAAAATGTGGCACGTTTAAGAGTTTTTTGTGTTTTGTTTCAAGACCTTTTTTTTCTGAAATATTAGACTTTTTTAAGTTTGCCTTATGTTTGTTTATAATAAGTCGTGATTATAAGATAAGATTTTTGCGGTCTGTTCAAAGTAAAGTCAAACTTTTTCTTACAAACTCATTACGCAAATTCTTGGCCAAACACGAACTCGCTTTAAGAAAAAAAACTTTTTCCAACTGTCATAATTTGACATAAAACCGTCAAAATTCTGTCACATGTCACTAAACGTCACAATGCAAACTTAATAGAACTTTTTAATGGGTATTCACAATCTTTTTTAGATGTATCTTAGGTGTATGTCTCTGGTATGGTGATCCAAATTTGACGTTTTAGCCCAGTTTCTTGTTCATTCGATCATTGAGTTGAATGATTTTAAATCCAGTATTGCCATTTTTATTCTAATATTGATATTGCAAATACCTACCACTTTATTTATTATGTACCCTATGCTCTTAATCTAGAATCATCCCCGATTTTGTAACTAGATCTCAATTATTTCTTCAAAATTTAATTGTAAATGATTTAAAATATGTTTCCAATGTTTACCAAGTATGAATTGTCAGGTTATTAAATAAATTATATTTAAATTGAGCCAAAAAGGCTGCTTGTAAATATACCCAAAGCTAAAAAGAAAAAAAATAGAAGAAAGATAATTTTTGGAAAATAACAATAAGCATGACATAATTAGTTGGGATTCGCGATAATGGGATTTCATTATTATTTTTTCTTTAATTTTATGTTCTTCCCAAAATATAAATAATTCTTAAATTAGTCTTTACTTAACCATTGATTAAATACCTTCAAGATCTAATTGTTTAATAATTTCATTCTTTATACATAATTTTCTTTTCGCTTTAATGATAAAAATCCTTACAACTAAAATTCACATGCGAGACTAAATCACGCTGTTTGTGGCGAAATTGCTGAAAAAATATTCGGCAGATACCGCCAATAACAAAAAAAATAAAAAAAACAATAAACAAACAAAAAAATTATAATAAGTCAATTTTCATTTTCATTATTACATATTTTGAAAACTAATGAATAAATTTCTTATACCGAATAAAAATTTATTTAACGGACTGGTTAATATCAAACATTATTTGTTTGCGGAACTATTCGTACGATACGAACTTAACGATGAATATGCTATCAGTGATTTTGGTACCAATTATTCGTGACGATGAAGCTTAATTAAAGTTTTCAAACTGGAACATTCATATGGTGTCTCTATTTTATAATAATTCCTTGCGGAAGATATCAACCAAATGAAAATTACCCAAGAATATACATTTATATTTCAAATCATGTAGGAGAAGCTAACAAATAATAAAGCGTATATTTATCATACCAAAACTTGTATTAAAAGTTCTTTGCTCGTCTTTGTGATTTTACTTTAATTACAAATATATAATAAATAATATGTTCTTGATACTTGTTTCTTTATTAATTTACTAGTGGACCATTTCGGATTTGCACGAGTGTTGTTATACTTTGAATATACGCCTGTGTTTCTTAGGGCCAATATTTACTGGCATGAAAACTGTGATAATTTAATTAGGAATAACTTTTTTAGAGGGCTAACGGCAACGTTAATAACTATAAAACGAAAAGCTTAACTGTTTTCGCTTAGACTTTATATAGTCGTTACCCAGCATAATTTACAATGCATACGTTTAGTACATAGGCAACCTATAATGTTTTCGGTTTTCGTAGTGTGGCCGCACATGATCCTGACTTTTATTTTACCTTAAGCCTATTAATATATAAATATATATACAAAGTATATATACACTGTAGTATATATATATATATAGTGTAGTGTATATATACTGTGTAGTGTATATTTGCTGTGTAGTGTCGGCTTAGAATAGCACTTCCCCATTTCTTCCGATGGGTGTACGTAAGAGGCGACTAACTGTATTGGGGCTTTTAAGAGATTTTTGGGCGATGTATTCGGAAACCCATCACCAACAACCTTTATCTCACCATCTTTTCCCCACTCAACTTTCCAAAAGTGGCTTAGGAATTTTCAATTCCTTAGCTCTGGCTACCCCTTCTAGGGATTTATAGCCGTGAGTATATGTATGTATGTATGTATATATATCCGACTGTACACTAATCAGCCAATCATCTCAAAATCTCTTGTCTATAATATCAAATTTCCAAAAGGAGAGATATTTGTTTGTATGTATAGGTTCCTAATTCCCCAATAGCTCAACCGATATAAAAAATATGTTTTTAAATTAAACGTTGGAATTATTCAAAAGTAACGTAGGCTATATATCATCACACGAAATATCATAGGGGTGTTGGTGATGAAACTGACATGCATACATATAAACTGGTTTCCCATAATACAGACCTAGCCTAGTTTGGGAACCTCTGCTTAGGTCTGTAGTACAGACTCTGTACTACTGTAAATGCCTTAAAGGCTTTGGAATGAGAAATTCCTGAGTCACTTTTGTAAGTTGAGTGGTGAAAAGATGGTATTAATAAATAATTGTTGGTGCCGGGCTCTCTAACCATATCGAACAAAAATCACTAGAAAGCCCACGCGAAATCACTAAGGGTAACCCATACACTCCTATTATTATGACCACCCACCGGTAGGAATGGGGTAGTGTTATTCTGCTGTTTTGCTATAAAAACATAAACATAACATAAACGTTCACGCCGTTTATCCGCGAAGGGGTTGGCAGAGGTACCAATACTTCTGAACTCACATGGCAAGCGCCATCTAGTTTCCAGAGAAGGTACCCACGTTTTGCTTAGACAGTGTACTCACGTGATAGGGGGCAGGCCTATCGCCGTTTTGTGCGAATACACTGTCACATGACTAAGTACAACTCAGCCATGTGGGTTTCCTCACGATGTTTTCCCTCACCGTTAACAACCATGATAATTTAAAAACATTTTTATCTTATATCTACTTTGACTGGGACCTCATAATGAGTTAACGTTTTCTTGAATAAGTGTAACTGCATTTATCATATCGATTTTCATTGAGCCACATCGAAACGAAATCTACTTCGATACATTTGAAATATTTTCGAACTTTGAATAAGATATTTTTATCAGAAAAAATATTGTCATAAAAAACGCATATTTTATTGATATCTTTAAATTTTCAGTAAAATGTAAATAAAATCCAATAAAATATGTGTAAATACATTCAAATATTTATTCATAATCATTTTCCACAAAAAAAAAATTTTTTCGAATGTATGAAACAATACACAAAAAGCTACTGTTGTTTTTTAGGAGAAAAACTGTAGCATTATGGTGGATTGTAGCTTCAGACAGCTGTCAAAAGAACTCTTAAAAACGCTTAGAATACCGATTTGGGAATCATTCGTTCAATCATCATAACGCTGAAAAAAATCGTTAATTTGCAGAATACCAAATACGTCAATGTGTCAAAAAGTGACGTAAAATGGCCTTGTAGAATAGCAAATAAGATCTTAGCTGTCTCACTATTGTGACAGTGACACAAATGACATTTGTCAATTTTGCTTCGAGAATGCCAAAACCACAGTTTTGATACACCTAAGACCGACATACAGAAAAGATGGTCGTGTAGAATTGGGCCCATAGTGTGTAAACAAGTGCGGTCGCAAATGCAAATTAATTTTATTTATGTATTCATCTTATCATTCTTCTGTATTTAATAATGAATAAACTAGAATATTGAAATAATTATTAATAATCAGACCTAAAATAAAAGAAACTACTTTAATCCCTAACTCTGTTGTGGGACCCAGGAATATTTGAGCTCAAGTTGTTTATTTTCATTTTAGGAGCGACACGTAATTTTGACACTCTTTTGGCGTTCAAACGTTGCTCCTAAAGGTATGACGGATCTTGATACAATTTTTGCACATAGACAAGGTCCAGGAGGCCTAGCAAGAACGTTATTTTATCGTTACTCTGTCGGTTAAAATGAGATAAAAATATACGATACTATGTAAGTGCGAAATCGATAGCTGTTTTATACTACCCGTTGTCTAGTGAAAAGGTCGCTCGTACTAGTTGGGCAGAAGATGATTGCAATAGAGAAAATTTCTAGAGTGTACTATTTAGGAATGACCATGATCATCCTACACAATTGCAATTTGGTTAAAAGTTTGCAATCACATCGCCTTTAATGACAGTGTGTAGTCTGATGACGACCTAGTACCCTTTGCTTTCAGGCTGTTTTTGAGTTTTTAGTTCAAAGTTTTTTTTAAACATATTTGTCTGTTTTTTTTTAGGAGTAATAATGTTTTTAAAACTTAGCAACTATTGACATACCTCTAATTATTTTTTACCAACATAATTACGTGAAGGCTTACGCCTTATTCTGGTAAAGCTTAGAGATAAGTTTTATAGCTTATCTCGAAGCTATCATCTTAGTATAACGCTTTAAGAGATCTGACGCGAGAAAAATAAAAGACTGCTTATAAGAAAAACTAAGAAAGCGGGGACACAGAGAGGTATGTCAGGGTTGTTTATGTGGGAATAAAAGGTTTGCATATAAGTTAGAACAAAGGTGAACAATATTTAATAAATAATTTTGAAGCTTCGACCTTAAGTGCCTTTAAATTTTTATTTATTTCGATCACCTGATGATACCTAGTACATATGTGGGAACAGCAAAGATATACTGGCCAGTACACCCTGCTGTGTACCAACTTATAATTTGTATCTATGCTTAACTCGAAAAACATTTACACTCCGCGATGTAGGAATATGAGTGAGACGCTGCTATCTGCGTTTGAGTCCGCAGTAGTGTGCGCTCTAACATGACTCCCACATATACATGCATATACTGACCGCCATAAATCCTAGAAACGGGTAGCCAGAGCTTAATAGCAAAACTTCTCAACCACATTTGGAAGTTGATAGAGGACAAGATGGTAGAAACAATATATCATTGGTGATGGGTCTCCAACAGCATAGCCCAAAAACCACTTAAAAAAACCCCTATACCCTTAGTCGCCTCTTACGTTCCCCGTGGGTAGAAAGGGATCGTGACAATCTTAGGCGGCACTATACGGCAATATATAGTAGTAATAAAAAATCATAGTAATAATAGCAAAATTGAGGCCCGGCCATGACGTCATCACACGCATTTACAAACGCGTAAACAAATTAAAACACAAATGAAAGAAAACTAGGTTTTAATACAGTTTTGGTCTTGAATGTTTTGAAAGCATTTAGAGGTTAACAGTTATTGATTACTGTTAGACTTTTCTTGCAGTAATTTGTAATTAGCCCATGGTGCTGTCACCAAAATAGCAAAAATAATAAGATGAACTAGCCTACATGCATACAAATATAAACAGACGTCATCAATAAATCCCGAAAAGGCGCAGTCAGAGCTTCATCATTAGAAATTTCTGAGTCACTATTGAAAGTTTAGTGGGGGAAAGATGATAAAATTAAGAATGCTAGAAATGGGTCTACAACCCCATCGCTCACAAGTAACTTGAAAACCCCTAAAAACCCTACAGCTCAAATTGTACAACACCACCTATCATATAAACAGGGTTCGAATCCCGGGTCGAGACCTACACCAGTTTGTTTTTTCAAAAGTTATATGGCCTGCCCCCCATCACGTGAGTATACTTTTCAAACAATACGAAGGTTCAGTGAAAACCAGCTGACATTGTCACGTGATGTTCAGAAGTATTACTACCTCTGCCACCCCTTGGGGATATACGGCGTGACTGTTTGATTATTTTTCAAAGCATTTACACTCGCCGTGTACTGCTGGCTTCGAATGTTACTATCTCTTCCTGCCCATATATTGTCGTAAGAGGCGACTAAGGGTATGGGCCTTTTAAAGTGGTATTAGGGCGATGCAATGGTTGGACCTATCGATACTTTAATCCTACCATCTTGTCCTTTATCAACTTATAAATGTGGCTGAAGAGTTTGTAGCTCGGAAGCTCTGGCTACCCCTTTATGGGATTTATGGCCGGGACCATATATATGTTACAATAAAACTCAAACAACAATACATACGATCTATGTGATGTCGTCTTCACAACTTACACTTAAATTGTAAGAAATGTTTTTGTTTTCATTGAATTCCAAGGTTATAAGGAAAATACTACGCATATTTTTAAACTAGTTTTGTTTCACTACTGCAGGTTATTTACCCTTTCCTGCGAACCGGTTTTGCATACAATATCAACTTTTACATTATTTTTAACGGTTTTGGTCACCATTTCTGAAGATAACTTTGAGACATCGACAGAATTTACTCAAATAGATAGAGGTCTTTGTGGTTTTGCTATTCAATCTTACGTGACATATTCTAGTTTCTCTATTCATTAGACATTATTATTAACATAAACTAATATAAATAAAAAGGGTTATAAAAAATATGTTGTTGGTACGTTAAAACTGCACTGCCATCTCTACAGATAAATAGTTGATAATTATTAATGCAATAAATGATTGATTGTGAATATTTACGTGTTTAATGCATAATCTTAATCGTTTTGGAAGGGGTTGCTTGGTTGCAAAGTATAAACTAGTTATTAATTATTAACTCTATCGAGCAACATAATACAAAAGACATAAACGCTGAGCACAACATACAAGTACAGTGCAGTCGGGTTCACAATAAGATTTTATATAATGAGAATGAGTGTAGTAATTTCTATGGTGAAGATTTTTAAATGGCATTGTGTCTTCTTACTTAGATTTATATTGTTTGTATTAGTCTGTTAATCTTCCGAAGAAAATAAAATAAATAAAAGTATTACTAAAATGTAAGGTTTCGATATACATCAGTGTTCTCATTCACTTGAGCATATGCATGTATGTTTGATTAATAAATCTGCTTAGACCAACGAAGTATGTTAATGCTCATTCATGATAATGATGAATGAATGAGCAAACAAATCTGGAATACAACGTAATATCACAAATAATTGTAGATCAGTGTAAAACCGTTTAGTTTGTTAATAATTATTTTAAGAAATGGAAGAAAGAGTCTTATGTTCTAAGAAGAAGTAAAGCTAAGTTCTTTCGTTCTAAGAAATCATAAAACGATCCTGTATAAATCTGGCTTAGCATACGAAACTTTTTTAACCACCACAGCCCAATATAGTCATCACCTCAACACCTCATTATTACTCTTCCGCCAATGACATCAATATATCAATACTTTTCCGTCAACGACTTCGATATATCAATACGTCAATTAAACCTAATTAATCTTATCTACAGGTGCTGCTGATCGAGGCAGGCGGCAGAGAACAACAATTCATGGATGTCCCTGTCATGGCTACCTTACTTCAATTCACTGATGCTAACTGGAAATACTACACCGAACCTCAGGTATGTCTTCATTATCAGACAATAGACTATATAGGAATCCCCGAAGAATCCTTAAAACAAACGGTCTTTTACCGTCCTGCCCCCGTAGCATGAGGCAGTAAGTCACGTGAGAAGTGAGCTGACAAATAAAATCAATACAAAATCTATCAGTATCTCACTTCTCATGTGACAAACTCTCACACGCCTTATGCTACGAGGGTTGTACTTATATATCTTTCGGCTCCCTGCGTGTCTTGCTAAGGGCCCGTGTCCACGAGACAGTTTTAACACGGCCCGGTTTTAGCCTTCGTACACCGTTTGCAAACACCGGTGTCGTGTGTATGGCTTAAATAAAGTTTCATACACAACTGACGACCGCCCGGTTCACACCAGGTTTATTTCCGGAGCAAAACCGTCTCGTAGGCATGAGCTCTTAGTATTCAGTTCATTCTGTCCTAGATATCTTACTGACAGGTCCATTCAAGCTAGAGAGGTTTGTCAGGATCGTACGAGGTGGCGATGAATAGTCTCTGCCCACCTCAATGGGAACTAATGGCGTGAGTATATGTATGTATGTGTGTATGGGTCCATATTGGCTCGTATAAAATTCTAAATCTGGGGGCACGGCAGTGCCCCTGCCAAGTCTCGAGCAAAACGGGCACGGCCGTACCATCTTTTCTCGAAGCGGTTCGCGGCTGTTTCGCCCCCCCTATATCTTCGACGTGGACAAAGCTAGGAGTTTAGGTTTTCGGTGAATAATAGTAGGCATTAGAACAAGCTTAAGTTCGAAATTACACGCCAAATGAATTAATAGTTTAGGAGTTACGGTCGATCAAAGTTACACCATTTTGTCACTCACTGACTCACTGACAGATCATCAAAAATCTAAGGTACTTCTAGCAGACTTAGAAACTTCAAATTTTGCACCAAGATAGGTCATTAGCCACATATAAAGGAAAAATTATAAAAACATTAAAAAATTATATGCCATAGAAAACAATTTTATATTTGCGGTTTGGCAAGAACATTATGTATGGATTTTGACTGCATTGTTAACTTTGTTCGTTGTTCAAGTACCTATTCAATTGGATGAATACATACATAGAATAGAAAAGAATAATATAAATGTAATACATAGACTATCATTACTACAAATTAATACATAAAGTTCATTAAATTAATAAAGCTAAAACTCCATTGTATTGCGATAAATATTGTATGAGCGCTCGATAGATGGCGTTGTACCTGTCTGAATCGCTCTATGGTTTCGTTACAAAGCGCAGTGTACAGATCCACAATCATAACTTGGCCGGCGGCGACTCTGGTACTACTGTCGCCATTTTGAAATTTCGGCCTGTCATTGTCAGTTAGTTCTTAACTAAATAAAAATTATAGGGTGACCTACGTATATAATAAATTATCACTTTCATTAATGTTTTTTGTAGTGGAAACTTTTTTTATATATAATGTTTCTTTGCTTATCTATAAACGTTTTTCTTTCCAGTATTCAATATAAAAAAATATGAAAATTATTATTTATTTTGCTAAAATTATCTAAGTAGGCTAACACCATCCGCAAAGTTGTGCGCTGCGTTGCGTACATGACTATCGCCCGATTTCTGAATTGAGTATTCCAGCTGAGAACAACTTAAGTATCGTTCTGTCGCATTGAAATCTTAACAACTGAATGAGACAAAACGATACTTAAGTCGTTCTCAGCTTGAATACTTAATTCAGAAATCGGGCGTATAGCGGTGCGGGTTACGGGAAGTGGGGAAATGCACCCGAATAAGATTTCACTTCGTATACACTGATGCGTGGGTTCTAATCCTAATGCGGGAATGTACCAATGTGTAATTTCTTATGTCATACATAACTGTCTGACATATATATTTAAAAAAATATAAGGCTGTCAACAGCAAAAGAAAAGTGCCCATAGATTCACTGAACCAGCAAAATGAATGACCCAAACGATTTCTAATGTTTATATTATTTTTTTCTGTGCCACCTTTTTAGGGTATCTATGTGTGAATATAAAATGTAAAAGACAGTACAGACAAGGTAAGCCTCTGATTTACAGGATTAAAAAAATGATTTTATGTAGTTACCCACTTTTTAAACTCTGAGTGTCACAAACAACAAATCCTTGAGTATAAAATAATGAAACAGTTTGCAGAGAAGTACAGTTTACAGTGTTATCGCTATTAGCAATCTCTTCCAGACAACATTTGGGAGGTAAGATCAGCAAATTTAGGATACACTGTCATTCGGGTAGACATAACAGACAAGGGCAAAACTAAATAAATATAATTAGCTTACATTAAAACGAACTTGTTTACTTACAATGATAGTTATTACATACATACATACATATACTCACGACTGCGAATCTCTAAAAGGTTTAGCCAGAGCTAACAAACTTAGAAACTCCTCAGCCACTTTTTGAAAGCTGAGTGGGGTAAAGATAGTAAAATAAAGGTTGTTGGTCTGGTCTGGTCTCCAATCGCATCGCCCAAAAGTCTCTTAAAAGCTTCAATACCGTTAGTTGCCTATTACGTACACCCACCGGCAAATGGTAACTCATTGAATGAATATTATATAAATTGTTTTATTCAGACATTTCAATACATAAATAAATTAGCCTGTATGATGTAAAATTATTTCCCTTATAATGGTAAAATTTTATTTACTGGCAATACTAATTTCGATGACAGCGACACCCTTACCGGCCAAGAAATCTATGTGGATCTGTAAGTAGTACTTCAAAATAATTCGATAATTTTCGTTTGATACATCTGTCAATGAAAACCCATTTCGAAACTAAAAAATATTGTAGTGATAATTGATATTCGGAGAACTTTACGTGTTATTTAGTTTAGTTTAGTTATAGTTTGTAAGTTAGTAGATATATATTTATTTAGTTAGTTATTTGTTAGTTAGTTTAGTTCTATTTAGTTTGCATATATATATAAGTTTAAGCCCTATTGTTATAGAAGTAATTGTAAATATAGTGTAATGGAACGTGAAATATTGTACATAAATGGCGACCTTTGTCCACACAGAGTCATCTCTATTCCTGGAGATGGGTCGTGTTTATTTCATTCGTTGTCATACAGCATGTATGGGAGTTTTCAGTCGTCAAACGATAAGGGAATTTTAGTAGTATCAAAGCTCAGGAGACAGCAATAGCTGAATATAATCGACTCCGAAGTATATATCGCCCAGACTTGTCTACCTTAGAAGTAAAGAAGCCTCAGAGAAGAAACAAAAGAGATAGAGACAGATAATGGGTTCTAAGCAAAGCAGTAGCTGACGTCCAAGAAATTGTGAGGTCACCTAAAAGTAAAAGAAAGAAATACACTTACAAAAAATAAATGAGATCCCACCAAAAACATTAAATGTTAAAAAATGCCAAGTCTCTCGATGCAGACTTTCCATCGTAAAAAGTTTTGAGATCTCATAGAAGCCAAGTCCTATTCAAAATATTTCGTAGTTATAAATCAACATTTAGTAATTGTATCAATAGTTTTCTTTATATTATAATTATAGTGACTTGGCAATGAGCACAAATTAAAAGCTGCTTGCTGCCTGGAATTATGTGCAAATGTTACTGACGAGACCAGTGATCAGATTATTTGTTATGTGTGAATCATGATGGTCACTACCGACTACATTCTCCAATACAATAATTAAGAATACCTTACGGGCCATCGCTTTATGAAAGTAAATGAATCGAGAGTGCACTAAGACTGACTGCCGTTGCCGAAATTCGGTTGGGACGACACGGATAAACCAACAGAAAATTAATTTTGTGATATTAATGTTTACGCATGCGGTGTGTGTAACTTTAAACTCCTCCAAATATGCCGTTTTATTTGTTTCTTCTTGTGCTCATTGCCAAGTCACTATAATTATAATATAAAGAAAACTATTGATACAATTACTAAATGTTGATTTATAACTACGAAATATTTTGAATAGGACTTGGCTTCTATGAGATCTCAAAACTTTTTACGATGGAAAGACTGCATCGATAGACTTGGCATTTTTTTACATTTAATGTTTTTGGTGGGATCATATTCTTCGTCTTACTAACGATTTGTGTTCTTAATAATCACTCTTCATAATTTTATATTTTATGTATTCATACATTTTTAATACTACCAACGGAATTAATAACTTAATTATAAATACAAAGTGTATAATTAGTGATATTATGAATTTCAATGATTATATTTGTTAATATTTATGACTTGAATTTTTATGAAGACTGATCATTATGATTTTAAATAGTATGTGAAATATTTTCGGATGTCTGATGATAGGAGTTCAAAAGTTATGTAAGAAAAAGCGCACCTGACACTGCATCGTCCGATACGTGGCCACTATTCCAGAACCTTCGAGGCCCAATAGTCTTCGCATTTTCGTACAATGTTCCGCAGCTATTGCAACTTGAGTTGAACTATATTAGATACTAGCTGACCCGACATACTTCGTACTGTCAAACATTGATTAACATTCAATTAATGGATGTCATCACAATGCCATGTTTAGTCGACTTAGATGCTTTGAATATTATCCTCACAACTTTTATTATTCACACAGCGTACGCAAATTAAGTAACTTTTCTCAAATATCTCGTGTCTGCGACGCAGGCTTATGTATGTTACTTGTGGAAAATGTGAAAAACCTTCGAATGGTGCAAGAATTTGCAAATCAGTCTAATGGTTTTTGAGCCTATTCATTGCAATAAACAAACGAACAAACAAAGATTTCCTCTTCATAATATTGGTGTCGATGATTAATTGCACATTTGAAGCTCGGATATCTGATACCACCTACGGGCTAAGGGCAATAACCTTAACTATTTCGCTGGTTGTGCAAAACGTATTCTGCGTTCGCAGTTGCTTTTATGTGAGTGTACAGCCCAGCCAGTAAATATTTGCCATTTCTGACTATAAATCTGAGATATATAGAGGATGGATAAAACAATGTAGCGAAAGAGATATATAGAGCCAATGCGGATGGTATTGTTAGTCGAGGACGATCGCGTAAAACGTTTCTAGACTAGATAGAAAACGTTCTTATAAAGGCGGGGGTCCGAAGTAGGAAGAATAAAAAAGCATGCATGAAAAGAATAATGAATGTAAGGGAAGCAAGGGAGATTAGTCAAGATCGTGCTAAGTGGCGATCGATAGTCTTTGCCAACCCCAATAGGAATAATGGGCGTGAGTATAAGTAAGTAAGCAAATCAAAGATATAGTTTTGTGACATTAGTGTGTTTTAGAATGTATGTGAATACAAAGGTGTAATTTAATACTGCTTCCAATAACATCTATTAAATTCGTATCAATTTCTTGGTTGTTTGAAATGTTCAAACACGGCTTAATGGACGATGACCAACGGAAATCAAAGCGCTCTCAACTATCAGTTAAAAACAACACATAGCTCATCTATTATAAATTCTAATATAAATCTTTTACATTATTATATATATCCAGTTAATATTTTTTATATAATCTATAATTGTTAAAGCTACTACTAATAATATACTTAAGAGAACTATCAAGATCGGGCCAAGTGTTTTTTCGTGAAATGCACACGGTGTGCCAGTAGCGTAAAACTCAATTCATTTTTTTTAACAAATGCAAGCTTAAAAAAAGAACATAACGGAATCGATATTTATTTGTAAAATATAAACGAATTAATAAGACCTATGTTATAGTTTTAGCAAACGCTAAACTGTTTCTTAGGAGTAGTAGAGTGAATATATGTAGCACAAAATAGCAGGTCTTACACGTTAAGTTGGTTCTAATATGCCCCTCTCCCCTTCAATAACTTACTGAGAATACTTTGCCGTGTAGTGCCGGCTTATAATGTGGGTTAGTCCCGCTATGGTATGGTCCCGGTATGGCACCCTCTTAAAATACCTATCAAAAAGTCCCGCTATGGTACCCATCTTTTAGATCTACGTTAGACAATAGAAGGTACAACTGAAAAGAAAAGTGTATCTATAAATAAATACTTTTAGGAGTGTATCAATAAAACGTCTGTTTGCGATATTAAATCAGTCTTTTATTAATTCAAAATATTTATAAAAAAATATCAAACAGTAAAACGAAATATTAATTGCAATGTAATTTTTAAAATAATCAACAATATTAATTACCAATAATCAACAATAAAAAAAATATAAAAAATCCACATCTCAGAAAAGTATTACTGTAAATATTATAAACTACAAATAAAAACAACATCCAGACCTAAATATTACTTGCATTACGTGCACTACTTGACCCAGACATTGCAATAGATAAACTAACAAGCTATCCTAATTACTCATATCGCAAAAGTACAGCTGCAAATAGCAAACTAAACCCGGAATAATACTGTCTCTCTCTATTTTCATAAAAACAAAAGGGAAGAGCTAGATACGAATTCGAGGAAGGGCTCGTCTCTATTGTTTTACGAAAAAATCGGTTGGTCAGGTAACTACCTGAAGTGAAACGACAATTACCGAGCGTGATTTGTTTAAAAAATAGTATTAATAAATATTATCTTGCATAACTATAATAGTTAAGAAAAGATATTTTTTATTAATACTATTTTTTTCTTAACGCATTGTATAACTTTTCTTTACAACAGTACCAAAAACTGAAGGGTACCATAGCGGGACTTTTTGATAGGTATTTTAAGAGGGTGCCATACCGGGACCATACCATAGCGGGACTAACCCTATAATGTCACTACCCCTTTGTACCCACCGTTGTCGTTAGAGGCGACTAAGAGTATGAGTTTTTTGCAGTTTTTAGGCGATTTTGTTAGAAACCTATCACCAACGATACTTTATTTCTACCATAAACTAAACTAAAGCTCCAGCTACCCCTTTTTGGTATTTATGGCCGTTAGTATATGTATGTATGTGGAATACTATGTCGCTCAGCCGTCAAAAAGAACGAATTCGTATTTTTATATTCTGAAAACTAAATCATAAAGAGCTGAAGATTATCTCAAACAAAATAGTCGTAACTAATTCATTCCAAATGCGTAGTTCAAAGGACTTATGGCAAAGATGTACGAGCTTTGAGTATAAAAAAGGACTTAATTGCTTCTTTTGTGCCAATGACAGCAAGAAAGGTACAATGCTCTCTAACATATTTCATTTGACAGCCACGTATCCTTATTATACGAACGTAAGTTTAAATTAAATAAACATGCATACATACTCATGCTATCAGTTGCTATTGGTATCGGCAGAACCTAACAATCACCACTTTTACAATCCCGGAATACCATTTTTAAAGAACAAAAGAAATCCGTATACAACGAATGAAGTTCGATATTTGAAAATAATAGGCCACACATACATATAACTTTTGGGCGATGCGGTTGGAGACCCATCACCAACAACCTTTATTTTGCAATCTTTTCCCCACTCAACTTTCCAAAAGTGGCTGAAGAGCTTCTAGTTCCTTAGCTCTGGCTACCCCTTCTAGGGATTTAAAGCCGTGTGTATATGTATGTTGATAGTCCAGTGGGTAGAACACCCGTCCGAAAACAGAAGGGCGTGAGTTCCAATCCTGGGTCGGGCCTACACCAATTTGTCTTTTCTAAAGTCATATGTGTGGTTAATTTATCATGGTCGTTAACGGTGAGGGAAAACATCGTGAGGAAACCCACATGGCTGAGTTGTACTTAGTCATGTGACAGTGTATTCGTACAAAACGGCGATAGGCCTGCCCCCTTATCACGTGAGTACACTGTCTAACCAAAACGTGGGTACCTTCTCCGGACACTAGATGGCGCTTGCCATGTGAGTTCAGAAGTATTGGTACCTCTGCCAACCCCTTCGGGGATAAACGGCGTGAACGTTTATGTTATGTTATGTTATGTATATGTATGTATGTACATACATATACACTAACGCCATTATCTATGTACTTACTTATTCTCACGCCCAATGCTCCCTTGGGGTAGACAGAGACTACCGATCACTTCTTTGTGCAATCTTGCTTTCTTTCGTGCTTTTTAAATTATAATTTTCATACATGCCCTTTTATTCTGCACACTTCAGGCGCACTTTTGGCTCACTGGACAATCCTCTATCCGATCCGGTCATCTCCTCCCGACTTCTATCTGTATCTGGCTTTATATATCTCTTAAGAAATTGTGCTTCTGCTGATATATATACAAAACGTATTACGTATATAATTACATCATAGATACGTGATAATCGAACCATATAGGCTACGTGACAGGTGTCACACACAGCCCAGTGACTTACTACAACACTTTCGCTGTCATTTCTCAATTATGATAAAAATATTAAACAGTACTGATAAGCGTATACTACGTGAATGGAATTAAAGAAACATTCACCAATTTCTTGTGGAAAATACATATAACAAAGGGGCTCTAGCCAGCTCCGATTTTGGTGATTAACTATGAAGTTTAGGAAGTAGTAGAAATATTGACATGAGACATCTTTATACAAATGTACACATTTACCAGGACCGTACAATCTGGTTTTCTTCTCTCTTCCCTCCCTGATGTAAACTAATTGTCACTGGTCATATGAATGAATGTCCAGTGACTGTCCAGAATCAAAACAAGGATAAAACATCATTGAAAACATAGTAAACCCATTTCCTCCTATTCTCTGCCAGCACCTTGTGCCCTTAACTGGCGTCACGTAACACCACGAGGCCTCAAACAAGGCTGACCTCTTCACAGGATCTATTTCCACTTCTATTTACGTATGCAAACACAGTATCACTTTGTAGTCGGGTCACTTTATCGCAGTTGATGGTTTAAGTATCAAGTAAGTTTAGAGATACATAAATCTTGTATACATGTGCTAAACACCTAACGTGCTTCGCCACTTTTGGCAGTTCGAAGGGGTGTAAATAGTGGAATAAAATGAGAGGTTGGCTACTACTAAACTAGGTATGCATTAGAGCTACTTACACAAATGCCAAAATAAGGAGCGATTGCATTGTTGTAATTGCAAAAACCTCTTGACCACGCTTTATTTCTTGCCTTTCATGGACGGCCACGGACGTCTAAGATATACATACATACATACATATACTCACGGCTGTGAATCCCTAAAAGGGGTAGCCAGAGCTAAGGAATTAGAAACTCCTCAGTCACTTTTGGAAAGCTGAGTGGGGTAAAGATGGTAAAATAAAGGTTTTTGGTGATGGGTCTCCAACCGCATCGCCCAAAAATCTCATAAAAGCCCCAATACCCACCGGCAGAAATGGGGTAGTGCTATTCTAAGCCGACACTACACAGCACTGTCTAAGATATAAATATTAATTTCTTTATATATATATATTAATTTCTTCCCTTTATTTAATAGTAATAATTCTCACATGAGGTTTTCATAAACAAAAACATTCAAATTATATATATTTGTACCATAGTTTCAATTAGGTTGGGTACAGACTACCGACCGACGACACTTAGTAAGGTCCTGGCTAGTATTAGCCACGCTTCTGCCTAATTCATAAACAATTTATTTATTATAAAAACACAATAATGCTTAACAGCTATGGCCAACACGCAATTTAGGTAGTACATAAAATATATACAAAATAGAATTTAACATTCACAATAAATATAAGCATATCTTTTCCCCACTCAACTTCCAAAAGTGGCTGAGGAATTTATAATTCCTTAGCTCTGGTTACCCCTTCTAGGGAAATATAGCCGTGAGTATATGTATGTATGTATGTATGTATGTAATAAATATAACTAACTTAACGTACTGTTTAATTCTTTTCACTTCGGAGGTCGGCCTTTAAACTTAATATATAACAAAAACCATCAGGTTACTATAAGGTTCTTTGAACTTTGACAAAAGAAGATTAATATGTCTCTTATAGGAAATACCTGTTTTTTGATAAACGATACATAATCCTAAGGTTCATGTATCAGGTTATTTCCTTGTTATCAATTTTAATCTCTTTAATGGAAAAGTAGCTATTATTTATGATGCCGTGTAGTACCGGCTTAGAATGTCACTACCCTTGTTTGCCCTGTAACAAAGGGTATGCGGCTTTTTAAATTGTTTTTGGGCGAAGCGGTTGGGGACCCGTCACCAACGATACTCTATTTCTCTTATCTTGTCACCTATGTTTAATGTCCTTGAGATAAAAAAGTAAATGTTACTGTTGCAAAGTAATTTTTTTATTAGAGCAGCTTTTATATAATTCTTTTAATGCCCTAATTTACTACAGAGCCAGATCAGTTAATGAAATCTTGGAGTAGGCTTATTTAGCCTTGCTCTATTGGCTCAATAATTCCGATAAGAACAATACATTCGGAGAAAAAAAGAGCAATATTTTTGCTGCAAAATTACTGATCATCTCTATCTATATCCAGAACTACATGTATGTAGTTAACCGACTCCTTTAAACTCGATTTTCACCCACTTTAAACGGACCGATTTAATTCAAAATTCGTACACATATCGATAATCAGGGACAATATAATAATTTAATAGGTTCATTCCATTATCCTGACAAGAGTCGCCAGGATTAAATCATTTCAAATGATTCAGTACTAAAAAGTTGGAAATAGGCTTTTCAGTTTTTTTTATCTTAATTTTCTACATGTTGTAAAAATATGTAGCCAGAGCTATTTTAGTTTAGTTTAGTTTTGATATACACACAATTTAAATACTTACGCCATTAGTTTCTCTTGGGGGTAGGCATAGACTATCGATAGCTACTTTGTACGATCCTTTTAACTGTTTCTTAAATGATATAAAATTAAGTATCACCGACATACTCCTTCAAGGCTTTATCTATGTTTAATGGTAGCTACAGATTAATGTAAAAACATAGTAAGCTGCATTTCTGACTAATAATTAATGGTTTTATGTGATGCCGCTGTAACAATACATCAGATAACATTTTTATAGTTTGATAGTATACACTTTTTTCAAGTTCATATACTGAACAGAAAAAAGGTAAATCACGAATAGTACCGACAACAAAGAATCATTTGTAATTCTGATTCAGCAGTTGCTTATATGCGCGCATGAGTTTTTTGACCAAATACGTTCACGAAGTTCAATGGTTTTTACCACTAGGCAATATATGAGAGAAATATTTTACTTACCCCTTAGCTTACCCCTTGTTTCCCACAGGTGCGGTAAGAGGCGACTAAGGGTATGCGACGTTTTGAAGTGGTTTTTGGGCGATGCGGTTGGATACTTTGTTGTTACTTTATTTCTACCATCTTGTCCCGTATCACCTACCAAATGAGGCTAAAGAGTTTTTAGCTCGACAAGCTCTGGCTACCCCTATTGGGATTTAAAGCCGTGAGTATATGTATGTATTTTAAATTATAGTCTGATGTTTAAGAAAATAACATTTATTTTGTCAATCAGACAAGTTAATTCATGCCCTTAACTATGATCCCAGTCCCGTAGCGTTTATGGCATTAACAAGGAAATGTGATGACTTTTGATACTTGCTGATATAGCAGGCTGTTTAATTTGACCTTTCATTAAATCCATTTTATACAAAAGCGTGATTCATAACAGTTTTTTGTTCCGATTTTATTTCAAAAGTTACTAAATGTACATACATACATATTCTCACGCCGTTAGTTCCCATTGGGGTAGGCAGAGACTATCGATCGCCACTTGTACGATCCTGGCAAACCTCTCTGGCTTCGTTTACATCCATCAATCTTTTCATACATGCTCTTTTATTCTTCATACTGCGGACACCTGCCTTTTTGAGCACATTTTCTATTTGATCCAAATGTGTCCTCCGAGGTCGTCCTCTACTAACATTACCTTCCACATTGGCTCTATATATCTCTTTCACCAATTTACTGTCATCCATCCTCTCTATGTGCCCAAACCATCGCAACATTCCTTTTTCTAACTTTCTTACAATATCATCTTTTACACCACACCTTTCACGAATCACATCATTCCTCACACGATCACATAACCTTACATTACACACTTTTCAAACACACACACTAAATGTACGCGAGGTGGAAAAGTTTTACGGACTTAAAGTTTAGGTGGAACTTTTTTCGAACGTTATAACTAACTTTTTGCATGGTCGTTGTGCCCGTATTTCACAAGCAAATTTTGAAAACTTTTGTCCATTTGTAGATTTCACAATTTTGACACGTACATTTTGTTATAAAACAGAGTAAATACGCAATAACTTTGTTACCCTCAACATTAAAAACTAGCCCAATGTATAAGATCGTAAACGTTGAATCATCATATGGTCATATCATAAATAGCATAAATGATTAAAAGTCATTTGAAAATAAAAACCATCTAGAGATACACGTATACATGTGATAAAGCAATTTTTATGAAATAGCTACCTTATAAGAGGTGTTATGCCTCGCACGATACCCGCAGAAAAATATGTAGTAGTGATATTCTACGCCGATTATACACATCTAAAGCGATCTTTTTTAGTTTTGAGACAAATAACTCTAAAAATCCAATCGCGGTAGTGCATAGAGATCACGGAAAGTCTGATAACCATAGACGCCCTGACCCCGATTACTTCGCAGACAACAATGTTCCTACAATTGTTATAGACATTGTAATAAGGAAAACGAAAGGTTAAACGCCATTAAAACAATAATTATTAAATTTTTTACTAACGGCATTAGTGAATGCAAGTAATATCCGTTTATAATCAATTGAAAATGTTCTGCTCTTAAGAGTTAGTTATAAACTGTTGTTGATACCGAGATGTAGTAAAACTAATATTACTGGCTGAACCGGCAAACGTTGTTTTGCCATATAAATTATTTCTAGGGAATTTCTAGTCTATAAAATAAAAATTAAATTCTAGGGGTGTACTAGTCTTGTCACTTAGGAGTATAAAAAATAGTTATAAACTGACGTGACGGTATGTCACGACATGATAGTCAAATGGCTAGAACACCCGCCTGAAAACAGAAGGGCGTGAGTTCCAATCCTGGGTCGGGCCTACACCAATTTGTCTTTTCTAAAGTCATATGTGTGGTTAATCTATCATGGTTGTTAACGGTGAGGGAAAACATCGTGAGGAAACTCACATAACTAAGTTGTACTTAGTCATGTGACAGTGTATTCGTACAAAAACGGCGATAGGCCTGTCCCCTATCACGTGAGTACACTGTCCAAGCAAAACATGGGTACTTTCTCTGGACACTAGACGGCGCTGCCATGTGAGTTCAGAAGTATTGGTACCTCTGCCAACCCCTTCGGGGATAAACGGCGTGAACGTTTGTGTATATGTTTTTATTATTATAAACTGACCTAACTAACTGACTAACTTCTCAGATCTACCGAATGTGTCTGCAAAATTTCATTTAAACCGGTTCAGCCGTTTCGGAAAAGTTTAGTTATAAACACTGTGACACGTGAATTTTATATATTTGGTAAAATATTGTATCTCTAAAAAAAAATATTTCTTTATATTTGGAAGGCGATAACAATAGTTTATACAAAGTTCGATTATAAGTACTCTTCTCACACATTTAATTTGCGATATTTTTTAACCCTGTTTAGAAGGTTATTCCAAGCCTGAATAACTTGGTTATCTGAAAATCGATAATTCATACGATTCCGTATGCACGGCTATAACTACGGTAGTAGTCGTAAGTCTGTCAACGAGTACTAAGCCAGCGATGGGGACTATGGTCTAATCACCCTTATTGAAATTTCGAGCTCTTCTTTGGTGGAATATTTTGGCTGTAATGATGATTTACTTGATTAATTATAACAAATGTTTTAATGCTTTCATGAGGATATAATATCTTCTTCTATGATAATATTTTTTATTATCTTTTTTGTTTCAATCAGTTAAAGGAACAAATACCAAACATTTTTTACCACAGTATTGGACCATACTAATGTCACGCACACACACTCTCGCACACCGGTGTATTTCGTTTCTGATCTTGCTATTATCCTTGTTGTCAAACTCTTAACGCCAGTATAACATAGAATATGCTAAATAGGTGCTTAGAATAGCACCACCCCATTTCTTCCCGCAGGAGTTTGTAAGGGGCGACTTAGGGCGTTGGGGCTTTTTAAGTGATTTTTAGGCGATGTGGTTGGAGCCCATCGCAAACAACCTTTAATTTACAATGTTTTTACCACTCCACTCAAAAGTATCTCTGGCTACCCTTTGTAGGGCTTAATAGCCGTGAGCATATACATGTATATAACATTGCATTTGTATGCTTATAGGACTCAGGCTGCATAGGCATGTTGTCAGGCCGCTGCGCCTGGCCTCGAGGCAAAGTGGTCGGTGGCTCCTCAGTGCTGCACTCCATGATGCACACGAGAGGCAACCGACGAGACTATGATCGGTGGGCAGCTAATGGGAACCCAGGTATTACTTAGATTTTGTCTACGTATGAAAGAATACTCGTCAAGAAAGGAATGACGATACCGCTAATATGAAAATATTTCAAGCCGTTCAGGCTGAATCTACATAGACTTGCATTTGCTCAAAATAACCCTTCCCATTAAGTAGTTAGATGACAATAAATATTATATTCCAATAGATAGGTGACTAGCTTCTGGATACGAAGGTAACTTCGATCTACGCTGTAGGTAAAGTTCATATAATATCAATGCTAGATGATCGAACTCCAAAAGAGTTTTTTGGAAAAGACAGTCGTCCGATGTCTGAAAAATAAAAGGACATGTATGAAAATATTGATGAAAATTAATGAAGCTCGAGAGTTAGGCCAAGATCGTACTATGTGGTGATCTGTAGTCTCTGCCTATCCCAATGGGAACTAGTGGCGTGAATAAATATATGTATGTATGTATCCATATCACAAGCCTTTACTTTAGGGTTTACCTATAGTCTGTAGTAGTACAATTTATATGTAAAACCAAATGATCATTTAATACTGTAAAAAGCAGTTAGGTCTTTTTTCATATCCCAGAAAAAAAATATGAGGAAGAAATTATGCTACTAGAATAAGAAGGAAGGAATACTAACAGGATGCAAATGTGTATCAACTCAATACATAAATTAATATAATAATTAATAAAAGACTTAATAGTTAGAAAGTTATTGATGTAATTCAAGACTTTAAGAGTATTTCTCCAATTGAAAACCACACTGCATCGATTATCATCTATCACAGTAACACACAATCTTTAAACCAATTAATTCATGGAAACTTCCGTGAATCTTAAGTTCGTGGTTTTTACCCTCCAGATCAATGATGAATCACTTAATTTATTTTGTTGTTCTCACAATGTTACGGTCACGTTCTTATGATCCTATAGTAAGATAAAAATTCAATAATATTGGTAATTAAATAGATAGATATTTCAATTATTTTGTTCTATATTCATTATTTATATGTGTGATAAAAACTACGTTGTGTGGAAGCTGGAAAAATAAATGTTAAGGTGGTTTTAGCACATGTCGCGGATAGTCGAAAGTGTATAGAGCGTGTATAGAGTGTATTTTTCTATACACTTATACATATATATAAGTGTATAGAAAAATATGAATAGATGAAATCGTTAGTAGAGGACGCAAGACGTTTGAAGACCTGATTGAAAACGTTCTTACTAAAGCTAGGCCCAAGTAAGCTGAATAAAAAAGAATGAACGAGAAAAATATGAATGAAATTTTGTCTGGATCGAACAAATTGTTTGAAAAGATTGATGAATGATTGAAAGATTGTTAATAATGCTACAGAATGGTTCCATGTTCGTACAAAGTGACGACCGATAGTCCCTCCCGACCAACGGGAATTCATGACGTAAGTATATGTACTAGTATGAATGTATGTATCTATAGCATACTAACATTAAATAAAACTTATTCGCAGGATGGGATTACGACACCGTCTTGCACTACTTTAAGAAGTCTGAAAATATCCAAATACCCGACCTGGACCAAGATACGAAATATCATTCAACGTCCGGCGAGATGAATCTGCAGCATCCTAATTGGCGGACACCTTTGTCTGATGCGTTCTTGGAAGCAGGCTTAGAGACGGGGGGAAGGCTAGTGGACTACAACGGAGAGAAACAAACGGGATACTCAATCATTCAGTTCACCCTGAAGAACGGTACCAGAATGAGCGCCAGCAGAGCGTTCCTACATCCTATCAAACAACGCAAGAATCTTCACATCTCCAAATATTCTATGGTCACAAAAATATTAATCGATCCAATAACCAAACACGCTTATGGAGTTCAGTTTTATAAAAACGGTAAAAAATACAAAATATTGGCACGCAAAGAAATAATTCTGTCAGCTGGAGCTATCAACTCACCACAAATTTTAATGGTCAGCGGAATTGGACCTCGCGAACATTTGATTGAGAAAAAAATAACACCTATAATGGATCTTCCTGTTGGATCTAATTTGCAAGATCATTGGGCACTGGGAGGACTTACATTCGTCATCAATACTACTGATTCTATCAGATCTGAGAGAGTAGCCACTATAGATAATATTGTAGAGTACTACAGTCACCATACGGGTCCTCTATCTGCACCAAGTGGAACAGAAGCCTTGGCATTTATCGATACAAAAGACCCGACAAATGAAGACGGATATCCCGATTTAGAGTTACTTTTTGTTGGAGGTTCCTTAGTTTCACAGCCATTTTACAAAAAAGCTTTTTCTATAGACGATCGAGTATACGAAAAAGTCTATGGACCAATTAGAAATAGTGACACGTGGATGGTGTTCCCGATGTTATTGTTACCTGAATCGAAGGGTCGGATAATGCTGAGAGATAAGAACCCGTTTAGCAAACCATTGATATATCCGAATTACTTTCAGGACGGTGGCCACGATCAGAAAGTGATACTCCACGGTATAAGAAAAGTAATTGAGTTGTCAAAGACGAAAGCGTTTCAAAAGTACGGAAGCAAATTACACGACATACCATTACCGAATTGCGCTCACCATGAGTTCAACAGTGACGAATACTGGTATTGCGCCATGAGAACTATCACCAATACGATCTACCATCATTGTTGTACCTGCAAAATGGGTCCAAAGAATGATACAGAAGCAGTAGTTGATTCAAGATTGAATGTGCATGGTGTTATAGGACTGCGGGTGGTGGATGCGAGTATAATGCCTCACGTGCCGGCCGCTCACACAAACGCTCCAACAATGATGATAGCTGAAAGAGCTGCGGACTTCATCAAAGAAGATTGGGGAATACCTATTAAAAAGCGATAATTTTCAAAGGGGTTTACGTAAATTGTGAAGATTCATAAAACAATTATCGTTTCCGCTTTTCTAAACGCCCCATGTGTAATTCGGTATGCAAAGTTTTACAAAAGTGGTGCTGAATAGGAAACCATTTCGAGATATTATGTTTCTAAAACATATTTTCTTGAAATTAAATCAAACAAAGCTAAGATGACCGTTATTTTAACAAAATACTGTAAGAGTATTTGACCTTCAACGACTTTACAAAGACAATCGCTTTTGCAGTTTGTTAATAAAATATCGAAAATCATAGGTTTCTTTAGTATAATATTGTAATAATTTCATTTGAGATCACATATTCGTGAAATATTTTGCAATCAGCAAAATTTTTTTAAACATTTCGTTTTATTTGCATGTCGCTACGTGATATTTTCGATCGATGACGTCATTAAGTACAAAAGTTGAACAATCTTTAAAAAAAACATAACTTTGCAATAACTCATTTTAAATGAAAAATATTCAAATTGGTCTTTTATTTTCGTGTTTGCTATTCAATAAAAATATTTAATAAATACCAAAAAAAAACTTTGCATACCGAATTGTGATTCCGTTGGGAAAATATTGGATTAGTACTAAAACTAAAGTTTATAATTTAAATTATTGTCAGTTTTTATTTAAATTAAACATTCACATATTTTTTTAAGGTATTGATGCTTAATGACATAATTATTTGTATTTTGAATAGCAGACGACGAATATCAGTTTTTTTTAAATTTGTTAGTTGTCATGCTCTTTGAAATTTACTACCATTTCAGTTTTCAATGTAATCAACATAAATCCCAGTAGCCATATTTGTTTTTTAATCAACTGTTATTTTGTGATACTCTAGGACCTGATTTTGTAATTGTGATCATTATCATAGTTTGTAATGAATATTTAAATTTATTAAGTTAATTTAATTTACCATAATTAAACGAATTATTTGTTACTATTAATTCAAACAGGTATTTTATTGTTAATTAATATTACATAATTTAAATATTTTTGTTCATGAAAACCTCATGTAACCTCATTCTTTATTTATTAGTATAACATAATTTGTGTTTTATTTATTACTCGTGAATGTGATTTTTAGACAGATAACAGAGATAACATCAAAAGATACTCTTCCATCTTCAAATACAACCAAGGCAGAAAATGTGAAGCTCTTTAGTAAAGAACAAAATGTGAGCAAGTTTAAGTTACATACATACATATACTCACGGCTATAAATCCCTAGAAGGGGTAGCCAGAGCTAAGGAATTAGTAATTCCTCAGCCACTTTTGAAAATTCCGTGGGAAAAAGATGGTGAACTAAAGGTTTTTGGTCATGGGTCTCCAACCGCATCGCCCAAAAATCCCTTAAGAAGCCCCAATACCGTTAGTGGCCTCTTACGTACACCCACCGGAAGAATCGGGGTAGTGTTATTCTAAGCCGACACTACACAGCAAAGTTTAAGTTAATACTGACAAAACAATATATGTCTTTAAAAAAGTTTGTAAATTAAGATATTAGGCTCCTCAGACTCGCGAGGTGGCCGACCCCATATAAGAAGGCATTTTTAGTGTATGTATGTTTGCTTGCTGTTACGACTAAGTCTAGACTAAAATATCTCGGCCGTTTCTATAACTAAAAGGCAAAACAAAATAAAAACGTTTTTTTAAAAAAGAAACTGGGATATACTACACGATACATAATGAATAGTATATAATTACTTATTATAATTACTCTCGAGGTTTGCAAGAATCGCACACAGTGGCGATCGATAGTATCTACCTACCCCAACCTGAACTGACGGCGTGAGTATGTATTATTTATGAGACTCGAAATATCTTTACTGTCACTCACTTGAGAATAACCAAATGAAAACATGGGCTTGCAATGATTGCGCTTTGGAGTTAAAAACTAATGTTTCGAAGTAAATACCCTAAATGTGCATCCAGTATTTCCAAATCAAAAATAGTTTCATCACACAAAATATGTTTTTTTTTGTAGTTTATAATCATTGTGTGACTTAGGCCTACTTTGAGTAGGATAAATTCGATAGTGCAAGTTGGCAGATTGTTTTTTCATAAATACAAGAAAATATCAGAGGAAATTTTTAATATTTCATATCTTAACCTTTTCCTAAGCATGCCTTTTATGCAATTATGCACCATTTCTCGTATTTTTTGACAATGATATGTATGATAAATTTCACACTATGTTCGGTGGCAAATATTTAGCTTGACGTGTCAGATAGTGAACTATAATGGTATAATAAAATGAGTACTGCATAAAATATGGCCACTCGCTGCCCCCTTCAGAAATCCCTCCACCCCAGGTCAGTGGTTATACTCGTCATACCCTTAGGCTTATGATGATCTAATATATGTAACAATACTGTTACCGAATTCCCAAGGATGTGCTGCGTGGAAACTTCTAATATTACAGCCTAGAACGAACTAGGATGCAATATAGTTATGGTAACCATATATACGCGATACACGTATTGAAGACCCAAAATTATCCGTGAATATAAATTCTAATAGTAATCGTGCAACATCAACCACTGTCATTTGAGATATTATATTAAGTGTTGTAAGTAAAAATATACTTATTTATTAACTAATTTAATGTATTAATTTGAAAATTTCTGCGTACAACAGCTTAAAAAATATTGTAAAGCTACGCAACGCGCGCTTTCGACGCGTGATACAGACGCTATACACACTTAAGTCAGACGCTAAATATTTTTTTGTGATGTGCATAGGCCCTTACATGTATACTGGAATAAGAGTCTCTAATTAGCAATAATTCTATAAATTTTAATTCAAAAGTTATCTATAATCAACCAATCTCGATACTTATGTTATTTATTAAGCAAAAAATAAAGTCGTGAATACAAATAATGGACTGGAACCAATGGGAATTAATGGCATGAGTATATGTATGTAAACGTAAGAATACAATTAAGATAAACTAAAATTTAATTTAATTTGACATTACGATATTGAATGTGGACACATTTCGCAGCCATACTAGTTGTGGAATTTAAACTTAAAAAACTAGTTATTCCTGAAGCGGGAATCATTTCCTATTTGGTCTGGGCACTTTATTTTTTATTGCGTTCCTTTGAAGCGGGGTGGCGATAAAACTGGTTAATGAGTTGGTAACCCGGCATTTTAATGGACTTTAGACTAGAGATGCATATTGACTGAAGGTATTTAATACAACATAATTATATTAAGCTCCAACCGCATCAACCCAAAACCACTTAAAAAAGCCCCACACCCTAAGTCGCCTCTAACGATACCCGCAAGTAGAAAGAGGTAGTAAAATTTTAAGTCCGTACTACACGGCAATCAATCTATCAATATATCCAATTAATATGCGGATTAAACTATGAGTTCTTCTAGTGGAAACTCAAACAAAGACAGACTAGTAATCTAAAAATGTGCGGACAAAGCTACAGTGATGTGCTGATAAAAGATCAAAATAAACTTAATTTTCATACAAACATTCACACAATGAGTCCCCATCCCCATAGGTTTTGGCAGAGACTCTTAATCGCCACTTTGTGAAATCTAGCCAAACCTCCGGAGCTTCATCAACATTTATTACACTTCAGACTTCATCCATACATACATACATATACTCACGGCTATAAATCCCTAGTAGCGGTAGCCAGAGCTGAGGAATGAGAAATTCCTCAGCCACTTTTGGATGTTGCGTGGGGAAAAAAGATGTTAAAATAAAGGTTGTTGGTGTTGGGTCTCCAACCGCATCGCCCAAAAATCACTTCATTTTTGGCAAATACTCTACTACTATAAACGTCAAAAGTAAAATAATAAATATATACATAAAAATAATAAATAATTATTAGAAGCATTATAAACACAGCACAAAATTTTGCGTACATACATACATACATACATATACTCACGCCGTTAATTCCCATTGGGGTAGGCAGAGACTATCGATCGCCACTTCGTACGATCCTGGCAAACCTCTCTTGCTTCGTCTACATCCATCAATCTTTTCATACATGCTCTTTTATTCTTCATACTTCGGACGCCTGCCTTTTTGAGCACACTTTCAATTTGGTCCAAGTGTGTCTTTCGTGGCCGTCCTCTACTAACATTACCTTCCACATTAAACATTCAACAAATTTTTGCGTGTTCATTCAATAGGTATATTCAATATCGTAATCTTGTAAAACAAATCAAGCACCTTCCTGATACATAATCAACATAAAAATGTAAATTATTGTAATGACAAAGACATGACAATGTAAAAACCCAACAGGTAAAATTTTGCCGGTCAGATGGGTTTTAAAATCGCAAGATAGACATTCCATAAGATAATTTTCTAATTCGATCAAATTTATTGACCGTATCAATTTTAGTAGGTAACTAAGACGTAGCAAAAATGGTATGTAAATTTAGTTAAAACACGTGAAGGACGAACCTATGCTTTTATCTATACATATAATAAATCTGTAGAAAAGACATTTTTGTACATTGAAGAAATTGAAAAAAAAAATAGCCAGCGTGTGAACAGATAAGTAACAGAACCCATTTCCATCATTTTTTAAATTTTTGTCTGTTTGTCTGTTTGTCTGTTTATATGTTTGTTTGTGCGCACAGCACGTAAAATCTACAAATTTAATGCTGAAAATGTTTAAATACAAAAATTATACGTAACTTGAGGTATAACTTAGTTTTTGTTTCATCGAAATCGGTTTACTCTATCAAAAGATATGATTAATTTTGTGAGTTCAAGAAGAAAAATATTACGTTACGCAATTCAGTATAGTACTTGCAACGACATCTTAAGTCTAAATATAGAACTAATGTTGATAGTTGGAATACAAAGTCCGATAGATGGCGTTGTGCATAAATAAAATAAAGAGCCAAAATAAAATAAAGCAAAAATAAAATTTGCATTTTTTTAGCCCCTTTAACCCCTTATTTTAAAGTCGGTTAAAGTTATAGAAGCTACAGGAAACAAGCAAGACGAAATTAATACAAGCTGCCAATGTCAAGTGAATTCGCCGACTATGAAAATAACTAAAATGCTTTTAAATATTATCTTTACTTAGTTTATTAAATTACATACATATACTCACGGCTGTAATTCCCTAGAAGGGGTAGCCAGAGCCAAGGAATTATAAATTCCTCAGCAACTTTTGGAAGTTGTGTGGGGAAAAGATATTAAAATAAAGGTTTTTGGTGATGGGTCTCCAACCGCATCGCCCAAAAATCCAATAAAAAGCCCCAATACCCTTAGTCGCTTCTTACGACACCCGTGGGTAGGAAGGGGTAGCGACATTCTAAGCCGGCACTACACTAAATTAGGCTTATTAATATTAGTAAATTATGTAAATAGTCTGCCTATTAATAAATCCAATTTGGTGAGCAGAATTTTGAAATTCTTAGCCATTCTTCAAATGCACGTCACTTCACAACCAGTTTTCGTGAACGTTTATAATAAAAAACTGAATTTTGGTCTACATTAAACACCAAACCTCTCTGGCTTCGTTTACATCCATCAATCTTTTTATACATGCACTTTTATTCTTCATACTGCGGACACCTGCCTTTTTGAGCACGTTTTCTATTTGATCCAAATGTGTCCTCCGAGGTCGTCCTCTACTAATATTACCTTCCACATTGGCGATAAAAAAAGTGTAAAGTACAAAGTGGCGATCGATAGCCTCTGCCTACCCCAATGGGAACTAACGGCGGCGTGAGAATATGTATGTATGTATGTATTAAACACCAGAAACATAAGACATCTTTTAAGTTCTACTTTTTTTATACTACTTTAAAATGATGTAGTGACCTTAGTGACTAACCTTAATTTAGTTATATTTGCATATTATACATACATATACTCACAACTATAAAACCCTAGAAGGGGTAGCCAGAGCTAAGGAATTATAAATTCCTCAGCCACTTTTGGAAAATTGAGTGGGGAAAAGATGGTAAAATAAAGGTTGTTGGTGAGGGGGCTCCAACCGCATCGCCCAAAAATCCCTTAAAAACCCCCAATACCGTTAGTCGCCTCATACGTACATCCACTGGAAGAAATGGGGTAGTGCTATTCTAAGCCGACACTACACAGCTATTACAGTGCATATTATGCCACTGATAAATCGATTTAATTCAATGTACTATCTTATCATAGTAGAACCAACAACCGTAAACCCTAATAATAGTAAAGTACCATTCTCTGCGAAACAAGTCGCGAATATTATTCGAACAATGACGCGTGGTAAATCTCCGGGTCACGATGGGCTGAGCATTGAACACCTGCAGCATGCCGGAGTCCACCTGCACCGAGTACTAGCCATGTTCTATACCCTATGCATGAGACATTCTTATCTACCTACTGCGCTCATGCAAACAATTGTCGATCCCATTATAAAAAACAGAACGGGGGACGTAACTGATAAGAACAATTATCGTCCTATATCCTTGGCTACAGTCCTGGCGAAGGTGCTTGACGGACTTCTAGACTCCCTTCTTGATAAATATCTCCACCTCCATGATGCACAGTTTGGGTTCCGCCGGGGTCTATCAACTGAGAGTGCTATACTGAGCCAGAAGCACACAGTACAATATTACACGCAGCGTAGGACGCCGGTGTATGCGTGTTTCCTAGACCTATCACGAGCGTTCGACACTGTGTCCTACGATGTGCTTTGGGACAAGCTGCGGGGGAGGGATGGGCCGGCGGAACTGTTATGCATTTTCCAGTTTTGGTATGGAAATCAAGATAACCGGGTTAGGTGGGACAATAAAGTTTCTGAGTCTTCCAGGCTGGGGTGTGGAGTAAGACAAGGTGGACTTACGTCCCCCAAACTGTTTAACCTGTATATAAATGACCTGATCGTTGGGCTCAGCAGCAGGCGCATCGGATTTCGCGTGGATGATGTTACTATAAATAACATCAGTTACGCTGGCGATATGGTCTTGCTGACACCATCAGTCAGAGCTCTGAATGATCTGCTTCATATGTGTGAAGAGTACGCTCTGAAGCACGGTTTGGCGTATAATCATAAGAAGAGCGAGTACATGGTCTTTAGGGCTGTCGGTGGAAAGATTCCTGATCATGTTCCAACAATTAAATTAAATGGTGTTGAGCTTAAGCGAGTGTACCAATTTAAATATCTAGGACACTTTATTACCGACGACCTTAAGGACCATGCAGATATAGAGAGGGAACTTAGGGCGATGGCAGTCAGGTGTAATATGCTGGTACGCAGGTTTGCGCGTTGTAGTCAGTCTGTTAAAATAACACTGTTTAAATCTTACTGTCAAGTCTTCTACACGTGCAGCCTGTGGGCCAGCTTTACACAAAAGGCTGTCAACGCTCTACGCGTTCAGTACAATAATGGATTCAGAATGTCGTTGGGGCTGCCTCGATTCTGCAGCGCATCTGGCATGTTTGCCGCGGCGCGCACTGATGACTTTTACGCGATAATGCGCAAAAAGGCAGCGTCATTGCTCTGCAGAGTTCGGGCTAGCTCTAACTCCATTCTGAAAACCATCGCTGGAAGGTACGACTCGCCAATCTTTCGTCATCTCTCCAATGTATTGGTTAGGGGGAATGAGGGGCAAATTTATAGAAACTTATTTTATCATTAATTGAGTTTTAGGATTGATTTAATTAAATTTTTAATGTAATCTATATTGTAATTTATTTTTATTTTGTTTTGATTTAAATCGTAATTTATTTTATTTTATTTTAATTGGATGTAACTGTTAATTAAATTTCATTTTAATTTTTAATACTTATATAGCTCTTAAGTGTTACTAATACAAATGGATCCATTGTTATCTGAAATAAATAAATTATTATATTATATTATTATTTATTTAGCTTACCCCGTTTGTTTTATTCTGTCTTAGTGAAATTTATTAAATTTAAATTTCACCCCCTTCCTGTCAACCGGTTAATATTTCTTTTCGGAAGGAAAAGACGTGATGAGCTCGAAGCAAAGAGTGATGAGCTCAAGGCCCGACCACCTGCGGCCATCAATAATAACTACCTATATATTGGAGGGTTACTGATTTTTCAACATACGTCATAGAACATTTGTCGGAAAGATTGGCTATGTCAGTCACATGAGAGCACATGAACACACTCTTAATAGCCGGATACCAGAAGTTGCTGTGACCGAAATCGGGCGGGATTGATATATGATCTATATGCAAAATTCCGAAGTGTTAAAAACAAAAGGGCTTTATAAATATATTGATGCATTATGCAGCTCTGCTAGGATCGTACAAGGTAGCGATCCATAATCTTTGGCTAACCCTGTAACTGTATCTAAATAAATACTAATTCAAATGAGATACACACAGTTACGACCTTTTATTATTTCAACTGGATAATGGCTACTGTAACTAATTAAATATCATTATGAAATACTCAATAGTTCCTACATCACAATAAGTGTCCGCGTTAGATTTCATTGGTTCTTTATTTTATTTCAAAAAGGTGATATACTCTTAACTAAACGACGTTTTTTTGTTCTCGACAATCACGCGAACGAAGTTGCGGGCACAGCTAGTCTATATTAACGGCCATGAACCTCAGAAAAAGGAAGCCGGACCTTCACAATTACAAATATTTCAACCTAAAGATATCTATAGAGCTAATGTGGAATCAGTAGATGACGACCTCGGAGGACATATTTGGCCAAATAGAGAGAATGCAAAAGTATGAAGAGTAAAAGAGCATAAATGAAAAGATTGATGGATGTAAATGAAGCTAGAGATGTTCGCTACGATCGTATAAAGTAGCGATAGATTGTGTCTGCCTATACAAATGTTCAAAATTACTAATAAATAAAGAGTAAATAAAGGAAAGAAAAATTTCGACACAGGCGGGAATCGAACCCGCGACCTCGACCGTGTCAATGGCTGCCAGTGCGAAATTCTTCTATTCTTTGTTTCTTTTACACTTTTAAGTAGTGTTATTATGTTATTTACTCTTTATTTATAAGTGATAATCCCCACATGAGGTTTTCATGAACAATAAAATTCCAATTATGATAAAAAGTAGCTTGATTATATGTACTCAGGTCACTCAGCTACTTTGGAAAATTGAGTGGAAAAACACCTCCGAACCACTATTTCAAAAGCCTGAACAAAATACCCCTAGATCAACCAATTTTAGTTAGTCAATTATTATACTTAGTAGGACATAACAATGTTTGCTGGGACAGCTAGAAGTTTTGTAATCATACTCACGGCTATAAATCTGAAGCCGAAAAAAGGGGCAACCAAAAGCTTCAGAATTGTAAATTCATTATAGTTCTATAATCATGAGGCAATAATGTGCAATCTGTATAACTCAAACAGTAATATCGTAATGATCAGGTGAGAATAAATGCAAATGCGAGCAATTTCTGTCCAAGACGTCATGTTACACGGAATATCCGACCGAGTGATTAATCAATTAATCTGAGTTATTTTCCTATTTCATTGAATGCACTCAACTAACTATAACGTTTCCTGGGCTACATTGTAATGCAATTAATATTGTCATGAATAAACTTGTATTACACGAATTGTTACATAGAGAATGGTAGCAAGAAAATGTGTTGATTGATAAGCTAATCCTAACCTAAGTTAGCTTATCACAGAGCACGTTCTTACCAATCGTGACAGCTCACTTTATAAAACACCGCTTACCGTGCAGACAATGAGGGTTCAATTCCCGGGCTGTACGGCCGTGGCTTAGTTGTACTTTTGTCATGTGACGGTACAAAATGGCGATAAGCCTGCTCCTTATCATGTGAATACACTGTCAAAGTAAAAGGGTACTCTGAACACCAGGTGACAATGTCACATGATGTTCATTAGAAGTATGAGTACCTCTGACAACCCCCTCGAGAACGTACGACGAGAACGTTTGATTTTGAGTTTGGACGTTCACTTGCTACCGTACTCATGGCACCTCTCGATACACACTATATTTGTAGTTATACTAAAAAATTTCTGTCCGTGCGAACTCGGATAGAAAAATTTTAGTATAAACCTCTACGTGTGTGTGTGTGCAAGTAATACATGATCGAATTAGGTTTATACCTGTAATGTTTAGTTTTTTTAAATAAATAATTACTACCAAGGCTTTACTTTGAGTATCTGCGTACATTCATTTTTACAATTAAATATTTAGGGCACTGTTTTGTATTGTTTATTTCTTACTTACTACTATTATGCGGCCATTGAAAAAGTCCCTATGTTAGCAGCAATGCATCATTGTATTTATCACCCATAAACATTTACCTGAAACAAAAAAAGACGTATTTAACAAATTTCAATTTAATCTTTGATGGATGTAAACGAAGCTAGCCAGTATCGTAGCTAGTTTGCCAGGATCGTACAACATGGCGATCGATGGTCTCTGCCTACCCAATGGAAATTAACAGCGTGATATGTATGTAACTTCAATGTTACTTACACAAATACAAAATATCGGTAGCGAAAGTAAAGCCTACACAGCTTTACTTTCGCTACCGCTGTCGGCTTAGAATAGCACTACCCCATTACTTCCGGTGGGTCGTAAGAGGCGACTAACGGTATTGGGGCTTTTAAGGGATTTTTGGGCGATGTGGTTGGAGACCCATCACCAACAACCTTTATCTCACCATCTTTTCCCCACTCAACTTTCCAAAAGTGGCTTAGGAATTTCCAATTCCTTAGCTCCGGCTACCCCTTCTAGGGATTTATAGCCGGGTGTATATGTATGTATGTTTATATGTATTGTATATTGTATATTTACAAAGTATCGAATTAAATTGCTCCTAATTATTTTAGACAGAATGACTCACAACCGGTCTCGTGTTATCGCCATATTAACTTGTGTGCGTCACGCTTAGACCTACTCCGGCGGCACGATACAGTTAATACGAGTATATTATCACGTGATTCAAAACTTTTTGCGAAAATTGCGCGGTCGAATTATCTTACGTATACTCACGCCCTTTATTCCTATTGGGGTAGGTAGAAACTATAAATCGCCAATATATTTATGAATCTGACAAATCTATCTTACTTCTCTCACATTTATTATACTTCTCAAATGTATTCTGATATTCTTTCCACTTCGGATTATCTATACAGTAATATTAAGAGGAGAGCTTTGTTTGTGTGTTGGTTTTTCTGTGGTTTAGTGTTAGTTAAATTAAAATGTAATACTCACTTTTATGTAATTGGCAACTCCCATATTCTATTTTTGTTGTTTTTTAATGAATCATCATAATTTTTGAAGTATCAGGTGATTCAGCCTGCTATACTTATTGGGTTAAACCGCAAAAAATAAATTTCATAATTTAGGTATTGAACCAGAGTCCTCCAGATCGTGAGCCGAAAGCTTTAACAGTCGGAGTTATGTTAAGCTATACAGTCTAGACCATATGATGTAATGATAGCTATTTCGGGAACACTAGGAGCATTTGATCAATCTGAAGAAACGTGTATGAAAAAAAACCAAAACTAAGCATCAATCAGCTATTATACGATCTCGTAGGTAATTTCGTCTTCAGTAGGATCTCTATTTTTAAGACCCGCAACTCTTGCATAGTCAATATAACGACGTTTTCTAACGTTCCTCCAATATGTTTTTTCTTGCACACAATTAAGTTAATTTCTCGGAAAAACATACATCTTTAATTAATTTAACTTGAGATCGAAGACGCGAATGTTAAAAGGAATGCCGGAAGACGAAACGAAATCTAGATATTGTTTTGTTTTATTGTGGTTCTGGAGTCCAGTTTGTTTTGAGCCATGTTACAGCGTAGTGACATAGTCTATAGATAGATCGGCTTTCAAGTCACTTACATTATAGTTTAAAAAATAAATGTTACAAAAAGTGGGAGTACTTTTTTCAAAAAACTGCAAAACCGGTGGCCTTGAATGCCCTTTAAAGGTGAATTGTACTTGTATTCAATTACTCTTTTGTAAATTTTCCATCCGTAAATTACTTGCATCGAATTTTTTTATTTGCCTCTCATTGAATCCTCCTTTAATATTTACAAATATTGATTTTTACATCATGATTTTTAACCTGGTATTCATAGTACCCTCTGTATTTTTTTTAATCCATGAGAATATATTAATTTTGTAGAGGGCAGGCCATTGCCGCTTTTAAGGAATATACTGTCAAACAACTAAGTATACAAAAGGTATGTATGTCTCTTCTTATTTTCCTGCGTAATTCTTATATATAAATTGCTATGCTTATTCCATCCCAATAGGAACATAGATCACGTGTATACATGTGTGTAATATCTAAACCTTAAATGCACACGGCCTTTAGATTCTGAACCATGCTAAGCTCTGACTAGACATTCTCTGGAAAATTTCAGAGATGCTATTGAACTCAGAAACGCAGAGATGAATACAGTGATGTATAGCATGTGTCGAACTCGAAAAGAATTTAAATCTAAGCTTCGCTGGTGCCAGAACAATGAACAGCAAATAAAAATGGACATACTCGCTAGTAAATGTCAGTGTAAAGATTTTTCTGGTTTTTGGAAGGCTACAGCTAAATTAAATCCGAAACCACCGGTATCCGATACGGTTGGTCAGTCTTCGGGCTCGGAAAACATTGCGAATATGTTCTGTGAGCTTTTTAAGATGGAACCCACGGCTTTAAATGTCTCTAGTGACGAGGTGAGGACCACCGTGGCCGGTGAGAGATACGTGAGATTTACGGCGTCAGACGTCAAGCGAGCAATTAAGCGTATAAAGCGTGGTAAATCTCCCGGCCACGATGGTCTCAGCATAGAGCACCTTCGTTTTGCTGGCCCACACATATCTAGATTACTGTGTATGTTGTTTAATTTATGTATAGGGCATTCCTATTTACCTGACGAACTTATGAAGACTGTAGTTGTGCCAATTGTTAAGAACAGAAATGGTAGTGTGGTGGACAGTAGTAACTATAGACCTATTTCGCTTGCTACTGTGATTGCTAAGGTGCTAGACAGTCTGCTTGACGAGCAGCTAGCCGCTAAATCGTCAATCAGTGATTCCCAATTCGGATTTAGGGAAGGGGTATCCACTGAGAGTGCTATTCTGTGCGTCAAACAGACTGTCAGGTACTACACCGATAGGAAGACACCAGTATACGGATGCTTCCTGGATCTCAGTAAGGCATTTGATGTTGTAAATTATGATGTACTGTGGAGCAAACTGTCAAGGGAGACCAATCTTGATCCGGAACATATGGCTCTATTCAGGTTCTGGTACCAGCACCAAAAAAATTATGTGAGGTGGGGTGACAGTGTGAGCCCTGAGTACCGCCTAAAATGCGGCGTCCGGCAGGGCGGATTGTCTTCTCCGAGGCTTTTTAATATATTTGTAAATGCGCTGATTGAGGAGCTCAGTGGAGCCAAAGTCGGGTGCTCGGTTGATGGAACTTCCATGAATAACATCAGCTATGCTGATGATATGGCGCTACTGAGCCCTTCAGTGAGCGCATTGCAAAAGCTACTTAATATTTGTGAGAGTTATGCTGTTAAATGTGGGCTTAAGTATAACGGTAGCAAAAGTGTTTATCTGGTATTTAGTGCGGGAAACAAACTGCCAAAATCGGTTCCCCCGATAAAGCTATGTGGTAGGGAGCTCATAAGGGTGGATAGTTTTAAGTATTTGGGACACTTCCTTGACGTAAAGCTCTCAGACAATCTTGATATTGAAAGAGAGCGTAGGGCGCTGTCTGTACGATGCAATATGGTGGCCCGCAGGTTTGCTAGGTGTAGCACAGAGGTAAAACTGACCCTGTTCCGAGCTTTCTGTCAGTCTTTCTACACCTGCAGCCTGTGGCTCTCATATAAGCGGAGTGCGTACAGCGCACTACGCGTTCAATACAACGATGCTCTACGAATAATGTTGCGAAAACCCCGGCACTGCAGTGCGTCGCTGATGTTCGCGGAGGCCCATGTTGATGACTTTTTTGCCATCATGCGGAAACGCGCGGCCTCCACTAGGGATAGACTACTTGCGTCCAACAATAGCCTTCTGCGAACATTTGCGACGAAATGGGACACGCCTAGTGATGTGCCGTTGGGAAAATACTCGTTCCCAGTAGTTTCCCATTTAGTAACTTACCAGTAAGTTTCCAATATTACCAGTAACATTCCCAAACACTGGGAATATTCAAATGTTGTTGGTTGCAATTTTGTTTTGCAGTATTTTTTGTACTAGGCTTAACAATATTGATCAAAACAAGACACAGTATTAAAATAAACAATTTAAAGTACAGAAAATGTTTGTAGGTACGTACAAATATAAATAATATTTGCATATATATTAATATGTTGAAACAAATTTAAATTTCGCTTTTTACTGACTAATTGACATCATAAAATATGCCTCAGGTACAATTTATGTTTTTTTGGTTGATTCTTGTGTACAAAAGAGCACTCTGTCCTATCGTTCTATCTCTGTTGCTCTTACAAGCGGTGGTTGCCTGCGTGCGCGCCTCGTAAAACCGTTAGTTTCCCTTGAGATACCGTGGGTGAACAACGTGTAAAAATGAAACCGAAAAGTAAAGTGTACGACTATTTTATATCAAAATCTACTGTCAATGATAAAACCACTTTCACGTGTTCATTTTGTAAAACTGTTTATTATTTCAAAAATGCAACGAAATTTGTGACACATTTAAAGAAATGTGCTTTGTGCCCCAGTGACGTCAAAGACTTATTTAAAAAAATTAATGATAAAACCGAGGCGCAGCCATCGGAACCACGACCGGGAACCTCAACATCTTTAGTGGCTTTATCGAGTAGGATTTCAAACGAATTTGATGTGGTAAGTCTCTCTTTATAATATTTGCAAACATCGCTTGACTAAGTAAACGGATATTGTAACATTTCATTTAATGATGTGCAATTGTGCACATTGAATATTCCATTACTTTTTTATTTAATATTAGATACGCAAATTAAGTGCATAAAAATAGCTCAAACTTAACTCTAAAGTCAAACTGGTTGCCGCCACTGTCCAACGCTGTCCGCCATTTTGAATAACGGAAGCGTCTTTTAAAATAATCATCAGCGCACTCTATATTATGAAGGAATCAATCCAACGCAGTCCACACTGAATGCACACAATTTGGTTGTATTTTAATTGTCTCTGGCTAAAAACAGTTTTAATTTTAATAATGTATTGATTAACTTATTGCAAATAATCTGCAATTTAAACATATTACTACAATGAGGAGTTATTTAAAAAAATACAACTGTCAAATATTTGTATGAAAAAAGTCGAAAGGTACCATTTGAAATTTAGCAGACTAGGCTTTGACAGATTGATTTTTTAAATAACTCCTCATAACGGAATAATGTATAACGTAGCTGCATAGTATCTTACTTTATGATAAATTTGTCTAATTATAGCCTTTAATCCTTATGTAGTACAAGAATTACCTACATACCTAGACATTTTAGTATTTGTCGTTGAAATTTTAGTTTGATCTTTTTTCTCTTTTAGATGAATGTACATCGGGCCATCGCAAAAGCTATCTACGTAAGCGGTGCTCCACTGTGTCTGTTCGAGCATCCACTTTGGAAAGAGGCACTATATATGCTACAACCTACTTACAGTCCTCCATCACGTAAAGTTTTGGCTACGTCTTTGTTGGACAAGGAATACACTGAAATGAAAGATAATAATGTAACGGACAAACTGAAACAAGCAAGTGTGTTACATTTGGCAATTGACGGGTGGTCGAATCTGAGAAATGAATCAATTTTGAACGTTATCTTATATGCACCAAAGCCATATTTTTATAAATTTATCGAGACTAAAAATATTAAACATACAGCTGAATACCTAACTGACGAGATTTCTAAAATTTTGGAAGAATTTGGAACAGCAAAGTTTCTGGCAATCATATCAGATAATGCATCCAACATGGTGAAATGTGGCAGATTATTAAAAGCAAAATATGAAAAGACAATGTGGATCGGATGTTTGGCACACTCTTTACATTTATTGATTGGAGATATGTTAAAGATACCAAAGATAAGAAACTTATTTGCACACATTGTAGATATAATAAAGTGTATTACCCAATCACATATTGTAAATGCGGAATATCGAAAGATTGCAGAAGACAAATGCATAAATATTTCTCTTCAGTTACTCGTCAAGACTAGGTGGGGAAGTTATATGCAATGTCTTAAAAGCTTCTTGAAATCAAAAGTTATATTGCAAATTTTAGTAATCCATGAAGATATACAACGTCTATCAAAATATAAAGTAAAACTTTTGAATGAAACCGTATGGTACGAATTAGAAAAACTTGAAAAAATAATAAAACTTATTGTTGGTTGGATTACCAAACTAGAAGGTGATTATTGTGTTATTCATAAAGTACACAAGGCAGTAAGCAAAATTGAAGCACTACTTCATAACTCAGATTCAGAGGCCTTTTTGGGTGACGACAAAGAAAGCTTGACGACGAAATTCAAAAATAGAAAAGCGAATGCCCTTAAACCGATACATTTTGCGGCAGCAATCTTAGATCCCAATAATCAAGGTGTGTTTTTAAAAGATGAGGAAAACATCGCAGGAATGGAAGTAATTATGAATATAGATGAGTCATATTCTAGTACGATTGTGGAAGAACTGTCCAATTATAAATGTCGGCGAAGCATATGGGAAAAAGAATTTGTGTGGAAGATGGCTAAAACAGTTGAACCCATGTTATGGTGGCAGTCACTGTTCCCGAAATCATCTTTGGCACAAGCAGCTTTGAAGATTTTATCACTTCCGGCTACTTCAGCATCAGTAGAAAGATCATTTTCTACTTTCTCGAATATGCATACAAAAAAGAGAAACAGATTAACAACAAACCGAGCGGGAAAAATTTGTTTTGTATCCCACATAATTGTCAAATAATGCTGTGATTGACGTAGATTCATTCAACTCAGAACCCGAAATTGAAATTTCGGAGGTTGAAGATAACGAAATGGACCAAAACCCCCTAAATAACGACGAATCTGACTGATTTGGAAGATATATTTCCCACTTGATTTATCCCTCTAATTATCTGTGATTATGACTGAATTATTGTGATTTAAAATAGTTAATTACTCCAATATTTACGTGCTAAAGAATTATTATTGTTATATTTATATAACAGGTTGATTGTTGAATAAATAATATGTATTTTTCGACTTTTTATTTTTACTCAGTAATTAACATAACATACTGACTGGGAAAATACCCGGTAACTTACTGGGAATATTCCGGGGGCACACAGGGGAACATTGGGAATATACTGTTTAGAATAAGAATATTAATATAATTTGATTAAAATGTGACGTAAAACCACCTGTGTGAAGTTGGCAGCCAAAACTGGCAGCCATTATAATACGACCAAATTAAGAAGTAAAATACTTTTTGGTTCCATTTACCAGAATAACATGTAAATCCAAAGTTTTCAGTAGTTATTATGTTATATGTATCGATACTCATCCGGACATACATCCATATTCATCTGTAGACAGTGCCAAAGCCTGCAGATAAAATGAAATTAAGCATGGGAGCCGCTCCAGAAAAATCCTCACCTCTCCTAAACCAAGACCCGTAACACTTTGTGGTTACATTCATTGTAAAGCCTATTACATAAGCTATCAAATAATGGTATAACAGTATCCCGCTTTGCCGTCAGAGGAAGGAATATTCGACGGAGAAGATGACAGCGTATACAAGTATAAGAAATGTAACGGCCGCTCCAGAAAAATCCTCACCTCTCCTAAACCAAGACCCGTAACATATTGTAGTTACATTCATTGTAAAGCTTATTACATAAGCTATCAAATGATGGTATAACAGTGATTACTCGTAGAGGTGGAAATGCGCCAACGTCCTCTGTCTGGGGGGCTCCGTGTCCGGGAATAGTGAAACTCGCTGTGTTCACTCTTCGAAATCTATATTAATTGTGTTCATTTGAATAATTGGGCGTTACAAGTGCCCTCTGTATAACAATAGCGGAGCTTCTAGAATACATAGCAATCGACCGTTAAAACGGTACTTTATTAATTCAAATGTTTCTGGAAGAAACAGAAAGTTCTAATGTTCCTAACGGTTGTTTTACATTGATCGAGACTATTCTTTATTACGTAATTTACTAGCGACATCTGTTGAGCAATAGTAAATCTAACTTAACATATCAATATCAATATGCCTCTGATGGCTTTAATGTACATACTTTTACACCAGATGTCGCCACCTATAAAATACAGTCCTTTTAATTATATTCTTTACCAACCCTTTGGGAAAGGCGCAGCACTATGTTATGATAGTGCGGCTTAACAAACAGTATCCCGCTTTGCCGTCAGAGTAAGGAATATTCGACGGAGAAGATGACAGCGTATACAAGTATAAGAAATGTAACGGCCGCTCCAGAAAAATCCTCACTTCTCCTAAACCAAGACCCGTAACACTTTGTAGTTATATTAATTGTAAAGCTTATTACATAGGCTATCAAATGATGGTATAACAGTATCCCGCTTTGCCGTCAGAGTAAGGAATATTCGACGGAGAAGATGACAGCGTATACAAGTATAAAAAATATAACGACCGCTCCAGAAAAATCGTCACTTCTCCTAAACCAAGATCCGTAACACTTTGTGGTTACATTCATTTTAAAGCCTATTACATAAGCTATCAAATAATGGTATAACAGTATCCCGCTTTGCCGTCAGAGTAAGGAATATTCAACGGAGAAGATGACAGCGTATACAATTATAAGAAATAAAACGGCCGCTCCAGAAATATCGTCACCTCTCCTAAACCAAATCCCGTAACACTTTGTGGTTACATTCATTGTAAAGCTTATTACATAAGCTATCAAATGATGGTATAACAGTATCCCGCTTTGCCGTCAGAGTAAAGAATATTTGACGGAGAAAATGACAGCGTATACAATTGTAAAAAATATGGCGGCCGCTCCAGAAAAATCCTCACCTCTCCTAAACCATGACCCGTAACACTTTGTAGTTACATTCATTGTAAAGCTTATTACATAGGCTATCAAATAATGGTATAACAGTATCCCGCTTTGCCGTCAAAGTAAGGAATATTCGACGGAGAAGATGACAGCGTATACAATTATAAGAAATAAAACGGCTGCTCCAGAAAAATCGTCACCTCTCCTAAACCAAGACCCGTAACACTTTGTAGTTACATTCATTGTAAAGCTTATTACATAAGCTATCAAATGATGGTATAAGAGTATCCCGCTTTGCCGTCAGAGTAAGGAATATTCGACGGAGAAGATGACAGCGTATACAATTATAAGAAATAAAACGGCCGCTCCAGAAAAATCGTCACCTCTCCTAAACCAAGACCCGTAACACTTTGTGGTTACATTCATTGTAAAGCTTATTACATAAGCTATAAAAAAATGGTATAACAGTATCCCGCTTTGCCGTCAGAGTAAAGAATATTTGACGAAGAAAATGACAGCGTATACAACTGTAAGAAATATGGCGGCCGCTCTAGAAAAATCCTCACCTCTCCTAAACCATGACCCATAACACTTTGTAGTTACATTCATTGTAAAGCTTATTACATAGGCTATCAAATGATGGTATAACAGTATCCCGCTTTGCCGTCAGAGTAAGGAATATTCGACGGAGAAGATGACAGCGTATACAACTGTAAGAAACATGGCGGCCGCTCCAGAAAAATCCTCACCTCTCCTAAACCAAGACCCGTAACACTTTGTGGTTACATTCATTGTAAAGCCTATTACATAAGCTATCAAATAATGGTATAACAGTATCCCGCTTTGCCGTCAGAGGAAGGAATATTCGACGGAGAAGATGACAGCGTATACAAGTATAAGAAATGTAACGGCCGCTCCAGAAAAATCCTCACCTCTCCTAAACCAAGACCCGTAACACTTTGTAGTTACATTCATTGTAAAGCTTATTACATAAGCTATCAAATGATGGTATAACAGTATCCCGCTTTGCCGTCAGAGTAAGGAATATTCGACGGAGAAGATGACAGCGTATACAAGTATAAGAAATGTAACGGCCGCTCCAGAAAAATCCTCACTTCTCCTAAACCAAGACCCGTAACACTTTGTAGTTATATTAATTGTTAAAGCTTATTACATAGGCTATCAAATGATGGTATAACAGTATCCCGCTTTGCCGTCAGAGTAAGGAATATTCGACGGAGAAGATGACAGCGTATACAACTGTAAGAAACATGGCGGCCGCTCCAGAAAAATCGTCACTTCTCCTAAACCAAGATCCGTAACACGTTGTGGTTACATTCATTTTAAAGCCTATTACATAAGCTATCAAATAATGGTATAACAGTATCCCGCTTTGCCGTCAGAGTAAGGAATATTCGACGGAGAAGATGACAGCGTATACAATTATAAGAAATAAAACGGCCGCTCCAGAAATATCGTCACCTCTCCTAAACCAAGTCCCGTAACACTTTGTGGTTACATTCATTGTAAAGCTTATTACATAAGCTATCAAATGATGGTATAACAGTATCCCGCTTTGCCGTCAGAGTAAGGAATATTCGACGGAGAAGATGACAGCGTATACAATTATAAGAAATAAAACGGCTGCTCCAGAAAAATCGTCACCTCTCCTAAACCAAGACCCGTAACACTTTGTAGTTACATTCATTGTAAAGCTTATTACATAAGCTATCAAATGATGGTATAACAGTATCCCGCTTTGCCGTCAGAGTAAGGAATATTCGACGGAGAAGATGACAGCGTATACAATTATAAGAAATAAAACGGCCGCTCCAGAAAAATCGTCACCTCTCCTAAACCAAGTCCCGTAACACTTTGTGGTTACATTCATTGTAAAGCTTATTACATAAGCTATCAAATGATGGTATAACAGTATCCCTCTTTGCCGTCAGAGTAAAGAATATTTGACGAAGAAAATGACAGCGTATACAACTGTAAGAAATATGGCGGCCGCTCTAGAAAAATCCTCACCTCTCCTAAACCATGACCCATAACACTTTGTAGTTACATTCATTGTAAAGCTTATTACATAGGCTATCAAATGATGGTATAACAGTATCCCGCTTTGCCGTCAGAGTAAGGAATATTCGACGGAGAAGATGACAGCGTATACAACTGTAAGAAACATGGCGGCCGCTCCAGAAAAATCCTCACCTCTCCTAAACCAAGACCCGTAACACTTTGTGATTACATTCATTGTTAAGCCTATTACATAAGCTATCAAATAATGGTATAACAGTATCCCGCTTTGCCGTCAGAGTAAGGAATATTCGACGGAGAAGATGACAGCGTATACAAGTATAAGAAATGTAACGGCCGCTCCAGAAAAATCCTCACCTCTCCTAAACCAAGACCCGTAACACTTTGTGATTACATTCATTGTTAAGCCTATTACATAAGCTATCAAATAATGGTATAACAGTATCCCGCTTTGCCGTCAGAGTAAGGAATATTCGACGGAGAAGATGACAGCGTATACAACTGTAAGAAACGTGACGGCCGCTCCAGAAAAATCGTCACCTCTCCTAAACCAAGACCCGTAACACTTTGTGGTTACATTCATTGTAAAGCTTATTACATAAGCTATCAAATGATGGTATAACAGTATCCCGCTTTGCCGTCAGAGTAAAGAATATTTGACGAAGAAAATGACAGCGTATACAACTGTAAGAAATATGGCGGCCGCTCTAGAAAAATCCTCACCTCTCCTAAACCATGACCCATAACACTTTGTAGTTACATTCATTGTAAAGCTTATTACATAGGCTATCAAATGATGGTATAACAGTATCCCGCTTTGCCGTCAGAGTAAGGAATATTCGACGGAGAAGATGACAGCGTATACAACTGTAAGAAACATGGCGGCCGCTCCAGAAAAATCCTCACCTCTCCTAAACCAAGACCCGTAACACTTTGTGATTACATTCATTGTTAAGCCTATTACATAAGCTATCAAATAATGGTATAACAGTATCCCGCTTTGCCGTCAGAGTAAGGAATATTCGACGGAGAAGATGACAGCGTATACAAGTATAAGAAATGTAACGGCCGCTCCAGAAAAATCCTCACCTCTCCTAAACCAAGACCCGTAACACTTTGTGATTACATTCATTGTTAAGCCTATTACATAAGCTATCAAATAATGGTATAACAGTATCCCGCTTTGCCGTCAGAGTAAGGAATATTCGACGGAGAAGATGACAGCGTATACAACTGTAAGAAACGTGACGGCCGCTCCAGAAAAATCGTCACCTCTCCTAAACCAAGACCCGTAACACTTTGTGGTTACATTCATTGTAAAGCTTATTACATAAGCTATCAAATGATGGTATAACAGTATCCCGCTTTGCCGTCAGAGTAAGGAATATTCGACGGAGAAGATGACAGCGTATACAACTGTAAGAAACATGGCGGCCGCTCCAGAAAAATCGTCACCTCTCCTAAACCAAGACCCGTAACACTTTGTGGTTACATTCATTGTAAAGCCTATTACATAAGCTATCAAATGATGGTATAACAGTATCCCGCTTTGCCGTCAGAGTAAGGAATATTCGACGGAGAAGATGACAGCGTATACAACTGTAAGAAACATGGCGGCCGCTCCAGAAAAATCGTCACCTCTCCTAAACCAAGACCCGTAACACTTTGTGGTTACATTCATTGTAAAGTCTATTACATAAGCTATCAAATGATGGTATAACAGTATCTTGGTTTAGGAGAAGTGAGGATTTTTCTGGAGCGGCCGCTATATTTCTTACAGTTGTATACGCTGTCATCTTCTCCGTCGGATATTCCTTACTCTGACGCGGGATACTGTTATACCATCATTTGATAGCTTATGTAATAGGCTTAACAATGAATGTAACCACAAAGTGTTACGGGTCTTAGTTTAGGAGAGGTGACGATATTTTCTGGAGCGGCCGCGCCATGTTTTCTTACAGTTGTATACGCTGTCATCTTCTCCGTCGAATATTCCTTACTCTGACGGCAAAGCGGGATACTGTTATACCATCATTTGATAGCTTATGTAATAAGCTTTTACAATGAATATAACTACAAAGTGTTACGGGTCTTGGTTTAGGAGAGGTGAGGATTTTTCTGGAGCGGCCGCCATATTTTTTACAATTGTATACGCTGTCATTTTCTCCGTCAAATATTCTTTACTCTGACGGCAAAACGGGATACTGTTTATACCATCATTTGATAGCTTATGTAATAAGCTTTACAATGAATGTAACCACAAAGTGTTACGGGACTTGGTTTAGGAGAGGTGACGATTTTTCTGGAGCGGCCGTTTTATTTCTTATGCTTGTATACGCTGTCATCTTCTCCGTCGAATATTCCTTACTCTGACGGCAAAACAGGATACTGTTATACCATCATTTGATAGCCTATGTAATAAGCTTTACAATGAATATAACCACAAAGTGTTACGGGTCTTGGTTTAGGAGAAGTGAGGATTTTTCTGGAGCGGCCGTTACATTTCTTATACTTGTATACGCTGTCATCTTCTCCGTCGAATATTCCTTACTCTGACGGCAAAGCGGGATATTGTTATTCCATCATTTGATAGCCTATGTAATAAGCTTTACAATGAATGTAACTACAAAGTGTTACGGGTCATGGTTTAGGAGAGGTGAGGATTTTTCTGGAGCAGCCGCCATATTTTTTTACAGTTGTATACGCTGTCATCTTCTCCGTCAAATATTCTTTACTCTGACGGCAATGCGGGATACTGTTATACCATCATTTGATAGCTTATGTAATAAGCTTTACAATGAATGTAACCACAAAGTGTTACGGGTCTTGGTTTAGGAGAGGTGACGATTTTTTCTGGAGCGGCCGTTTTATTTCTTATAATTGTATACGCTGTCATCTCTCCGTCGAATATTCCTTACTCTGACGGCAAAGCGGGATACTGTTTATACCATCATTTGATAGCTTATGTAATAAGCTTTAAAATGAATGTAACCACAAAGTGGTTACGGGTCTTGGTTTAGGAGAAGTGACGATTTTTCTGGAGCGGTCGTTATATTTCTTATACTTGTATACGCTGTCATCTTCTCCGTCGAATATTCCTTACTCTGACGGCAAAGCGGGATACTGTTATACCATCATTTGATAGCTTATGTAATAAGCTTTACAATGAATGTAACCACAAAGTGTTACGGGTCTTGGTTTAGGAGAAGTGACGATTTTTCTGGAGCGGTCGTTATATTTCTTATACTTGTATACGCTGTCATCTTCTCCGTCGAATATTCCTTACTCTGACGGCAAAGCGGGATACTGTTATACCATCATTTGATAGCCTATGTAATAAGCTTCACAATGAATGTAACGACAAAGTGTTACGGGTCTTGGTTTAGGAGAGGTGACGATTTTTCTGGAGCGGCCGTTTTATTTCTTATAATTGTATACGCTGTCATCTTCTCCGTCGAATATCCCTTACTCTGACGGCAATGCGGGATACTGTTATACCATCATTTGATAGCTTATGTAGTAACCTTCACAATGAATGTAACCACAAAGTGTTACGGGTCTTGGTTTAGGAGAAGTGAGGATTTTTCTGGAGCGGCCGCTATATTTCTTACAGTTGTATACGCTGTCATCTTCTCTGTCAAATATTCCTTACTCTGACGGCAAAACGGGATACTGTTATACCATTATTTGATAGCTTATGTAATAGGCTTTACAATGAATGTAATTACAAAGTGTTACGGGTCTTGGTTTAGGAGAGGTGAGGATTTTTCTGGAGCGACCGCCATATTTCTTACAGTTGTATACGCTGTCATCTTCTCCGTCGAATATTCCTTACTCTGACGGCAAAGCGGGATACTGTTATACCATCATTTGATAGCTTATGTAATAGGCTTAACAATGAATGTAACCACAAAGTGTTACGGGTCTTGGTTTAGGATAGGTGACGATTTTTCTGGAGCAGCCGTTTTATTTCTTATACTTGTATAAGCTGTCATTTTCTCCGTCGAATATTCCTTACTTTGACGGCAAAGCGGGATACTGTTATACCATCATTTGATAGCTTATGTAGTAACCTTCACAATTAATGTAACCACAAAGTGTTACGGGTCTTGGTTTAGGAGAAGTGACGATTTTTCTGGAGCGGCCGCCATGTTTCTTACAGTTGTATACGCTGTCATCTTCTCCGTCGAATATTCCTTACTCTGACGGCAAAGCGGGATACTGTTATACCATCATTTGATAGCCTATGTAATAAGCTTTACAATGAATGTAACTACAAAGTGTTACGGGTCATGGTTTAGGAGAGGTGAGGATTTTTCTGGAGCGGCCGCCATATTTCTTACAGTTGTATACGCTGTCATTTTCTTCGTCAAATATTCTTTACTCTGACGGCAAAGCGGGATACTGTTATACCATCATTTGATAGCTTATGTAGTAACCTTCACAATTAATGTAACCACAAAGTGTTACGGGTCTTGGTTTAGGAGAAGTGACGATTTTTCTGGAGCGGCCGCCATGTTTCTTATAATTGTATACGCTGTCATCTTCTCCGTCGAATATCCCTTACTCTGACGGCAATGCGGGATACTGTTATACCATCATTTGATAGCTTATGTAGTAACCTTCACAATGAATGTAACCACAAAGTGTTACGGGTCTTGGTTTAGGAGAAGTGAGGATTTTTCTGGAGCGGCCGCTATATTTCTTACAGTTGTATACGCTGTCATCTTCTCTGTCAAATATTCCTTACTCTGACGGCAAAACGGGATACTGTTATACCATTATTTGATAGCTTATGTAATAGGCTTTACAATGAATGTAATTACAAAGTGTTACGGGTCTTGGTTTAGGAGAGGTGAGGATTTTTCTGGAGCGGCCGCCATATTTCTTACAGTTGTATACGCTGTCATCTTCTCCGTCGAATATTCCTTACTCTGACGGCAAAGCGGGATACTGTTATACCATCATTTGATAGCTTATGTAATAGGCTTAACAATGAATGTAACCACAAAGTGTTACGGGTCTTGGTTTAGGAGAGGTGACGATTTTTCTGGAGCAGCCGTTTTATTTCTTATACTTGTATAAGCTGTCATTTTCTCCGTCGAATATTCCTTACTTTGACGGCAAAGCGGGATACTGTTATACCATCATTTGATAGCTTATGTAGTAACCTTCACAATTAATGTAACCACAAAGTGTTACGGGTCTTGGTTTAGGAGAAGTGACGATTTTTCTGGAGCGGCCGCCATGTTTCTTACAGTTGTATACGCTGTCATCTTCTCCGTCGAATATTCCTTACTCTGACGGCAAAGCGGGATACTGTTATACCATCATTTGATAGCTAATGTAGTTACCTTCACAATGAATGTAACCACAAAGTGTTACGGGTCTTGGTTTAGGAGAAGTGAGGATTTTTCTGGAGCGGCCGCTATATTTCTTACAGTTGTATACGCTGTCATCTTCTCTGTCAAATATTCCTTACTCTGACGGCAAAGCGGGATACTGTTATACCATTATTTGATAGCTTATGTAATAGGCTTTACAATGAATTTAACCACAAAGTGTTACGGGTCTTGGTTTAGGAGAAGTGACGATTTTTCTGGAGCGGCCGTTATATTTCTTATACTTGTATAAGCTGTCATTTTCTCCGTCGAATATTCCTTACTTTGACGGCAAAGCGGGATACTGTTATACCATCATTTGATAGCTTATGTAGTAACCTTCACAATTAATGTAACCACAAAGTGTTACGGGTCTTGGTTTAGGAGAGGTGACGATTTTTCTGGAGCGGCCGCCATGTTTCTTACAGTTGTATACGCTGTCATCTTCTCCGTCGAATATTCCTTACTCTGACGGCAAATCGGGATACTGTTATACCATCATTTGATAGCTAATGTAGTAACCTTCACAATGAATGTAAGCACAAAGTGTTACGGGTCTTGGTTTAGGAGAAGTGAGGATTTTTCTGGAGCGGCCGCTATATTTCTTACAGTTGTATACGCTGTCATCTTCTCCGTCAAATATTCCTTACTCTGACGGCAAAGCGGGATACTGTTATACCATTATTTGATAGCTTATGTAATAGGCTTTACAATGAATGTAATCACAAAGTGTTACGGGTCTTGGTTTAGGAGAGGTGAGGATTTTTCTGGAGCGGCCGCCATATTTCTTACAGTTGTATACGCTGTCATCTTCTCCGTCGAATATTCCTTACTCTGACGGCAAAACGGGATACTGTTATACCATCATTTGATAGCTTATGTAATAAGCTTTACAATGAATGTAACCACAAAGTGTTACGGGTCTTGGTTTAGGAGAGGTGAGGATTTTTCTGGAGCGGCTCCCATGCTTAATTTCATTTTATCGGCAGGCTTTGGCACTGTCTACAGATGAATATGGATGTATGTCCAGATGAGTATCGATACATAACATTATAACTAGTGAAAACTTTGGATTTACATGTTATTCTGGTAAATGGAACCAAAAATTATTTTACTTCTTAATTTGGTCGTATTATAATGGCTGCCAGTTTTGGCTGCCAACTTCACACAGGTCGTAAAACCTCACGGTCGAAAAGTTATTATAATTAAAGTCATGATAAAACAGTTTATTCTTCAATGTTCCCCTATATTACCACTTATTGGGAATGTTACTGGGAACGCTACCGGGAAAATACTCGCTATGAGTAAGATACCGGGAACGGCACATTACTAGACACGCCACTGTTCGGGCAGTGGTCCATTACTTTGTACAGTAGAAATAAAAAATAGGTTTTAAGTCTACTAACGATATTTTTAGTTCTTTAGTTTTGTATTTTAGTTTTTTCTTGTATTACTAACCCTTATGGACCTTGTAGTCTGCAATAAATGTTTTTATTATTATTATTTATTATTATAGCGTAGATAAGTTAAATATTATATGGCGTATGAATATTTAAAAAAGCTTGCGTGTCTAACCACAACATCACCACAGAGCAGAGACATTAACAGCCTCAATAATATGATTCAAGGATTTTACGTTTAGGTGCAGCTTTTAGCGAAAATTTTCCATGAACTGATAATAAATTAGTTTGTTACTTATAAGCTACTTGCATTAGGGTTGCAATTCGTTAGATTACCCGGAAAATGTCCGGATTCTTGAGGTGTTTTGGGCTACTCTGGATAGAGATTTAGCATCGTACTGGGCTCGTGTGTCCTGGATAGTTTGTTAAACATGGTTTTGGTATTAAGAAAAATCACATTGAAGGATAGCAGGTTGTTGTGCGCCTGCTGCTCGATCACGAAGTTGACCCACGTTGTAGGGGCCTCTTGAAGGTTGGTGATGCAGATGGTTGCAGAAGTAAAAGGCAGATTTGCTGCGACTAGGGTTTATTGTGAAACTGTTACAATTAGCTTAGTATTTAATTGAACAATCTAAATGACTTCGCGTCTTCTGTGTCTTCTTGTGGTAGATAAAAAAGAGGCTGAATAGTGCCTGAAGCGGCGTATTTATACATTAATGAATGACAGCTAATACGTTGTTGTTTCATGGCTCTTGAAGTGACGCGCCTCTGGCTTCTCCCATGTTTTCAGCCAGTGTCAGCGTGCTTCTGTTGAAACGCTTCAACACACATGTCAAACATTTCCAGCTAAAAATATTTTTATAATAGTTATAAAGCGCGTATATCAACAGCCCAACATTTATTTCTTTCTAGTTATGGGTTCGAAAGACTTAAGATGGCAACCCTAACTTACACATGACGCAAATCTTTGAAGCTTCTTTGAGTATCGAAAACGTAACGCATTTGACCATGGAAATACCTCTTAGTCACTTCACTATAGATGGATAGACAATGAAATACATAAATTTCGGTCTAAAAGATTTACGGTGTATCTTAATACTTTTGTTAAAGATAACAAATAGTAAATAACGGTGATGATTAGACCAGTGGGTAATATTTGACCTCGAAGTCGGGATTTCCGGGTATAAACATGTTCTTTTAAAGAAAAAAAAAACGAAATGTAGCCGATATACTTGTGTTATGATTCTATGTGGCGAAAGGGCTTGTAAAGGGCTGTATTTAACGGCGATAACAAAATATTAATGTGGCTTGTCACATAATTTATAATTTAAACCAATGATAAGCGACACTCGCTATAAACAGAAAAAAACAGAAGCCGTGTAGTGTCGGATAAAAATACCATTTTTTATTTCTTTATGTAAATATTCATGAATCTAAAAAACCTCGAGAAGTTTGCCAATAACGTACAAATTGGTGATCGATCGTCTTTGCCTACCCCAATGGGAACTAATGGCGTGAGTATTATGTATGTAGGTACTGTAAGTATTCTCATTATGGGTACTGATTTTATAAGTAGTTGTTGGTTGATGTGCTTGGGAACCCATCACCATTAATCACATTTTATCCTCTCAACTTCATAAGTATTTTTTTTAAATTCCGTCTTTCACATAATAACAGAAAGATTTTACATTGAAAAATAAAATAAAAACATTCGAAGACTTTTTGGAATTATGTTAGTATTATATAGATAGTAGATAGATTAACAAAGTTATAATTACCTGATCGAAAAAGATCTAAATGTGCCCTTGACGACTCTATGAAAGAAAAACTTAATGTTTTCATTGGTTAATCAAGCAATTTTAAATGGCAAATCTTACTTTTAAAATCTTGTACGACCTTTAATTAGTGATGATTTCCGGTATTATACACATTGACTAAAGTTATAAACGTTATAAATTAAACTTATTGTTGACTGTAATACTAATATTGATTATTACCACAGTAATTTTGACCCTCGGTTTTTTAAGATACTTACCAGTCAGGGGCGCAATTCTATCAGGCGTCGTGTTAAGGTCGTAATAGTTTTTTTATTGTACATACATACATATACTCACAGCTAAAACCCAAAAAGGGGTAGCAAAACCATCGGAGCTATAACTCCTCAGCCATACTTGGAAATTGATATGGGACAAGATGTTAGAAATTAAGTAACATTGGTGATGGGTCTCCCACCGCCTCGCCCAATAACCACTTAAAAATGTTCCATACCCTTAGTCGCCTCTTACGACAACCGTAGCGGGTAGGAAAGGGTTTAGTGGCATTCAGAGCCGGCACCACATGGCAATTTTTATTGTAAAGTTTTTTTTTTTTCGCGGTTATAAGTCTCTTTTTATATCTTTGGAATCATTTGTTAAATTTAAACATTTCTACTATCAACTATTACTACTACTTAGATTTATATTGTCAATCTCGAACCTTAGTGTTTTGAAATTAATCTGAGAACAAAAACTAAGAAAAATTATTTGTCATATAACACCTACCTAACTGACTATACTCATATCTATAATTATAAAAATCTGTTGACGAAACTTTAGAATCATCAAAAGTTTGTCAGCGAAATTCGTAAGTTGCGAAGGAGAAAGATGACTCATTTAACAGCATTGGTGATGGGTTTCCAAGCTGTTCATATTTATTTCCAATCCAATACTTTTATTGATCATAGAAAATCCATAGGCAAAAATAAATAACTAGGACTTCAATGCAACATCATACATACATATACTCACGGCTATAATTCCCTAAACGGGGTAGCAAGAGCTTTGGAATGAGAAATTCCTCAGCCACTTTTGGAAGTTACATACATACATATACTCACGGCTATAAATCCCTAGATGGGGTAGCCAGAGCTAAGGAATTAGAAATTCCTCAGCCACTTTTGGAAGTTAAGTGGGGAAAAGATGGTAAAATAAAGGTTGTGATGGGTCTCCAACCGCTTCGCCCATTGTTCCCTTTAAAGTCCCAATACCGTTTGCCACCTCAAACGTACACCCACCGGAAGAAATGGGGTAGTGCTATTCTAATCCGACACTACACAGCATTTGGAAGTTGAGTAGAGAAAAGATGGTAATAATAAATGTTTTGGTGATGGGTGTCCAACCACATCGCCCAAAAATCACTTGAAAAGCCCCTATACCCTGAGTCGCCTTTTACGATCACCCACGGGTAGAAATGGGGTAGTGTTCTAAGCCGACACTACACAGCAGGTTATTCGGTGATTATTCCCCAATGGTAGGTTCGACCACGACATGACTTACAACACTTAGCAATGTCCACTTGATCACTGTGCCAAATTTGGTTGTAATCGGTCCAGCCGTTCCAGAGGAGTTCGATCTTATAGACGTGGCCTACCCGCGTGTGACTTCGTCTCGCTCAGCTCAAAAAAGTAACTAATAGTAATTAGCAGTACTAATTTTTTAAAAGAGAACATTTCAGTTTAAATTTATATCAATCTTATTCATAAGTCTATAAAGACGAGACTGTAATGTAGTTCAGATATAAGGTGCAAGTATGCTCCTACAAAAGAAAATTTAAAATAATTGTATTCAATGCCAAATGTTACCATAAAAGTAAAAGTAGTTTATCATATCGTTACTGACATTGAAAAATCAAAAGAGAGCATAATAACATAACATAACATAAACGTTCACGCCGAATATCCCCGAAGGGGTTGGCAGAGGTACTTATACTTCTGAACATCACGTGACTTTGTCATCTGGTGTTCAGAGTACCCACGTTTTGCATGGACAGTGTACTCACATGATAGGGGGCAGGCCTATCGCCGTTTTGTACGAATACATTGTCACATGACTAAGTACAACTCAGCCATGTGGGTTTCCTCACTATGTTTTCCCTCACCGTGAACAACCATGATAAATTAACCACACATATGTCTTTAGAGCATAATACTCACTAAGAATATGGGGGAAGCCAAAAAGGTTTGCCAAATCATAGTAAGTGACAAATCAAAGCCGACTGCGTACTCCAATAGTAAATAATGGCGTGAGAATAAAAAGCATTGTTAAAGTAATCACTTAACATTTTGCTTGATTTTATCTTTCGGCGGTCAATATTTTTTATGTATTTCTGACGACGAATCTCGTAAATATAACTCAATTCTTAATTACTCTTAAAATAGTATAAATAAAATACCGCATTATTATATGTAAAACATATTAAATTATATTTAAACCAAACTGAAAGCTGTCCGAGTAGTTTAATAAATGTAATTTAGTTTTTTTTTGTAACAAAACGTGGTAATGACGAGAATGACAGTCATTTAAAAAAGTCACGAATCACAACGTACCTTTGGGAAATAACTACTTATATGTATACAATTTTTCCGCAAATTATCCCTTCAAAAAAACTCAAACTAGCAACACAAAAAAACATGATGTATGCAAAAAAATTAAGATGTGATTGCGCATGTGTGTTTTTGTACCAAATAGCTGATCGTACGAGATTATCCTAGTAGGGGACTGATTAATTTGTATTCTGTCTTTTTTATTCATTACACTTTTTAGGTACTTATTTCCTTGTGCAAAATATGAAGTCTGTCATAAACAACTTTTTATTCAATGTTATGAACAAAATTATAAATTGGATCTTAGACATGATCAGAGATTTACTGGGGAAAAAAGCTTTATGACTAAACGATTTTCCATTACTATAAAATACAATAAGAAACATTGAGCCTTAGAATCCAGGTACATTTAACAGGAAAAAGGCCGTATAAAAATATATCCCGAGATTTTCGGATTAATTTAATTCTCTGCCTCGCATCATAACATCGCATGTCCTATTAACAATGTATGTGCTTACTCCTGAGAAACTAAATGAAATTAAATAATACTCCGTATTTCTTCTAAAGAAAAAAGATGCGTTACTGTGTTTGTTTGTCAGCAATAAATAGGCTCGGAAACTGTGCAAGCTATTTCAAAAATTCTGTAATTAAAAAATATCTACACTTTCAGAAGAATTATAAATTAGGTACTAAAGATAAAGTTACATCTAAAATTATTCTATTGATAGTCATTTTTAAATTAAATTAAAAAGAATTATTTGTAAAATATCACATTCCATGCAAAGCAGTCTTCTTGTCAATAATTAAAATAAAAGGCGCTTTTAGTATGCAGATAGCATAGCGACCGTGCGGCTTTACTTTTTTTAATGACTGGCAAACAGGTCTAGGCTCGACATTATTCAGCCAGAAATACACAACACTGGTTTTATTGTATGTGCAACATCCAATACAAAAACTAAAAATAGAGACTGAAATATTTGTATTTAATCATAAAAAATCTAGGGTTCAAGTGACAATAATTTCCTGTGATGTACAAAAGGATTGCTAGCTCTGCAATCCTTTTGGGGATTTACTTCGTGAATGTCGAGTTAGCCGAGCCGATATATTTTTCATTACTGATAAACTCCTGCTCATATAAAAATAATGTTAACTTAAACTATTTTATGTCAATGCGCATTGTAAAACCTTCACTTTATTGAGGCTGCAAGATTATAAGACACTAGTTAATCCGCGCAACTTAGTCTGCGTGACATTAGACCTACATAAAATTTTATTTTCTAAGATATAAGCGAATATTATAATTGTGTGTAAATATTGATAACCTTGAATTTTCTCGGCATACTAAGTTTCCTTGATAAAAACGACCATTATAAGCTACCGTAATTCATCAAACCCTATTTTGTAATTCAACCTTGATTAAGTACCAAACATTATATTTATACAAATGCAAAAATACGCCTGTTTCACATTATTCGGGAAAGTTTTCTAGTAGTAGTAGTAGTCTCTTCTACCCATACTTTATTTTAAATTGCTACCAAAAACATACGTGTCAATACCCACACTTTTAAATCCGGCAATAAGAAAAATTACATATAAACTTCTAACCCCAATTTAACCCCCTAATGGGATGGTTTTTATAAAATGCCTTTACACTAAATTTTACGTTACAAGTCAAAGAAACAAAAAAATTTCCAAACAAGCATTTTCTCCTTATTTTACCCCTTACAAAAATTTCTAAAATTCAATTCTTATTCTTAGTGCTCACTTATATAATAAAAAGATCCACAGGGCGAAATTTTATGTTTCTAGATAAAGTAGTTTTGGCTGGGTGTTGATTCTGGGTCAGTCAGTTCTGCCTTTTTCCATATATAGATGCTTGCACGATTAATACGTAGAATTACATTTTATATTAATAACTTTGGGCAATTTCCCCCAGAACAGAGTACTCTTAACAGTGGATTTAGTTTTAAAACTAATTTAGACACAAGGTACATGAGGGTCTTATAGATTTTTTGGGGATGAGATTTGTAAACGAACATCAATAATGCTTATGAAAGTAATAGAGATATTTATTCCTAATAAATTCTGAAAAACTACAGCACTGTTAGAACCCCAAGAATATTTGAAATTTAAAGAAAAATTTATGAAATAAAAACAATAAACAAATAATAAGAAATAATTATAATGATAAATTTGATAAATGGTTTTGCGCCTTTTAATAACGTAAAGGCAGTGATTCAGCAAGATGATCATCCTCTGCCAACAAAAAATATGAGTTTTTTTTATTCTAAAGCTTATTGAGTCACAATGAGTAAAGGTAGTAAGTAGTAAGGTGTAAATGAGGATAAGTGCAGTTCGTTAACTTCTGGGGGTAGGTACTCAAAGTACTGTTTGGTCCTAACTAAACAACTTCAAGTGATTTAAAATATTGATATGCTTAAATCTATGACTCACAAAAATAAGCTCTTAAAAAATTCAAAATCTATCTATTATTGGTGTGTACTGTCGGCTTAGAATAGCACTTCCCCATTTCTTCCTATGGGTGATCGTAGAGGCAACTAAGGCTATCAGGGATATTTGGGCGATGCGGTTGGAGGCCCATTACCCATTTATTTTTACAATGTTTTCCTTACTTAACATCCAAAAGTAGCTGATTTTTTTTCTGATTCTGAAGCCCAGGCCATCCCTTTTAGGGATTTATAGCCGTAAATACCTATATTTTTGTATGTATTGTAGAATATATCTATTATTTTAGTCAATGGAAACCATACCCACTAATGATTGTAGGTAAATATATTAGATAAATAATCAATATTAACACAAATATTTGAAAACTTATTTTCCGTTTGATTTATTCGAAACAGAATAGAAAACATGTCCATGAATTAACTTAGTAAAATGTCATAAATACTTTTACATTTTAAATTTGGTAAACAAAATTTCTAGAGAACACTGCCTAATTATTTTACCTAAAACTCTCTTGGCTTTATTTAAACTGAAAAATCCTGGAATTTCTACCTTCAAACCATGGGTTTCAAAGAGTCGATATGCTTCCCTAACCTACCTTATTGTACATTAGGGTTAACATAACTTACTGCAAAATTAAACTAGACAGAAGCAACCATAATTTATATCCCAAAAAAACATGGTATCAAGATTTTTCTATTCTCATAATGGCAGTTATACCAAAAGGCCACTCTTAGAGGTTGAATGGGGAAATTATGGTCCAATAAATGACCGTTGGTTTTGAGTTTCTAACAGTCTTGTTATTGATAGTTCGGTTTATGTATCTTTGATGAATTATATACAAATATTGATTTAAGGGAATGTGAATTACTAGAAAGTGAGCATTAACAACTAAAAGCTGGTATCGGAAGCAGATAGTACCTAATTGATACTTTAGCGAAGCCGAAGCCTAAGGCAAATCTCCTATTTACTATCTTAAACGACTCTTTTTTCTGAATAAAAATAATTAATATTATAGTATGTACTAGTGGATCGTCCCAGCTTCGCACGGGTAGCGTTGTTTTTTAAATATCTGAGGTTTCTTTCTTCAGTCACTACTCAAGCATTGTGAAATTCAGCGCAATGTTTTCAATTTATTAAATTTATAGCACTCCCTAAACAGTGTAGTTTCGTGATTTTTAATGCGCTTTTTAATGAACGGTTCAGTATTTCCGTTTAATAGCAAATTTTGGAATAAAACGCTATGAAGTATTTATAACAATCTAAAAAATAAATCAGTAGGATGCAACTACTGGCGCCATCTAGTATGTTATATGTAAATTAGTAACGATTCGGTTTTGGTCACGGGCGCGATGGCTTATTTTATGTATAATATCGGTGTTTCTCTACCGATTTCTATGATTCTTTTTTTATTGAATAGGTAATAATGTTACCTTATTTAAATTAGGGATGAGTTAGAGGTTTACAAACGTAAGAGTAAATAAATATAATCAGAATGTTCCGAACTGCTAAGCTATCAGGAATTACACGTGTTATTGTGAGTCAACCGTAAAAGATAGACATAAACTGTTGAGGATTTTTTTTTTGATAATTTTATGAAGAATATTTCCGTCATACATGATTTCTATGTAAGTTTAACCATTAAGGCTGCACACGCGACGAAAGCTTAAAAAATGGAGGAACTTCTCCCGTTTTCCCAAAATTTCACAAAATTCCCCTTTACTAAACTGCTGGAAAGTATACAAAAACCTGCCCAGGAGTATGGAGAATAAATGTACAAAGTTTCGTTAAAATCCGTCAAGTAGTTTTTGTTTCCATAAGGAACATACAAACCGACAGACAGACAGACAGACAGACAGACAGACAGAAAGACAGACAGACAGACAGACAGACAAAAATTTTACTGATTGCATTTTTGGCATCAGTATCGATCCCTAATCACCACCTGATAGTTATTTTGAAAATATATTTCATGTACAGAATTGACCTCTCTACAGATTTATTATAAGTATAGATGTATGTATGTATAGAATAAAAGAGTATGTATGAAAAGATTGATGGATGTGAATGAAGCTAGAGAGGTTTGCCAGGATCGTACAAAGTGGCGATCGATAGTCTCTGCCTACCTCAATGGGAACTAACGGCGTGAGAATATGTATGTATGTATGTATTATAGTGTATTTACATACATATTTGGGCGATGGGTCTCCAATAAACTTAAACAACTCAAAGAAAGCCCCATACCCTTAGTCGCCTCTTACGACACCCGTGGGTAGAAAGGGGTAGTAGCAGTCTAAACCAGCGCTATATATAGTGTATTTATCCTTCTACTACCGCATAAATAGGCAACCTTAACCTTAGGCCGTCAAATTATACCTATAAATCCGTTCTACCGTAACACCAATTAGATCTGGGTCGTACAAACACGCGAGTATGAAACAATCGCATACAAAATAATAACACTGACTTCTGTGGCGTGCTCAACTAGATACATAAATCTTTGCCACATTAACATTCTGCTGACCATGTGGTATTGCTACCTAATAAGTATATTAAGTACTTAAGTATTGTACAAAACAGTGAGAGTGTCGCTCCCTATCACTTTCACTGTGATTTCCAAACAGAAGGAGACAACAATCAAGTGACGTTCAGAAGTAAAAGTTAGTATCTCTGCCAGCCCTTTAGTGATAATGTGAAAAATATATTTATAAATAATGGTGCCTTACCCTTGGAGCCGACTCGCCCTTGACCAGTTTAGAACACTCAAGTTTAAAGTAAAGTTCTTAAAGTAAAGATAACAAGAGGATTTATCCGATTTTAATAAATGCGTTTCCATATTCCTATATCAAATTAGTATTAAATTACATACATACAGTATACATATACTCACGGCTATAATTCCCTAGAAGGGGTAACCAGAGCTAAGGTATTATAAATTCCTCAGCCACTTTTGGAAGTTGAGTGGGGAAAAGAAGGTAAAATAAAGATTTTTGGTGATGGGTCTCCAACCGCATCGCCCAAAAATCCAATAAAAAGCCTCAATACCCTTAGTCGCCTCTTACGACACCCGTGGGTAGAAAGGGGTAGCGACATTCTAAGCCGGCACTACACGGCATATTACATTACATAGAAAGTATCTTCTTGTTTTTCTGCTGTATTATTTACCAACGCATTTATTCTATTGTCAGGGTCAGAAGTATTTTCCTTGATTTTCACCATGAACTCAAGCGCATAGTAAATATCTTTGAATGCCCAACGTTTAACGATATGCAGATACCTCATCGGGGATTTGATATCACTTTTATTACTATATTGGTTTTTTCGTTGTTGTAATAATTGAAAATTATTGAGAACAGTTATTGTAGTAAGTTTCGTTTAAAAAAAAGTTTTCTGAGGTAAATCGGACTATATAAAACCGTTGTATAACTTATCATAGAATTTTGGAAAATTGTTTGTAAATGATTTGATTTAAAATATTCAGGCTAATAGCCTTTAAATGAACGTAAAATAATAAGCAACTATCTCAAAATATTTTCTATCGACGCTAATTAATAATAATAATTAAAATTTACTACGTAAAATTTCTACAAGAATCTTACAAGTTCATTTCAATAGCGTTGACATAAATCGAAAACAGATGAGAGTGACAAGACTTTTTTTATAGCAGGCGTAATTTATAAATTCCCGTTAACATACAACTATATTTTCACAGTTAACTTCTCACTATAAAAAAAAATCCAAACAAAACTATTCGATGCAAACTTGACCCGCCATTTAAATGAAGAACCTGTGACGCTACACCAAAAACGCGCGAAAAGTTCAGTGGGGAAACACGTGACGTCAAAGTTCACATTTCCGCGCGGCCCTACAGCGACGCGACGCGGCGAAGTTGGCAGATGCGCCCGCGTATCCATCGCAAATAAAACTAGTGCCGGACTCCCGCCACTATACAGTACGCGCTCATCCTGCCGACGCCGCACTACCATAAACAAATAAATATTCACCTATTTTTTTCATAACATTTCACAAGTAATACACCGGAACGCAGTGATTAAAACAAATACTTCTCTATTGTGACGACAGTGATTAAAAGAATTTTTTTCGCAACCAGGATTTACAAAATATTATCAATGTAAGTACATACATTTCTCAATTTCTCAGTTCGGTTATCGATTATTTAATAACAACGATGTATATAAAATCGATTTCACTTTTTTATCGATACATTACGATCTATTTAAAATAGACATTGTCGTCAAAACGTTTGTGCAATTAATGTTGTATTGTAGAGTATGATACAATTATCGCGGAAGTAGGCATGCAATTGATTTGCCTTGATAGCGAAATAGAGTAACTTGCCCATGAAAGATTCCGTATTAGTAAGCATTATTAGTGATTTGTATTGATAGTCAATGGTAATACATGAGAGCTTATAGTACAAATGACAACATTATATTTGTAAAAAAATACCTTTAAGATGCTGTCTACATTTTGTTGAACCAATATTTTGTTTATTAAGATCTACTTTAATTTATCTAATTTGAAAGTTAGAGAGGATAAACATAGTTAAATCTATGAAAACAATTGTCTTTGAGAAAAAATGGCTTAGGAAATTCAAATATAATTTGTAAGGACCTCATTATAGAACTACCGGAGGTAAAAATATGATGAGGAGAAAATAAGAAAATAACAACACATCTGATCTTATAAAATATTAAATTTTTGATACTAATTTGTATGAATTGCTGTGTAGTGTCGGCTTAGAATAGCACTACCCGATTTCTTCCGGTGGGTGCACGTAAGAGGCGACTAACGGTATTGGGGCTTTTAAGGGCTTTTTGGGCGATGCGGTTGGAGACCCATCACCAACAACCTTTATTTTACTATCTTTTCCCCACTCAAGTTTCCAAACGTGGCTGAGGAATTTCTAATTCCTTAGCTCTGGCTTCCCCTTCTAGGGATTTATAGCCGTCAGTATATGTATGTATGTAATTTGTATGAATTAATGAAAAATGAATATATCTATTTGTCAAGTTTCTTAGTAATCCTAACAGATTTGGAATAAAGCGGCTTGCTGTGTAAATGAATCGATAAGGTTCTGTTTTTTTCTCATTCGACTACTGAACCCTAATTGGAAACTGTTTCATTTTAATTCATAGTAATTTTAATCATACTTAATAACACATTTTAATAAACATTATATCCCTTACAGCTCGAAAGTAGCTGCTTTCTTATTATCATCATTTATCCCTTATAAGGGTATCTCAACCTTGTACGTAAGCCCTATATTCCCTTCATAAAAATATGCGCGTGCTCCACTCGCTTCGTTTTATCGTGTTTGCTCTACAATATTTAATATATACGTAAACGCTGAACTTGGCCGACTATATCAAGATCGAGTACGAATAGTCATTCACGTAAATACATCATTTTAGTTCGTCGATACTTAATGTGTTGAGAATTATGTTGAAAGAAATTAAATATAAACCTTTTCTCTAAAAATCAAACTTTGCCCATTGAGGTAATTATATGGCGATGTGGCCGGGGACCCATCACCAACCATCCTTAATTTTACTATATTTTCCCTACGAAACATCTAAAAGTCGCTGAGTTCCCATTTCGAAGCTCTCTCTACCCCCTTTTTTAGGACTTATAGCCGTGAGCCCATTAATGATATTTCCATTTTCTTGCTGACGATGAGGACACGAAGAGTGAGAAGAAATGCCGGGAAAAGTAATTTTCCCTTTTTTGTGTTTTTGGAGTGCTTGCTGTTTTGAGCCAAGTTAAAGCATACTAGATTTGTATTATTTGTTTGGCTTTCACATACTGTTAGATCTCGGTATATATCATCAATAGCAATGCCGCACAGTATTACCCGACGGAAAATTTGACTTAATGTGTGTGCAAACATTTTTGCTTCAAAGTGACTTATTTATGGAATAACTTATAATCCCACAAGAACCATTAGTATTTAGGGATTGAAAGATTAAATTTCCAACCCAAATTTAGTCCAAATCGTGTAAGCAAGCAATGATTTTCGTGAAACAGAGACAGACAGTTACGTTCACCTGTAGGATAGTACTAAGGACATCATGTTAATTGCCAACAAATCAATAAAATTAAACCTTATACCATATTTTTTAAAAGAAGCAAAACTATTGCCCTTTAAAGGTGAATTTCATACCGAGCAAATTCCTTTGAAACGTTTTTTTTGTCTATTTTGTCTGAACATTATTCGTCACAACGTCATAATTATACATTGCAATCATGCTGTATTTTTCCATAAGTGTGGCAGGGGTACAATTTTTTCTGCATCATATATTATATTTTGATGTATTTTCAAAATTTTTAAACTGCAAAATCAAACTCGATAATTTTTTTATTCATTACTTGCCAATTACATGTATTTTTTTATCTTCCTGACTTTGTAATTAAATGGCATGATATTTCTACCTACAGTTTCGGGGGTTTCGGGAGTGCCAATAACTATATTAATTATTGCATATAAGGTTCTAATAATTAGTGTTACATATAGGTAAAAGCGATACAGTGTCGGCTTAGAAGAAGAATAACCAATTGGAATCTCAATACATGTTTGTAGTGCGATACGACTAAGGGTATTGAGAGTTTTAAGTGATTGTTTTTTTTTATTGTTTTATTTATTGTTTTTTTTTATTTTATTTTTTTGTTTTTAAGGAGTTTTTAGCTCTGAAACTCTGGCTACTCCTTTTTGGGATTTACAGCTGTGAGTTTATGTATGTAGGGTGATGTGGCGCTGACCCATCACCTAACATCCTTTATTTTACAATCTGTTTTCCAAGTCAACACCAAAAACGAAATATTTTTTTAAAAACTCTAGGTATCTTTTTTTAGGGATTTATAACGATGAGTATAGATAGGTAGTTAGATATAGGTAATCTTAGTGTATACACCAAGACGCGTATAATAAAACGTATTTGATATTGGCGTTTACATATCGAATTCAGATTAATGTAATCTACATTAACCACGAATTTTAAATTAATAGTTTAAATTGAATTGGAAATACACAGATCATACAGAATATCACAGATTGGATGTTATCCTATTATTAATTCGGATATTGATAATTCTCGTTTCTATGGGATATTAAGTTGGCTTAGAAAAGCACTACCCCATTTTAACCGCGGGTGTTCGTAAGAGGCGACTTAGGGTAATGAGGTAATTTAAGTGATTGTTGGGCGATGCAGTTAGAGACCCATCACCAGCAACCTTTTGTCAAAGACATATGTATGTCTTTATAACCTGTATGTATGTATGTCTTTGACGAGACTGTGACCCAGTGCACACTGAACAGTATTTGGACATCGATATGGAGATGTAATGTTTTTATTCATCAAATAAATTGCACAGTTAGTTACTGTAAGTATAGAATTTATTAAACGTATGGGCGTTGCGTAATGTTATTATGAAAAAACTGAGGTCGTCTACACGTCTTTTCTCCAAACCAATGAAATAAAAATTCAGCATCGTTTTGTGCCGGGCGCTGTGCCAAATCATATCAATTAAGTATTGTTAGTTCTCGCTGGGGAAGGCATCTCCACTTTATACGATCCTGGCAAACCTCTCTATTTTCGTTCACATCCATCAATCTTCTCATACATGCTCTTTTATTCTTCATACCTCGGACACCTGCCTTATGAGCACATTGTCTATGTGGCCAAATGAATCCTCCGAGGTCGCCCTCTACTAACACTACCTTCCACATTGGCTTTCACCAATTTACTATCATCCATCCTCTCATTATACATTAATTAAGCGTAGTACAATTCTTACAAGATTGTTAATGCACTTTTGGAAAATTTCACTGCAAGTACAATGATACTACAAATTTCATATATATGTTTGTGAAGTAATGTCTGTACAATTATATTATTTTACAAAGAAATTTACACAGAATAAATACATTAGGGTAGTAATAAAAGCTCCGATAATAAAATGAAAATTGTCCTTACAAAAAATATTATATTTTTTGCCTAAAATACTAATTTTCCGACTACTTTTGTCGGAGTAAAAATGACGAAACGACCGAATGACATACTTAAATCTTCGAAAAATTAATACGTCTGTTTATTGCCACAATACTTTTCTACCAAGTAAAATGATGTTCTGCCGATAACAATGGTTTGTAATTTTTACCTTTACTTGCCATCAAGTTATTCATAAATTACATTACATATTTCATAGGGATTATGCATTTAAGGTGCTCGCTCCGCTGCGCTTCGCTCGCTCGTTTTATACATAACCTAACCTACCTAAATGTGACCTAACTTTTCTTCACCTACAGGGGCTTTAGAACCCCCAACCCACTCATCGGATAAACTTGTCGGAGGTTCAGTATTTTATTCGGAAGTTTAGTTTTATTATTCGAAGTTAAATATATTCGTAAGTAATAATATAATTTGATCCTGTTCATAGGTGTTTGTTAAATTTATTTAATTTTTGGGTTTTTTTGTCGGTAATTTATTAAAACGCTGGTTTTGTAGAATAAAAGTCGGACAGATGTAGTTGGAGATTCATTTATTTTTCGGAACCATTATTATTTCCTAATACATTAGACATAATTGAGTTACATTTAAAAGTTTATTTAAAAATAAGTACACCTGTGTACCAGTGGTAAAAAAATACTTAAAGACTCAAACGTTCACGCCGAATATCCACGAAGGGGTTGCCAGAGGTACTACTACTACTACTTTTGAACATCACGTGACATTGTCATTGTCCCCTGGTGTTCAGAGTACCCACGTAAAAAATACTCAGAAGGCATTACACAAATATGTATTATGGTTGAACCTGGAATAAGAAATGAAGTCATGATATATCTCAAATTATAATATATTTCGTCCCAGGCGGTCTACATTAATCACAATCTTTCACACATATTCATTATTACTGTCGGCGATTTCCGATCACCACACATGTCTTTATCATATAATTAGAATGTTTTTTGTTCATGAAAACCTCATATTTATCTTTATGTATATCTTTATCAATTCATTAAACACTTAATCCTGACAACACCTACCATGACGCATATAAGGGTGTGTAAGACCTTCAGGATCACGGATTTCTCGACTTATTTATTTTATATTTTCTAACACCATTCTCCATAAACCAGTTTACATTATTATTTAAAAAGCTTGAAAAGTAGGTGAAAACCGGCTTTTAAGACGACTTTTTTAATGTGACACGCACGATCTTTGTGATGGACGCACGTTAATAAGAAATTACATAATGCGGTTAGCTGTATGACTTTGAACTTGATAGTCATGATACAGACACACCTTTTATAACTTCTTTTGAAGATCAAGGTTAAGATGTCATAGTGAAAGATAATAGACGTAACAAAAAACTAACACCCTTTTTATTTACTGATAGGGTTCACTAGTTAATACCGTGAAAAGTTATGGATAAAATAAAAGGAACCAATAAAAATTTTGTTGGCCTTCGTCCCTCATCTTTTTGTTATCAATTGATATATCGAAATCAAGTATGAGATTAAAACAAGTTTATTAAATAATCTATATAAAAACTTAACTTAAGAGGTATCTGATAATGAGCGTCTCAAGAAGCGAATGTATGATTATATCTGTGAAGACCATATTTATACTACATTTGCTGTTAAGACCCTTGTTCTATTGGGCTCACTAAGCGTCGTTTTTTCGAGTGGGGCGTGAGTTGATTCAAGGGCTGGTGCATATTTAGGCCGACGTACATACTCTCTTTATACTGTGTAGTGCCGGCTTAGAATAGCACTACCCCATTTCTTCCTATGGGTAATCGTAGGCCACCACCAAGGGTATCAGGGCTTTTTAAGCGTTTGTTGGGCGATGCGGTTGGATACCCATCACCATAAACATTAGTTTTAGAATCTTTTCCTTACTTAACTTCCAGAAGTGGCTGAAGAATTTTCTAATTCTGAAGCTCTGGCTCTGAGTAAATGTAAGTATGTATGATAAAAGTGACCTAAACGCTTAGGATTTATCCACAAGTATGCATTAGTATCGCAGAATTTCTCCGGGTATGAGTAGGCTTTAAGCGAGGACTGAATCATCAGAATGCGCGTATTAAGAGCGGGGCTTCCCCATTCAACGTGTACATTTCTGCGTTTAAAGTAATTTTATTGACTGCTACGCAAAGTTTGCATTTTGCTGTATTATTTTACGTTGAATGCTTGAAATAGTTAGTCACATCCTCACACTTTGGATACAGGATGTATAAAAATATTTGATCGTATAAGTAAGTGAGATTTGTTTGCTTTGTTAATTATATCCGAGGCTATTTTACTGTTCGGGGTGAAAGACGAAAATTTAATTAGTCCATAGGCATAATATTAATTTAATAGTTTTCTGAAAAATATAATCCTCAATACGATCTTAGTGCTGCTGTGTAGTGTCGGCTTAGAATAGCACTACCCCATTTCTTCCTGTGGGTGTACGTAAGAGGCGACTAACGGTATTGGGGCTTTCAAGGGATTTTTGGGCGATGCGGTTGGAGACCCATCACCAACAACCTTTATTTTTACCATCTTTTCCCCACTATCATTTCCAAAAGTGGCTGAGGAATTTCTAATTCCTTAGCTCGGGCTACCCCTTCTAGGGATTTACAGCCGTGAGTATATTTATGTATGTATGTATGTACGATCTTAGTATTTGGAGTATATTAAGTGGGCAGTATATTCTGGGCAATTTAGTAAGCAGTCCCATACCTAACCATCATTTTCCCTCACCACTACAATAAAAGAGGCAGACAAACTCTTGATTCAGGAACACGAATAACTTTTTTGAAACAGCAAGCATTGGCATACGAATACGTATTATATGCACATGTATGTCTACTTCGGAATATATCTTATCTAATAACAGTAAATATAAGAAAAACATCATTGAATTATCGCATTCTAGTTCAATGAACTGCACAGAAGAGGTTGTTCATCTAAATCACATTGCCAGACCGATCAGATAGAATTTAAAATTGTTGGATAACATTTTTTCATAGACGCTGTTTTTGATTGGGACTTGCTTGCTAAAAACAAGAATATCAAATAATACATACATATACTGACGGACATAAATCCCAAAAACGGATAGCCCGAAAAACCTTACCCACATTTGGAATTTGATAGGGGACAAGATGGTAGAATTAATCTGGGTCTCCAACCGCATGGTCCAAAAACTACTTTAAAAGGCTCCATGCCGTTAGTCGCCTCTTACGACACCCGTAGTTAGAAAGGGGTAGTGACATTCAGATGATAGAAACACATTCAGATTAAAAACTTTTAGCAAACGTTATTTTATTGCGATTTGCACCAGTATCACTTACCAGTATAGCAAGCACGAGCGCTATTTTATCGACACGATAACGGTTAGAATGAGATGGCAGTATACGATACTAAGTAAGTGCCTAAGAGATGGCTGCTTTATCGCACGCGATAACCAGTTTAAACACGGCTCGTGCTTGCTCTTCAATAGGGTGATTTGGCCATATTCCACCAACCTACGCCGGACCGAAACGACTTTACGTATCTCGTAGCTGAACACCTAATATAGTTATATTAACATTAGCAAAATACGAGCTCAATACATTGTGTTTAAGCTTTGGTCGTTAAATTTCCGATAGTTTTTTAATGGACATGATTCTGGATTACAATTTATGCAAGTAAATAATCATGTAAAATGCAAGTATAACATGAAACAAAAGTAGGTATAAAGTTACAAGTCACAAGATGAAATAAACACAAAAAGATAGTTAACTGTCTAAACATAGGCAGGTTATTTTGTAATTATTTATTTGTAGACTCATACCTTGCAATTTTCATGGGGTCGGCAGAGAGCAAGATTGCAACTTTGAAATATTTGAGAATTATTTCACATTATTTTGAAGTGAAAATATTATTTTTCTTATCATTAATTAAGCATTAATAATTTTACTATTATTATTATATACGCTGCTCAATTAGTCACCTCATATTATAGATAATTGGAAAAAAACGAGAGCATACAATAGTATAGATTTTGTTACAGTATATTTCAGATTCACAATTTATTCTAACGTTTCGTTCTTAAATATATGAATCGTATTTTTGTTGTTTTTATAACTAAAGTATTCCCTTCCAGACGATCTTTGGATGTTAAGGTTAGTGAACATATGGTCATTATTACAATTACACGTATATTTAAACATATTTAAGTTAGGTAGTTCTATTTTTATTTATTTATCAACAAGGAAATCATGTAAATTTAAAGATATATTTGTATTTTGATTATTAGATAAGTTATATCACACCATAAATACTTGCTATTCCTTCTGCCAAATTCCAATGTTCTTTATGTAACAGAGATTATATAAATTAAAAAGGACATTATATTAATTTTTGTCTGTACTTTTGTAAAAACATTATAACTATTCTGTATGCAATAAAGTGTTCAAATAAATAAATAATAAAATTATATATAAATATATATATATATATATAGTAATATATAATAGCTAAGAATAGCGAAGTGAAGCAAATTCTAAAATGAAACATTTATGTGTGTTTGGTGTGTGGGGCTACATGGTTGAAAACTCGTGTATCGATTTAAGTTTTAGGTCGGTCATTATTACTGTATTATAATGTACTTAATCATTATTAGTATTAATATTTAATCATTATTAGTGTATTAAACTATTATACAACCTTTATTTTTACCATCTTTTCCCCACTCTACTTTCCAAAAGTGGCCGATGAACTTCTAGTTCCTCAGCTCTGGCTACCCCTTGTAGGGATTTACAACCGTGAGTATATTTATGTATGTATATTATAATGTACGTATAGACAAAGTCGTACTTGTAAAGTGCTTCTAATCTGTATTCCGCATAGTCACTCTAAATTTATTAACTAGTCTAAGATGAAAACACAAGTTTGAAATATGCAGCCATGACGCAAGCGCTGTCATAATAACTGGTAATCGAGAAAAACCTTAGTAATTAGGTGACTCCTTCACTATCTCATTTCAGTAATTGTACCATTGGCTTCTGTGATTTTACCTCAACAGTTCTATGTAACTTATTGTATTGTAAAAGGGCGTGTTAATCTCCCATTATGAGATAACCGTGATTAATTTGGCTAGTTCCATTCATTATGATTCAGCTGTTTTGACGAAAAATGGGTTTTAAAAACGACATTGTACAAAGGTTATGGTAGCAAGTGAAAGTGTAGTGTAATACATACATACATACATATACTATTACACCATTATTTGTGGCTAGGGTAGGCAGATACTATTGATCGCCACTTATACGATCCTGGCAAACCTCTCTAGCTTCATTTACATACGACAATATTTTCATTATTGCGCTTTTATTCTTCATACTTTGGACACCTGTCTTTTTGATCAAACTCTCTAATTTATTCAAATGTGTCCTCTGTCGTCATCCTACTACATTTCCTTTCACATTAATTGATTTAAGTAAGTCTAAGTTAGCTCATCATACTAGCGCATCGGGGATGTTCGCGGACGCGCGAGTAAATTATTTTTACACGACAATACGGAAACGATGTAACAGCATCATATCCGGATTTAGAGGTCCAGAAGGCCTCGGGGGAACAAGGGAGCGGAGGCCCCCTCGCCCCAAATTATTTTCCAGATAAAGAAAAACAAATGTTTTTCAATTTACTACTTTTAAATAGTTTATTGTGAAATCAAGTAGATTCCCAAGGTAGAAGAGAAAAAAATATCAAAGGAAAAAATGCTTACTTGTGTTTACCAGTTGAAATCTGAAAGTTTTTTCTTCCAAGTCTCTATTGTGGGGGCCGGGCTTTCGCCCCGATTGCCCTCCCGCCTTCAACAGCATTCTGAACGTAAGATTAGTTTATCGGTACTTGGGTCACTGTAGCGCTGTATCCGTTGTATACTGTGACATTGATCTGATGCCAGTTAATTAGGTAACATCACATAACATCACGTATGTAAAATGAGTCCTTGTTACTTAAATAAATGTATAGTTTATTAACATTTGTCTAATTTATAAAACATAGCCTATAACGTCTTAACAGCGCTGCCAGATCTTCAGCATAAATGAATTCGCCTCTTTAATTTTTACACGTTGAGTACATAGGAATACATGCAACAGAAATAAATATTCAAACCGCAACAACTACAAAGCACGTCACAAATAAGAAAGCATTCAAACTTGTTAGAATAAAAACCGGTTGGAATAAACACTACGTATTTATTGATGGGAAACCAGGCTTTGATATTTTTATGCATTTTCTTTATCGGCATGGTTTATACTAGATATAGATAGGTATATTAATTAGAGCGAAGATCCATTTACCCCTGACTTTTGTATTTCGCTTTAACATCACTCCTTCTAAACGGCTGGACCGATCTCTACCAAACTTTGCATGATGGTCATCGTGCATAAGCATCGAGTACCAGGTCAAGACAAAGAGATTTTTCGAAAAATGTTACCATTGCAGAATGATCACTCTTAAAAATTTCCCATGTAAGTCTATGGGAAACAACTGTAAACAAAACCAACGCGCGCTAATACATTTTTTCATTGTTCGAAAAATCCCTCACACACACAATCACTCGCCACTTCGCTCTAATTTTGAATCGCGAAGCTTATGCTCATCTAGTTAATGTAGAAAAAATGCAGTTAACTGTCCATTATTTTACATGATAACTTCATAATTTAACATTGGAGACAAATTAATATTATTCTATTACGGTTGACAGCCCGGCGTTCTATGGTAGTCAGCGACAGCTCGTGCTGCCCGCCGTCGATCACTGGCTAACTGCTCTAGCTGCTTATGTATGGCTGCTCTAAGTTACCTACCATTACTTGACTTTCTTCACTGCGAAATCATAAACATATAATAGTTAACAGAACGCATTGCGCCTCTAGTAGAATCATTCAAAACTATTTAAGGTTCTGGTATGGCAGCACCTACTTCAATTGACCGCAGCGGTCTATCGTATCCTCTCGCTTACGGAACGTGTCATTTTTTCTTGCATGCAGCTAGCAACTATCGATATATAACATGTTAACAGGTCATAAAGGAATTCATTATTGTAACTTATGAGTTAATTGCCCACCATCCCTTTACTAGGTATTCGACTTGATTCGAAACGACAGATGCAAATAACCTTATAGCAATGTAACAAAGAGAAACTAACACAGCGAATGAATACAAAACGATAAGTGCTGGTATTGCATTTATGTCACATTATACTCATGCATTATTTTTGTAATACCTACTCGATATTCTTTATATAGAATGCAAAAAATATAGAAAAGAAATTTTATATTGATCAAGTATTGAATAAATACAAGGTTGTCAAGCAAGTCACAGTTTTAGCGTTTTATACACTTGCCTTAGATTTTCTCTAGATTTTTGTAATCTATACCTTACTTATTAAATAGTTGCACTATATAAGTGCAAATTCCTTAAATAATAATAATAATAAAAATGTATATTCAAGTAACAAAGACTCACATTAGTGTTAGTAAAGGCTTACATACTATGTTAGGAAAAACATAACTTAATATACACATAATATATTTACAAAGCCCTATCCTTTTTTACACACGGAGCATGGAGGGAACAACAGTGTCGCATATAGGGACAATCTAACCTCGCCCCGATCATACCTAGTATTGTGTTGGGGCTGTCCCGCACCCGGCGCACCAAGGAGGCGCACCGCTTACGCATTGTCGCATAAAAACAGTCTACGTGCGCGTCTGCGAACATCCCTGATGCGCTAATGTTAACGTTATAAGATAACTTAGGACTCTCGACGTTCAGTAGAGTAATGTAGTATTGTTGCATACCTAGCTAGGCAAAAAAACATTGGGCGCTTATTATTTGCTTTGTCGGAAGCACATTTGAATTTATAACTATTAACTTATAATGAAAACGTGAACGTGCGCCACGTGAATTTCTACCATCTTTTTCTTCGTAATTCTGCTATTGCGAAGATAAATAAAATAACTTAGTATTTTAATAGTGTGCGAACATTTTATACACAGGTCAATTTAGCCCCAAACTAAGTAGAACTTGTATTATGGGATACTAACTTAACAATATATCTAATATTATATAATACACATATAAACTAGGTTGGCATGGGACCGTCGGATGCCAATAAAAGGAGCGAAGCGAGCAATTGCCTGATTCTCAGATATTACTTATCGTTGAACGATTTATTCTACAAATATCTCAACACGCGTTGCTATGCAATTTGTTATGATTCTTTGAATATACTTGTTGGTTTACCTAAACGCGTGATTGATTCTACACAAAACTGCAATGTAGTTATATATAGTCATGATTTTTGAAAACTTAAATTGTTTACAATTTTCATTGTTTAAAAAAACATATCTAAATAGCTAAATACCTATTTTCTTTCAAAAAAAATTATGAAACGGAACGTTTATGTCATCGGGTGACAGTCAATATGGCGACTAAGATTTGTCTGTCAGCAATCAGCACCATTTAAATTTAGCAAAATACTCGACAATCCGAATTTTGCGGATAGATGTTGTCGACTCAAAATCATTATTTTTTTATGTATTATTATTCAGGTAAGGTTTCGATCGAGTCTACCGTACCCCGTGACGAAATTATTAATAAAGATTCTATTTTCATGCGCTGGCATTGTTTACGTAATTTTTCCATATACTAACAGTATATTTTTTTAATGGTGATTATTCCTCCGATTTTTATCAAAATTGACATAAACCATCTAGACATCGTCCTTGACAACCATGCAAAATTTCAGGGTTCTGAGTTGAGCCGTTTGGGAGGAGTACGATCACAACGAAATGCAAAAGTCGGGGGTAAATGGAGCTTCGCTCCAATAACATCCAAAACTAAGAGACAATCATATATGCTCATCACACAAATGTTGCTCTCAGCGGGAATCGAACCCGCAACCTCCGGACCGAGAAGCTGGTCACCTATCCACTAGGCCACGCAAAAAGTCAAAAAAAAAGTCAAAAAGTTTATTTTTTAAAATAAAGTTAAATACTAACATTTTTTGAACGTCAAAGTTTTAAATTAATCGTTAATCCGTTGCTTCGGAAGGTGTTCGTAAAGAGAAGAAGCAACAAAGAAACTCTTTACATTCACATTTTTTCATTTTTTCAAAATATGGTTTGTACAATTTCAGTTTATAAACATGTTTTTACTTTACAAAAGATTTTCTAAGCGACCAAACCAAACGCTAGTTTGACATAATTAAAATAAATTGTCCATCACAAAAACCAATCACATAACGTGAGAAGAATGCAATGCCACGCATGTCGTATTATCTGGCAAAGTAACTTACGGATTTAATTATATTTCTTTGTTTACATGTCATTTACTAACGCCATCTGCAGTGAAAAATATTTCGACGGTGTGGAGATATGCCTGTAAATGAAACTATTATAAACATCGCCGTACTAATGAAATGGACTATGTTAAGTTATTTAAGTATTAGGAAAATATAGGTTATAAAATATAGGAATATATATTTTAAGAATTTAAATATAGTTACCTATAATTCGTTGATCTTCCCGAAGCCGGGGTGTTGGGTGATTATGTGATAATACTTAAGTTGTTCAGATGATTGAGTATCGATTGGGATCCTGGCGGGCTAATAATGGGTACTGTTATTTTTAGTCGCCTCGATTCATTAAAATGACATGACTTATGGTAATTATGTAATTAATATATATATTAGTAATTATTATGAAACATATGGTTGGCTATAAAAAAGGGCATTAAAAATCCCTTTAAGATATAGTTAATTTATGGAAATAATTTCATTAGTTAAAAACAAAGCCATAACATTGAATAAATTATGATAATGATATATTGAATAATCATCATTTAACAGCGAAAGATGATGAATGCGATGCTCGAAGGTAATCCGGTTCGTGAGATATTGAGATCAAAGGCGATACATTTTTTAAATATCTTTATAAACTTAGGCTAAGACCTATTAGACCTACAAACCCGCACTGGGCCAGCGTAGTGGACTATGCAAAATCACCCTTCGGTGGGGACATATAAGGGCTGTGATGATACTTAACTGGGCTAAATCTCACATATATAAACCAAGACTGAGTGATCTACCGCTAGACCGCGATGACAGAAGCATGAGTATATTTTTATGTAACCAATTTTGAGTAAACCATGATAAATTTAGTTTCATTATTTACAACATAGCCACTAACAAACCATGTAATCATTGAGCATGTAAATATTGGCAATATCGATGGGTACATGCATTACATACATGTTCTAACGCCCATATTTCCTATCAGTACAGATCCTGGGAAACCTTGCCAGTCTCTTAATTATTTTATTTTACACATTTTGGATGCTTGCTCTTTATCTATTTGATCTAAATGTGACTTGGCTCTACATATCTTATTAAATTAAATGCTTTCATCTATCTTCTCTTTATGTGTTCAAATTATCCTAACATTCCTATTACATATTTTTTCCAATATCGTCTCTCACTTTCACGAACCACAGTACTTTTCACTCCATCACATAATGTAACATTGTAATGTTACAGTGTGTTTTCTTGTTTCTTCTGCAATGTCTTACATTCACTACCATATCATATGTAAGCGTAGGAACCAGAACAGTATCGTGCACTCCCATTAGGGCCTTTTCACGGCTCCATTTTTTTACTTAGATTCCACAAAAACATTTCCGATATATCCATCAGCAAATAGGTGCTTATTAAACCGCTGTAATTCTTTTAGATATTTAACAATATATCCCCGATGATTGAGAGGGAATAATGCTCCTTTACTCAACAAAGCTATTGACAATTCTTTTACTGTGTAAGTTTATGCAGAGTTTGAAAAATTTCAACAGCATCATTTTTGAATATATTTAATTTTAGCTAACGAGATGTTCCTATTTCAAATTGAGCTATGATGCAAGTAATCTTTAACTAGGAAATGGATGAGATGTCTTGAAATTTTCCAAATTATTATTTCAAAATAGTAAGTTTTTGTGTATCTAAAAATTCCATTGCTCTTTTGGGCTCATAATTTTTAGTTTTTTTTATAGTTAATCGTTTAAAATTTATTAATTATTTTTAAATTATATTTTCCTCCAAGTACTATGTTGAACCTAAAATTTATATAAATGTATGTAATTTAGGTACACTACATAGTATATATTGCACCTAAAATACAGTATTATTTCAAACATCCCAAGATAACTTCTCCAGCTAATCTTAACAGAACTACAAATGTTATAGTGCGGGTAAGAATCAGAGGAAAATCTTAATGGTTTTAATCGAATTAATTAGAATTCGAGGCCACGTCCCGTACACATTGTATTATAATGGTACGTGCACGACGGAAAAATCCTACAAATGATCGCATTGTCCGAGAGCATTTCCAATGACGACCATACTACTTGTTGCGCATATTAATTAAATAAATAAATATATTATATTCATATGTTCATATATCTATCATTATATATCTGGTGTAAATAAATATATTACACAGAGCATGAATGAAAAGATTGATGTATGTAAACTAAACTAGAGAGGTTTGCCAGGACAGTACTAAGTGGCGATCGATAGTTTCTGTCCACCCCAATGGAAAATAATGGCGTGAGTATACGTATGTATGTATCAAGTTAGCCCCAAACTAAGTACAACTAATTACTTGTACTATGGAATAGTAACTTAACGATATATTTAAACTATATGCTCAGATCTAAGAAACAATCATTTATGCTCATCACATAAATGTTGCTCTCAGCGGGATGTGAACCCAAAATCTCCAATCACTTCTTAACTAAAACATCTTAACTAAACGTATTTTAATATAATTGTTGGTCTTCTATAAACAAATTATAAACACAATTAATGCAGGTAGATCACGCTCCGTAGTTAAGATAAATATAATGATAATAATATGGTAGCATAAGCATATGTTATTGTGGTTAAAGGAGAAAAATACTGTACACCACTTATTTATTTTAATTTAAACTACTTATTGTATACTGGCTGAGGTTAGTTTCACAAATAAATTTTAAGGAACTACAAAAATATTAACAGGTGTTAATAATAGTTTTTTTTTTTTCGAACAACTATATTCACATATTGTAAGAAAGGCTTATCATATTCATTTAGTCAACAACATTCTAGCTATAGGAAGAAGTTAAAGTCAAAATCATACACGTCTGTAGCGGTTCACGATAGCACAATTTTTTAATCGTCATGCAGTGAATAAAACAACCCATAGTTCACCCATATCCCATATTCACAGTCCATGCCAATTTCATAAAACCTTTTATGTAATACTAAAGTCTATATATTTTTTGTTTCAGATGAATCTTCTAAGAAGACCTTTAGAAACACTGCTGTTGCTTCTTTCAGCGCTATCGTTGACAATGTCACAGTCTGCAGAGCCGATATCGTCAATAATGAAGTTCTTACACGACGGAGCCAACCACCTTGAATCAGAACCTCCAGACCAACAATATTTACTCAAACAGTATGACTTCATCATCGTGGGGGCTGGAACTGCGGGCTGTGTACTAGCTAACAGATTAACCGAGATATCAGACTGGAAAGTTCTGCTGATAGAAGCTGGCGCAAACGAAAACTTTGTCATGGACATACCTTTACTTGCTAACTACTTGCAATTCAGTAACGCAAATTGGAAATACAAAACTAAACCGTCAGACAGATATTGCGTCGGATTCGAAAATCAACAGTGCAACTGGCCAAGAGGTAAAGTAGTCGGAGGATCAAGTGTTTTGAACTATATGATTTACACGAGAGGAGCGCCACAAGATTATGAAAATTGGCAAGCATTAGGCAACGACGGTTGGGGCTGGGACACCGTTCTTGAATATTATAAGAAGATTGAATCATACAGTATACCTGATTTTGATAATCCGAAATACCATGGTCACGACGGTTATCTCAATATAGAGCATTCGCCATACAGAAGTCGAAAAGGTAAAGCTTGGGTTCGAGGAGCACAAGAAATGGGTTTCAAATACGGGGATCACAACGGAGGAACTCCATCAGGGGTGTCATTTTTACAACTTTCGATGAAAAATGGAACAAGACACAGCTCAAGCAGAGCTTATTTACACCCGATTAATAAACGACGAAATCTTCACTTGACTAAATTAAGCATGGTGACAAAACTCATATTCAATGAAGACAACACACAAGTGATCGGTGTTGAAATGCAAAAAAGAAATATGAAGTACAAAATATTAGCCAAGAAAGAAGTCATAGTATCCGCTGGAGCTATCAACTCGCCGCAATTGTTAATGTTGTCAGGAATAGGACCAAAAGATCATTTAGACGCGATGAGAATACCTGTTATTAAAGACTTGCCTGTTGGATATAATTTAATGGACCATATTGCAGCGGGAGCTCTGCAGTTTACAGTTAAATCACAAAGTAATGCTGTAACGACGGAATACATATTCAATCATTTAGATTTAGTATTCAATTGGATGAAAACCCATAAAGGACCTTTATCTTTGGCAGGTGGTTGCGAAGCGCTAGTCTTTTTAGATCTTAAAAATCGATACAACACAACAGCGTGGCCAGATATGGAACTATTATTTATTACATCAGGTCTTAATGCTGATCCATCATTACAGAAAAACTTTGGATTTGATGAAGATATATATACAGACACTTATGGTCCTTTGGGTAAATCTGATGCATTCATGGTGTTCCCTATGCTCATGAGACCCAAATCAAAAGGACGTGTAAAGCTACGAAGCAAAAATCCATGGGCTCATCCAAGTTTGGTTCCAAACTATTTTGAACATGAGGAAGACCTGCAAAAAATTGTGGAGGGCATGAAAATAGCCATAGAAATATCTAAACAGCAGTCGATGCAGAAAATCGGTGCTACACTGTACGATGTTCCTATTGAAGAGTGTTTGAAGTACGGAGCGTTTGGTAGCGACCCATACTTGGCTTGCCAGGCTCAGATGTTCACTTTTACAATTTACCATCAAAGCGGTACATGCAAAATGGGACCGGAAAGTGATCCCACCAGTGTGGTCAACAGTCGCTTACAAGTACATGGTATAAAGGGTTTAAGAGTAATTGATGCTAGTATAATGCCTGAAGTAACATCGAGTCATACCAATGCTCCAGTTTATATGATAGCTGAGAAGGGAGCCGATTTAATCAAACAAGATTGGGGAAAGATTTGAATACTGCATTAAACAGTATTGATTGTCCTCACACTTAGCTTAAATTTCTTAGTTTAAGCTTGGCGCTTGTTGAAGACTTAGATAGATAGAAAATTATAGATGTTATCGCTCAGATAACGATAAGTTTAGTGAACTTTCACTAGGAAACTACAAAATCTGTGATTTATATTTATTTATAGTATTAAGTGGTAAATTAACAGACTTGAGATAACAACTTCATTTTACGATAGCGAAAAACATGTTGCTGTAGTGTAGAGCATAAAGGCTATTTAAGGATATTCATTTATGAACAAATCTAGTCATAATGAATATTCACTAGCAAAAGCTTAACAAATTTTCACTCAGTTCTAAGAGTAAAACATTCAGGTTGAGCTTAATTAAGTACTACATTAAGAATAGTTGAAATGTTTTGTCATTACTGATCTATGCGTTATGGTGGTGAATTGTGTATATAATTAAATAATTTAAATCACGTAATTTGACCATTTGTCGCTAGAACGACTCATGAAATTAATAATGATGTAATAACAAGCTATAATACGAAAAAATATTTATGTGATATTAAAAATCGATGTACAAATGAACGAGAAAGTTGATTTATTTTTCTAGCCCTGTAGATAGATGAAATATTTTGAGATATACTCTTTCCTACATTTGTTCTCATAATGAAAATGTCTGACTGACTTGGCATTTGCGTAGTGTTACACACAAGAGGTGTTTCTATAAGACGGCGTTTTCAACTCTCATATTTTCAACTGTACCCACCCGCCTCTACTCATGTTTGTTTTAATATTCTACTATCACCTCTGCATGGGCTTTTCTCAAATCCTTTTAGCATTTCCTTTTTTCCCTCCTCTCACCACACCAGTCCCACGATATCGTAGCAATATAAAACAACAATAACAAAAAGTTGAGCTATGACAGTTGTACCTTCATAGCTTAAAAGAGAGCACTTCTGCCTCTCATGCAGTCAGGCGTGGGTCCAATCATGAGTCGAGCCTACGCCAATTTTTCTTTAAGGTTGATCATTTCATGGTAATGGAGACAGTGTGTGGTTAATTTATCTTAGTTGTTCACAGTAAGGGAATACATCGTAAGGGAACCTAATAGGGAACTAATTTGTGCAGGGCATGTCTCAGTGTATTCGTACAAAAATGGCGATAGTCCTACCCCTATCACAAAAGAGCGCTGTCAAGCAAAATGTGGGTACTTTGAACACCAGGTAACAATAATGTCATATGATGTTGAGAAATATTGGTACCTCTGCTACCACTTCGGGGATGTACAGCGTGAACGTTTGAGTTGAGTCGATTTGAGTAAAAAAACAAGATTCATTTCAATACACCCTGGGTATTTTTTTTATATATATTCGAAGTCAAATATAAACAAGGTCTCGATTTATAGGATTATAGTTTGATAGCAAATATTTTAAAGAGATTATTGAAGCCAATCTAAATGGTATTGTAGTAGAAGACAACGACATGTTCCGTTTCAAAACTAGCAAAAAGCCTTTAAGTCAACAGTACAAAGTGAAAACAATAATAAAAGATATCAGAGAATAATGAGTGTCAGGAAAACGCGAGAGGTTAGTAAGTATAACATGTACAAACAAAGTGACCACCCAAGTCTTGGCTCACTTCAAGGGCAATTAACATTGTAAGTATATGTAACTCTATGTAGTATTCGATTTGCGATTGATAGTCTCTGCCTACTCCAATAAGAACTTACGGTGTGAGTATACATATGTCATGGTCATGGTAAGACATCTCCACCATGTTAACTGAAAAGTTTTCGAAACGTCGGGCTTTAAAAATCCATGTAATGACACGCGGTTATATGTCCGATAGTTGTTTTAATTATAATGTGCAATAATTAAAGTCTTAGAAAATACTAAGCACAAAAGAGGTTTGTTAGTATTGTTCATAGTAGAGATAGATATTAAATAGTCTCTGGCCAATAGTAATTAATGGCGTGATTAGTAATTTCGATAATTATTTCTACATCTTTGGCATTGAAATGATAGATGGGTCTTAGTTAATTGTAAGCAAAAAATAATATATATGCAAAGGCGATTTCAACAAATTACTGGACTTGAATATTGCCGTATTGGTGTCGCAGGCGTTCTTTTATCCATTCTTGGTCATAGTTTTAGTCCAAAATTAAATGACATATTTATAATAACATATAAGGATGGAGAAAATAAGCTGGACGGATATGGTAACCAATTAAGATGTACTGAAAAGAGTGAAGGAAAAGAGACAGTCGATGAAAATGATTGAAGACAGGCGAGGCAATATGATGGGCCATTTGATAAGACAAAACGAATTTATAAAAAACATCATTGGGGAAAAGACGATCTTGAAAACGTGTCTTACCAGGGGATCAAGGAGCTGGCATTAAATGGATATGACTGGAGAATGATACACACCGACAAGAACATCGCTTTTATATTTAAGATAATGATTTATGTTTCATAGATATGATATACGCATAATTCTGGGAGAGTAGTATTAAGAACTGAAGATAAATAACTGCCTCAGAATGACTACCATTTCGCTAGTTTATCAACGACATCTACATTTTTCTTGTTTAACTGTTGTTGTTGTTGTTTAAAGTCAATAGATTGTACCCAACTGAATATGACTCTGATAGTAATCGTTCGGTGATTGGTTGGTAGATGGCATTGCTTACCATCAGATGGCTAAACTGGTTACAGCAACAGACGATTAAATACTGTGATATATTTGCAGCTGGGCTAAAAATCAAGCTTTGGACTATAGTTTTCCAAGATTCATCTACTTAATCTTATCTTAATCTTAATCTGTGTAATATCGGCTTAGAATAGCACCACCCCATTTTTTTGCGCGGACGGTGTCTTACTAGGCTACTTAAGATGTTGTTTTCAAGTGGTGGTTGGCTAATGAGACTGGGGACCCATCACCAACAATACTTTAATTTTACCATCTTTTCCCAATTCTACTTCCAAATGTATCTCAAGAATTTCTTAGTCTCAAGTTCTCCTCGCTTTGAGATTACAGCCATTAGTATTTTTTATGTATGTAGGGGAGTACACTACATAAATACTGAAACGTTTTAATTTGAATTTGATTTTATGTTATTTAAATTATAACATAACATATACTCACGGCTATAAATCCCAAGAAGGGTTAGCCAGAGCTAAGGAATTAGAAATTCCACAGCCACTTTTGGAAGTTGAGTGGGGAAAAGAAGGTAGAATAAAGGTGTTGGTGATGGGTCTCCAACCGAATCGCCCAAAAATCTCTTAAAAAGCCCCAAGTCCGTTAGTCGCCTCTTACGTACACCCACCGGAGAAATGGCGTAGTGGTATTCTAAGCCGACACTACACAGCACTATTTAAACTATCTATACAAAATAAGACTGTACCGAGGTCAAAACTGTACATTGAAGAAAAATAAATAAAAACCGGTGGAATATGTTTAATTTTCAATACTGAAGCCAAATTTGCGCTTTTTGAAATAAATGTCTGTCTGTGTGTCTGTCTGTATGTCCGGTCATCACGTTAATTCTACCAGACGGATCTTGATCAAATTTGGTATGAATATAGCTTATACACCTGGCCAACATATAGAATATAATTTATCCCGGATTTCGCAAGGGTTCCCACAGGAGCATAAAAAACATAACTTTTATATGGTTCCCTATATTTACACGATTCATTTTTTCATCGAACGACTTCATCAGACTCTTTATTAAAAGTCTTTTTGGAAAAATAAGTGTTTCATCCATTTTAATCATCAAAATAAATGTCCATGCGTAAAAAAGCGACATGATAGTCCAGTGGGTAGAACACCCGCCCGAAAACAGAAGGGCGTGAGTTCCAATCCTGGGACGGGCCTACACCAATTTGTCTTTTCTAAAGTCATATGTGTGGTTAATTTATCATGGTTGCTAACGGTGAGGGAAAACATCAAGAGGAAACCCACATGGCTGAGTTGTACTTAGTCATGTGACAGTGTATTCGTACAAAACGGCGATAGGCCTGCCCCCTATCACGTGAATACACTGTCTAAGCAAACCGTGGGTACCTTCTCTGGAAACTAGATGGCGCTTGCCATGTGAGTTCAGGAGTATTGGTACCTCTGCCAACCCCTTCGGGGATAAACGGCGTGAACGTTTATGTTATGTTATGTAAATGTCCATTTAATTGTTTGTCAATAGTATGCCTACAAGATATATAGTTTATCAAAAATTTGGACCCTACACCAACGTCTTCGTGGCGTAGCGGTATACCGTTTGGTTAGTACTAAACGAACGGAAGATCCAGGTTCGAATCCCGGGGCATACATACCTACACTCACTGCTATTAGTCCCAAAACACGGGGTAGCCAGAGCCTCTAGTATTTGAATATAAATTCATCAGCCAATGTTGGAAGTTCATTCGATAGGGAATTGTAATAAAAATGAAGTATTGTTGGTTGTAGCGATAGCGACCGCTAGACGGCGAACTCACTCGCACACTAGCAGCGTCATAAAAAATCGTACATCGCGGTATCGAATTTTTCTCTAGCTAAACATAAATACAAATTCTAAGTTGGTACACAGCAGGGTGTACTGGCCAGTTTATCTTTGCTGTTCCCACATTGGTCTTAAGCCATATCGCCCAACACTTAAAAAGTCCCAATACCTTCCATTACTTTTTAGTTACTATTCTAACCCGGCGCTACACAGTTTCAAATATAATTCAATTTAGTGTATAAATAAATACACTGCGACGTATAATGAGCCGAAAAAATAAACAAAAAAAAAATATTTAACATAAGTATTTTTATCTCATCACCCCTTAATTTAATATGTAAAGCAGAACAATAAAAAGTAGTGTAAGAAAATATTGTAGAATGTAAATGAGACTCAAGAAGTTTGGTAGGATCCATGTAGGATCATACACAGTGGCGAACTCTTCTTTTACTGTATCTAATCACAATGATGATGAGGAATAAAATAATAACGCGTGAGTAAATAAGTATGTAAAGAGAATATGTTATTTGACAGAAATATTATTCAATTTCATGTCATAGGCAACTCTCCATAAAAAATACAGAAACTATATTTTTTAACAAATAAATGTTTTTTTTATATAATTTCAAATATTTATTGAACTTTATGCGAATCATTAACCTGGCTGAGGCAATCCTAAAGCTGTTCTGAATCTTCACTACATATCACTTATATCAGGATAGATCTATGCTGTCGTGCTACTAAAAACCATTAAAGGATATTAAGATCTGATTTAATTATATTCAAATGAGACAGAACAGGAAATCTTCCATGTTAAATTTCCATTAGGATAACGGTTAACGTTATCCTAATATAAATTGTTTTAATACTATTGGAAAAATTTGATAAAAGAGTAATCTTGATTTTTCTTTTTGTAACTAACGGTAGAAGCATACCTACTTTAATGTCCAATAGTTGCTACAGCTTATCATAACATGTTAAGCATTGCATAAAAATCTTACAGGCCATTATCAAGTCTTAATCAAACATAAAAACCTATTCACTACAACTGATTCTACCAGCAGTTTTATTTATATCAACAGTCACTTTATACGCAGGTCTTTGAACGCATAGTGCATATTATAAACTTACTGTTTGTGTTACTAATCCCAGAGTATTTTTATGGTCATTCAGTATTTCTGGTTCTCCAGCCGGTTTATTAGCCGGCTAGTGACCCTGGGCAGCTTCTATCACGCGAATGAAACGAAGATATATCTGCAAAACGACGGGCATTGTAAGCCCTTTGAGAACAAGTAATTTGCAATAATACAATTTTATTTCGCGGATATATGTTTGGTTAGTAATATAAACTTGAAATCTAATGGATGTAAACGAAGCTATAGAGGTTTGTCAGGATCGTACAAAGTGACGATCGATATTCTCTGCCTACCCCAATGGGAACTAACGGCAAGAGTATATGTATTTATGTATGTATACGTGAATTCTAATGTTAGTAGAGTGCACTGGATGCTCTATAAACACATTGAGATTAAGATTAACAAATGCAAATGATTTAAATATTATTCTCGATCTGGCACACCGGTCAATAATAACAGTTTTGTTTTTATAATTGATACATATTTTATCTACTATTGGTCTTGATTCTATGATGAATATTTAGTTTTTATACCAGTCTCGTTTACCTGTTTTTATATAGTTCAAAACATGAGAACTCGCAATCTACATGTTTTCATCACACTCAAAAATATTCTTATATTTAGTCATGATTTATCTCATTCTCTTTCTTTCAAATTACGGACGGGTAATATTTGCCATCTCTTGCAGCAATGTATTTATATAATTTTTTGTCAGTGCACATTATATTATTTTATAAACTGTCAATCTCACTCCATCTTCAATTATTTATCACTTAAAAACTATTAAGTGCTACTACTGAAAACTAATAATATATATTTTTTAATATATTTGACCCTCTTGAGAGCTTTATCACAATCAATCATGGCTCACGAGTTGCAATCAGGTTAGATATACACATGAAGAGAGAATGGAGTGTCTTACTCAACTAGTAGAATAACACTGTCGTTGAAATTTGCTTTTTACGTTGCTGATTATAACCAGATTACGTACAAAACATTAGTTCCCAATCTCTTTTATATAAGCAACGATAAATTGTAGGCTATAGTCATCGAAGGTCACCAATAACCATTATAAGCTCATTGTAAGTACCAACCAAGTACTTAATAAGTATCAATCAAACTATAAGACGGTGTCTCATAAGCATAGGTAAAGATTGCCCAATGTCGACGTCCGTGGCCGAGTGGATAGGTGACTAGCTTCTCGGTCCGGAGGTTGCGGGTTCGATCCCCGCTGAGAGCAACATTGATTGTATCTTAGATTTTTATATAACTAACAGGAACGACATGATAGTCCAATGGGTAAAACACCCGCCTGCAAACAGACGTGCGTGAGTTCAAATCCCGGGTCGAGCCTACATCAATTTCTCTTTTCTAAAGTCATATGTGTGGTTAAATTATCATGGTTGTTAACGGTGAGGGAAAACATCGTGAGGAAACCCACATGGCCGAGTTGTACTTATCCATGTGACGTGTATTCGTACAAAACGGCGATAGGCCTGCCCCCTATCACGTGAGTACACTGTCTAAGCAAAACGTGGGTACCTACTTTGGACACTAGGTGGCGGTGTCACGTTGTTCATAAGTATTGGTACCTCTGCCAACCCCTTCTGGGATAGACGGCGTGAGCGTTTATGTCCGTGTATTATATAATATTCAATATATCTTTAAGTTAATATCCCATAATACAAGTTTATCTTAGTTTGAGGTTAACTTGTATGTGTATAATATGGTCTTATTTATAAAAAAAATACATTGTAAGTACCAACCTAGTACTTAATAAGTATCAATCAAATTATAAGACGGTGTCTCATAAGCATAGGTAAAGATTGCCCAATGAAGGCATGCATGCCAAGTGAATGCATGACAGTAGTAGTTCGTATTTCAGATAATGTGATCTATATGTCGCAGCCAACTGGTTAAATCAGCCAGCTGACAAAGCAGCTAGCCGCTTAATTAAACGCCGGCTCCTAGTAAAGGGCTAAACTTCAGTCAGCCATTTAGTTGAACACAACGTCCAACCACTTGGCTGAACGTTATATCGCCGTCTGGTTATCTAGGGTGACTATCACTAAAATATTTTTTCTTAGGTACTTCTTATGTCGGCAATACTTTAATTATATTAATTTAATACAATATTAACAATTAAATGGCACAAGCACAAAGCTTTGGCACAGTAAATAAAAGTACAAACAGGTACCGACTTATTAATAATGAACATGAATATAAAAATATAAAGTACTCTTATGTATTAATTTTAACTATGTATTAATTTATTTATTGAAATTTCCATAATTACAAACTTTTTTAAACAGTTATTCTACAAATTTTAACAGAAAAATAATGTAACGTCAGCCCAAACCAACGGGCTAACCATTCAATCAGCCGGGTGATTGGACGTTCGGTGACGACAATTCATTTTACTAGCGAGCTAGCCTTTTAACTAGGAGCCGGCGTTTAATTAAGCGGCTAGCTGCTTTGTCAGCTGGCTGATTTGTCCAGTTGGCTGCGACATATATAAGACTAGTGGACCGTCCCAGCTTCGCATGTGTAGTGTCACTTGTCAAACATCTAAGGTTTCTCTAATCACTGATCACACTCTTTAAAATTTAGCTTGGTGATATATAAAATTCACGTATCACAGTGTTTGTCACCAAACTCCTCCGAAGCGACCTAACCGATTTTTAATGAAATTTTTCAAACACTTTCGGTTGGTCAGAGAATAGGTTTATAACTATATTTTATGCTTTTAAGTAATAAGGGTTGTGCACCCCGAACATTTCATATTCTCTAAAAAAAAATTGCCAAAACAACGTTTGCCGGGTCAGCTAGTAAAATAATAGTCTAAGAGCCCACGACGGCCAGACCTTAGTTATAGTATAAAGTCTAAAAGTTTCTCTGTGTATGCCCACTATACAGGTAAGAACGATTCCAGGCTATGAAACTTGGGTCGCCCCGGCTTTGGCAGGTAACAGGTAGTAAAGGTGTGTAAAAATGTATCTCAAATTAGATATAGTATAAAGCTTAGTTTTCATATATTTTATTAGTGGTGATCTTAGAAATCGCCTCGTCCACAGCCAGACACTTAGTACAGTTGCAACCCCCTGCCAGACACCCTTAAAGTACGGTTAATTTTAATGATACTTTAGTTATAGTGTAAAATCTGAATTTTATATATGTTATTTGGAGAACTATAAAATGATGTTTCCTCAGTAGCCAGACAATTTGTATGGTTCCCCTATATTGCCAGACACGTTAAAGGTCTATTGTAGGTGCGAGCGCGAGGGGCAAATTCGTATTGGGTTGTAGAGTTTTATATGCTTAATTTAAATATTTAATTCAATTTGCTGTGTAGTGTCGGCATAGAATAGCACTACCCCATTTCTTCCCGTGGGTGTTTCGTAAGAGTCGACTAAGGGAACAGGGCTTCTACCATCTTCGCCCTTAAACCAATCCAAGGTCTGCCGCGCCGAGGGATGCGTGGCCAGGGGTGAGCCTGGTCGCTAGCGTGCCGCCGTCCCGGAGCCTGGTGCACTCCGGGTACTAAATAACCTTACCTAGTCATGCGGGGCTCTGGCTAGGTGGACAGTTTATTTCCCTTGCTTATCGTGGGGCCAAAATGTGTGCAACTAAAAATAAACACGGAGGCGGCGATGCAGCTCGCCACTCATCACGCCGTGGTTCCTCGCGGGGCGAAATGTGGGCTGGAGAGACCCGCTTCAGTACGTTGAATGTGTGTGGAGGGATGCAAGAAAAATTAGATGAAGTATGTTTTATAATGGATGAAAGAAAAATAGATTTTCTGTGTGTGAATGAAACGAAGCGAAAGGAAAAAGAGGTTTCACAACTTGGCAACATTACAGCGATCTGGTCAGGCGTTGCTGACAGCGACAGGGCTTGCCAAGGCGTGGGACTTCTGATATCTGAAAGGATGGCTCAGTGTATGAAAGGTTACGAATGTGTGAGTCCAAGGCTCCTGTGGCTAAAGGTGAAAATAGGGCTTGTCCGGATGCGCATAATTTGTGTGTATGCTCCGGACATGTCTAAGTCACTTTCCGAGAGGGAGGAGTTTTGGAATTTGTTAGATGATGTTGTGAATGGGTGTGATCAGAATGAGAGAATTGTAATGTTAGGAGATTTTAATGGCTGGGTTGGTGTGGCACGCAACGGTTGTGAAAAGGTTTTAGGAAAGTATGGTGATCAAAGGGTGAACGAAAATGGCGAGAAAGTTATTGAGGTATGTTTGGCGAGGAATCTTTGTGTTACAAACACGTTGTTTGAACGCAAAGATATCCATATGTATACAAGACAGAGAGGAAACGAGAGAAGTATGATTGATTTTGTGATTGTTGATGAAAGGCTGAGAGCAAAGGTTGTTGACACCAGAGTCTATAGGGGCACGAATGTTGGCACAGATCACTTTCTTGTTATATCCCGAGTAAGAGGTCTGTGCACGCGTTGGCGTCATAGGGCCAAAGTCTCAACAACGGATCTTGCGAGAATAAAAGTGGAGAAATTGCAAGATGATGAAAAGATCAGTGAAGAATACGTGAAGAAATTGGATGATAGACTAAGTTGCGTGGAGATGAGGGATGAAATGGAAATAGAAGAAGTATGGAATGTGCTCAAATCGACAATGGTTGAATGTGCGACGGAAGTATGTGGATTGTGTAAAAGGTCAAATAGACCACCAACAAGTTGGTGGGATAAGAGTGTGAAAGAGGCAGTCAAAGATAAGAAGAAAGCTTGGTTAGATTTACTAGCGGTCAGAGCTAGTAAACGAATGGATGCGAGAGTAACAGATGATGTAGTGAAGAATAGTGAAGATGAATATAAGAGAGTTAAGAATGAGGTTAAGAATAAAATAGAAAAGAAAAAGCGTGATCTGATAGAATGGTGTGAGAGGAAACTCTCTGATAATTTCCGGAATAACCAAAAGTTGTTCTGGAAATATGTCCGGAAAGAAAAGGGAGTTTCCCAAAACACGAGAGTGAATGTAGTGAAAGATGATCAGGGTGAATTGGCGACGGATGAAAGTAGCATGAAACGAGTATGGAAGAACTATTTTGAGGGACTCTTTGAAAAAGAGGATGCATCCATTTCTTCGCCAATCGGCAGTAATGTTGATTGGAACGATGTGATGGGTGCCTTTAGTGAAAGTGAGATCAGTATGGAAGAAATAATGAAAGCAATGAAAAGTATGAAAATAGGGAAGGCGGCAGGGTATGATAGGATAACTATCGAAATGCTGAGGGCTGGTAAAGGGTTGGTGGCTTCTTGGGTGTACTTCCTTTTCCAAAAGTGCTGGTCGAGTGGCAAAGTACCACAAGACTGGTGCAAGGCGGTGATTGTGCCCCTGTATAAAGGAAAAGGGTCACGCCAGGAGGCTAAAAACTACCGCGGCATTAGCCTACTCAGCATTGTCGGTAAATTGTATGCAAAGGTTTTGATTGAAAGAGTGATGAATGAAACTGATGAGAAAATATGGGATGTGCAAGCAGGATTTAGGAAAGGAATGGGATGTATGGATCAAATCTTCTCTCTAAGGAGCATCACCGAAAAGTTCTTAGCTAAGAACCAAAAGGTGTATTGCTCCTTCATTGATTTAGAGAAGGCGTATGATAGGGTGGTAAGAAAGGGTTTATGGGAGGTGTTATCCAAGTTCGGTTTGGGGAGTCAACTTATACGTGCATTGGTATCACTCTATGAGGATTCTAGTGCATGTGTAAGAGTAAACGGGGAAAACACTGACTGGTTCGGAATCTCTAGGGGTGTCCGACAGGGATGTGTAGCTTCACCGTGGCTCTTCATTTTGTTCATGGATGACTGTTTGACAGAGTTGCGTGAAAGTGATTATGGACTAAGAATGGGTGGATTCATCATTAAATGCCTCTTGTATGCTGACGATCAAGTGCTACTTGCATCATCGGCAGAAGAGTTGCAAGAGATGATGAATATTGTATGTAAGTCTTTTGTAAGAAAGGGAATGAGGGTGAATGTGGATAAGACCAAAACGATGGTTTTTGAGAGACAGGAAGATGTGACAGAATGCGTGATTGCGATTGATGGTAAGGATGTGGAACAGGTGAAGGAGTTTGTATATCTGGGAAGTTTGTTTACAAGGGATGGAAAATGTGATGAAGATATTGAGAGAAGAGTGAAAAAGGGTAATGCGATTAATGGAGCATTGGATAGTCTAATGTCTAGTCAATCGGTGTCCGAAAGGGCCCGAATGGCTGTGCATGATGCTGTCCTCGTTCCTACGCTTATGTATGGCAGTGAATGTTGGGTGTGGCAGAAGAAGCATGAAAGTAGAGTGAATGCAGTCGAAATGAGATCCCTCAGAAAAGTGTGTAATGTAAGGTTATGTGATCGTGTGAGGAATGATGTGATTCGTGAAAGGTGTGGTGTAAAAGATGATATTGTAAGTAAGATAGAAAAAGCAATGTTGAGATGGTTTGGGCACATCGAGAGGATGGATGATAGGAAATTGGTAAAAGGTATCTATAGAGCTAATGTGGAAGGTAATGTTAGTAGAGGACGGCCACGAAAGACACACTTGGACCAAATTGAAAGTGTGCTCAAAAAGGCAGGCGTCCGTAGTATGAAGAATAAAAGAGCATGTATGAAAAGATTGATGGATGTAAACGAAGCAAGAGAGGTTTGCAAGGATCGTACGAAGTGGCGATCGATAGTCTCTGCCTACCCCAATGGGAATTAACGGCGTGAGTATATGTATGTATGTAATTCAATAAAATTTACAATATTTTGCAAACAATTTTTTATATACTATAAGGAGGGAATAATTATTGTGATAGTAAAATATTCAATGAAAAACGAGTTTAATTATAATTATAGCTAGGGTATACAAAGTAAAAGAATAATATTTTAAACATGTATTTATAATATTATGAAATTTAAAAAAATATTCAATTATTTTCATCGTCCTCGCCGATATCTTCATCATCCTCATCACTGCTGCTTCTGTCTGTCGATTGGTCGTCGTCAATATCTCCTTCTTCGTCATTTTCTGTAATAATAAAACCAAATTAATATAATTGCGAATAGTTTTAAATGTTTCTTTAATAATTTAACATCATAATTACATACCTGACAAAGTTGTTAAAGAATCACTGACATAATTTGGTAGCTGATCCCCTTCAAACCATTTAAAATGGTATTGGTCATTTTCCAGTACCCAACCGTTATTTTCAGGTTTGTAAGAAGTTGGATTTTTTCGGTGAGCATTGTTCCAAATTGTACAAATATAATTTGCTCGCAAAAATTGCTGTAATAGTTCACTTTTATAAGGTGGTAAACTGCTAGCGTCGAAATTTCGCAATTTTTTTCGATTAAAAGATTCATTCACATCAGAGACTGCATAAGAATTTATAAAGATTTGAAGTCTAGCCGCATCAACATCATATTATGAACAGTGTATATGTCGTAGGATGATTTGATGATTAGGTTTTTTGCAAAAAACCTAGGGATTTTGCAAAAATCCGGATAATTAGACAACGGTTATAATATTTTCTAATCTTACTAGGTTTTTTGCAAAAAAACTAGTTGGTTTAGTAAGATTGTACTTCTTTAATGCTGATTGGCTGATTTCTGATTGCTCGCCTACACCTTATTCTGATTGGTTCGTCATTGTGGTATTGAGATATTATAGCTAGAGTTATAAAGGGTAAGAAATGACAATACTTATTTGATACTAGGAATTAAATATTTTTCTTTACTCTTTTGTTGGAGTAAAATTACAATCACGTTCGGACATATTATACACAGATCAAGTTACCCCAAACTAAGTAACACTTGTACTAACTCAGCGATATATTTAATATAATATAATACACATACGCTCATCACATAAATGTTGCTCTCAGCGGGGATCAAACCCGCAACCTCCAGACCGAAAAGCTAGTCAATACTATGTTTATACTTAGGAACTTTTTGTAACTAAAATTAAAATAACAATCAAATTATATGTCGGTAGGAACAATGAAGTAAGTACGTCTTAATTAATAACCAATCAGAGATGACGTGTTTATGGGGCACTGCAATCGACCAATCAGTGTACAGTATTCATAAAAACTGACATTTCGTTTCGGAGTCATACTAAACCAACTAGTTTTTTTGCAAAAAACCTAGTAAGATAAGAAAATATTATAACCGTGTTGTCTAATTATCCGGATTTTTGCAAAACCCCTAGGTTTTTTGCAAAAAACCTAAACATCAAATCATCCTACGACATATATATTACATATAAAATTTTGAATAATATTAAATACGTTTTCTTGTTCGTCTTTATTTTCAACTAGTGGATCGTCCCAGCTTCGCACGGGTAGCGTTGTTTTTTAAATATCTGAGGTTTCTTTCTTTAGTCACTGCTCAAGCATTGTGAAATTCAGCGCAATGTTTTCAATTCATTAAATTTATAGCACTCCCTAAACAGTGTAGTTTGGTGATTTTTAATGCGCTTAATTGATCGGTTCAGTATTTCCGTTTAATAGCAAATTTTGGAATAAAACGCTATGAAGTATTTATAACAATCTAAAAAATAAATAATTACGTGTTGTAGGATGCAACTACTGGCGCCATCTAGTATGTTATATGTAAATTAGTAACGATTCGGTTTTGGTCACGGGCGCGATGGCTTATTTTATGTATAATTTCGGTGTTTTTCTACCGATTTCTATGTTTTTTTTTATTGAATAGGTAATAATGTTACCTTTTTTAAATTAGGGATGAGTGAGAGGTTTACAAACGTAAGAGTAAATAAATATAATCAGAATGTTCCGAACTGCTAAGCTATCAGGAATTACACGTGTTATTGTGAGTCAACCGTAAAAGATAGAGATAAACTGTTGAATATTTTTTTTAGATAATTTTATGAAGAATATTTCCGTCATACATGATTTCTATGTTGGTTTAACCATTAAGGCTGCACACGCGACGGAAGCTTAAAAAATGTAGTAACTTCTCCCGTTTTCCCCAAATTTCCCAAACTTCCCCTTTACTACTCTGCTGAAAAGTATACAAAAACCTGCCCAGGAGTATGGAGAATAATTGTACCAAGTTTCGTTAAAATCCGTCGAGTAGTTTTTGTTTCCATAAGGAACATACAAACCGACAGACAGACAGACAGACATACAGACAAAAATTTTACTGATTGCATTTTTGCCATCAGTATCGATCCCTCATCACCACCTGATAGTTATGTTGAAAATATATTTAATGTACAGAATTGACCTCTCTACAGATTTATTATAAGTATAGATTAATTCACTGCCACCGAACTTAATGAAAGCTTTCTGGAATTCATTAGATTTTTCCAATAGCTTGTAAGGTTTTAATTTTCCTTTCCTGAATAATGCAGGATTATAATCGCACCCTGTTATTGCGTGAAATCCAGGTAAGCTTTGACAAACAGATTCTCCTAATTCTGCATGTATCGTTGTTACATGTAATCGATTATTTGAGCATAGCTTTTCCTTCCACCGGCCATTTTTGATATAAAGGAATGAAGCCTACTGGTGTAATACCTATGAGCACCTTTCAATTTGCAGTAAATCCTTCCTTGTAGTGTAAATACCACCACACACGCTTATCAACTGTAGATGGTATTTCTACTTGAAACTCTGTACAATCAATAATGACTTTAGTGTTACTGTAATTTGGATGAAAGCAGGCCGGCATTCGTAAGAAAGGTTGCTCGATGAGCAAAAGTCTTTACAATAGTATTACATTTTTGGTGCTTCGTTTTTTTTGCCAAACTTGATAATCTTCGAATTGCTTGATATTTCAGTTTTAACTTCAGAGTAACATATATCTTTGCCACTATATGTATAAATATTGCAGATGAATGTTTTTCCTTCATTTCCGATACGCGAAAATATATTAACTTGGCATTATTTGTCAATTTTAGTACTATGAATATTTTCCATCATTTCAATTACACTTGATTAGCCGCCGAATGTTCCTTTTTTTGCCACAGTGCGCGCTGTGATCGATTCTTGTTCCCCCACCCCCTACTTTGCACCTAGCGAATAGACCTTTAAAGTGTCTGGCAATATAGGGGAACCATACAAATTGTCTGGCTACTGAGGAAACATCATTTTATAGTTCTCCAAATAACATATATAAAATTCAGATTTTATACTATGACTAAAGTATCATTAAAATTAACCGTACTTTAAAGGTGTCTGGCAGGGGGTTGCAACTGTACTAAGTGTCTGGCTGTGGACGAGGCGATTTCTAAGATCACCACTAATAAAATATATGAAAACTAAGCTTTATACTATACCTAATTTGAGATACATTTTTACACACCTTTACTACCTGTTACCTGCCAAAGCCGGGGCGACCCAAGTTTCATAGCCTGGGATCGTTCTTACCTGTATAGTGGGCATACACAGAGAAACTTTTAGACTTTATACTATAACTAAGGTCTGGCCGTCGCGGGCTCTTGCTCTATAATATAATATAATAATATCTGATTTCTAAAGGTTGCCTACATAAATGAAATAATTCTGTAATCGGTTAATTGGTTCGGAAGCCTATTTATAACAAAACAAAAATACACACAAACAAAGCTATTCTTCTTTTAATATGAATATGACGTTCTATGGTACTTCGATAATGTAGATAAAATCTAAGCAAGACAAGTTTGATAGAGATACTTATCTGTGCCAATGTAAACTGCGTCAGTTAATGTGTGAATTTTGATTAGTTAAACTGTATTTGGGACTTTATAAACATTTGGGTGGACATATTCGTAGTGTAGTTCTAATCTCTTCTAAAACTTTGACAATATCTGTCATTTTCTTGTATACAGACCATATTGCACCAAAGATCGAAAAGGGAATATTAAGATAGTTTGGGCACAAAGAGAGGATGGATGAAAATAAAATGATGAAATAGATACCGATTCGCTGTTGCAGCGGCGCAAGAAGTACTGATACTCTGTATCTTATACTGTGGCGTTACATTTTTATACACGTGTATTTTTTGTTGTATTTTTATAGTTTTTTGTGTGTTGTATTTGTAAAATAATTGTTTTTATTGTGCCTACAACGGCGCGAATAAAGGTATTTTCTTCCTTCTTTCTTTAGATATATGGAGTAAATGTGGACGGCATTATCAGTAGAGGATGACCATGGAGAAAACATTTAGATCACATGGATGATGTCCTGAAAAAAGCAGGCTTCCGAAGTATGAACAATAAAAGGGCATGCATTAAAAGATTGAAATAATGGTGTGACTATATGCATTTATTTATACTGCTACTTCGTTCGAATACCCTTAAACATAATATAGTATAAACTGGGTCATCTGAGTTTCCTCACGTTTTCCCTCATCATTTACAAACTTCATAAATTATCTACACTTGCAACTTTGATAAGGACATAGAGGAAGATGTCCGATTCTGAACTGACCCTAGATATGTTTTAAGTATGTGTTGTAACGATGTATTTCACAATACTATTTCTTTTTTTTTTCTATAGTTGAGAACTTATTGATGAGAAACAAAAGATGAGAAGAATTATAAACTAAGATCACTAGACTAATAGCTTAATAGACAAACAGGTCGTAGGGTTTATCAGTTTAGTAAAGTCCTATGTCACATTACATAAGTTTAGTAATGGTCAGAATTTTCATTAAACGTAGGAAAAAACCTCAGGCATTCTAGATCATGGGCGCTAATTTGCACTTGACTTTATAGCTCGGCCGTAATTACAAGTTGTGTGGACAAATCTGTTGGTATTACGACGTTGACACTTTTCTTATCTTTTTAATTGTATAAAATCTAGCATTTTTACACGATGCGAATATATTCGAACTAGCAACCTGGCCCGGCTTCCAAGCAAAGTTTTTTCTGGAAAATTATCTATATATAATTATATACTATAGATAATTTAATAAATAAATAAATATATATATATATATATATATATATATATATATATATATATATGTATATGTGTGTTTTAAAATTCGTTGTTAATTATAACATCATTGCATATATTATGCATATGCATATAAACACGTCTATAAATCCCATATAAAGATTGCCAGAGGTCGAAATTTTTGACGGTACAGTCTCTGGAAGTTGGGTATACTTAAATATTGTAAAGCTAAGGATGGTGTTGGTGATTTTGATTGATGTAGATGCCTATAACTACCGCCTTGATGCCTTGGGCGGACGAGCACGACCTCAGATCGAAGTGGCGGAGCTATACAAAACATGTGACAAAGAATTCTCACAAAGCAGCAAAAAGAAATATTTCTTTTATTTTCAAAAATGTATTATTGTAAAGTTACTTTAAAATATAGTTTTATAATCTCCTTGCTTTATAGTATCGGCTAATATAGCCTTAACGCTTTTCTTTCCACGGATGTATTAAGAGGCGGCTTAGGGTTTTTAAGCCATTGTTGGACGATGTAGCTGAAGACACATCAGCAACCATCCTTTATTTTTTAATGTATCACTAAATATAACTCAGCTACAATACATTCAACTATGATAAATTAAATTGGGCTTCTGCATGAAAGGCGGGCTCATGTTCACACATTGAGCTATTTTGGTTTTATATTTAAAAACTCATTCAAATATCCTACTTTCTTATAATTCTTTTAAATCATCTATTCTGACATATCTTCCTCTCAAAAACCACTTGAACATCTCTTGCAACTTCACAACTGATGATGAAAAGAGCTAAATCCCTGTCCGACATCTCAAGGATCCCGAACCAGTCTGTATTGAAACCAATTCTGATAAAGTACTTGTTTGTGCCGTGTAGTGCCGGCTTAGATTGTCACTACCCCATTCTACCCACGGGAGTCGAAAGAGGCGACTAAAGCGTGGGGCTTTTTTAAGTGGTTTTTGGGCGGTGCGGTTGGAGACCCATCACCTAAGATACTTTATTTCTACCACCATGCTCCCTATCAACTTCCAAATGTAGCTGAGGAGTTTATTGATCAGCTTTGGCTACCCCGTTTTGGGATTTATGGTAGATAGTGAGTATATGTATGTGTTTGTTGGAATAAAGTAATCTTCACTTAGTATTGAATATTTTATATGAATTGGCCAGTTGTGTTCCAGGAGCAGAAGACCTCACCCAGTACATCGCGCGAAGATCACACCATAAAATGTAATTACCTAGAACAAATAATATTACGTTAAATTCACTTGTATGCCAGGTAGAAAATATTGGTTTCGAAGACTTATAAAGCATTATAAAAACGCATATATAATTTCCTAAGGGGCTCGAAGCTTTTCGAGCTCTTCAACTACTCTTTTAGTCTACCAACTCTCAATAATTTAGCGTGGGCCCGGATACCAACACTATAGTAAGCGTTTTAGTCTAAAACGCTTACTATAGTGTGGGTATCCGGGCCCACAGTGGTAATGGTTTGTGTTCTTCTAAGCACTGAATCATATTAATTCTCGGATTATAATTCAGGGATACATACATATGCAAACGGCTATAAATGCCTAAAAGAGGTAGCCGAAGCTTCAGACAAACAAATTCTTCAGTCATTTTTGGGGAGAAAAGATTGTAAAATGAAGGCTGATGGCGATGGGTCTCTAACCGCATCGCCCCTGAAAAATCCCCTTAGGTGTTTCACTAACATCCACATAAGAAGGGTTGTGCTAATTTAAGCTGACACTACACAGTAATTGGCGTTTACAGCTGCAGCACAGTTTTTAACTTGCAAAATGTATTAGTTACCTATTACTACGAAAAATATATTTTATTTATTTATTTTTTAATAACGGCAACCTGGTGATAATTATAACGTAATTTGGCAGACAATATCCTACCTAAGCTGCAATATTACAAATTTATTTTTATACCCTCCGAGATACAAGCCGTGAGCCCCAAACGTAAGCCAAAAGTTCTAACTAAAAGACCCCGAAAGCAATACCACAACATTAATATAGAAATCAGCCCAAATCACCAATTCGACACTAAACAACTAACATACATATAATATAAGAGTAGCAAGGTAAGGTGTCCAACCCACCCTGGTCTCGACAGAAGCCACACTCGGTCAAACACCGGCAGTGAACGGAGCCATAAACACGTTTCACACAGAGGGCGTTGGTGTCCAACTATTTCGAACAAGTGCAACTATTTGGAACATATTTAAACGGTAATGTAGTTTGTGTTTTTTTTTATTGTGTAAGAAGTTTTGTTTTCAAAGAGGTTGTAGGGCAGTGTATTGTGTTGTTTAGAATGAATTAATATGCTTAAAATATTGAACTAACAAAGTTCTCTGTTTATTTTTATTTTTAGTAAATTAGCAAGATTAATGCAATATATAGATTAAATACCTTTAACACTTAAAAATCACTATTTCACGACACCTTTTTCATCCAAAATATGTTTATATTTGTTATACATTAAATCTTTGTATGCATGAAAATAACATACCTCCTTTGCTGATTTAGTAATAACAGCATGAAAACTAATAGATACCTGCATTCATTCCCGCACGATCCAAGAGTAACCATACATAAAACGTATTCTTATGCAAAAAAACATCTATACAAATAACAACACATATTCAAAGAACAAAAGGCAAGGGAAAAGCCTTGTTAATTCATATACTAAGCCTCTGCCAGCAAAAAGTATCGAAGTAATCAACACGTTTAACCATATACAATACAGGGAAAAAAGTTATTATGAATGTGAAGATAAAATACTCGTACTAGATGCCCTAGAACGAATAAATCTAAGAAAATAATAAGTAATTTAATTAACTAATCCTTGCTTACCTCGCCCGATTAACCTATTAGCTTAATTGATTTCTATGTAGTGTAGGCTTAGAATAACACTACTATATTATCGTGTTGGTGTCATTTGATGCGATTTAGGGTTATGTGTTTTTTTAAGTGTATTTGTGTGATGCGGTTTGAGACCTATCAGCATTCATCCTTTATTTTTTATTTTTTTCCTAACTAAACTTTTAAAAATGGCTTAGAAATTTCAAATTTCGAAGCTATGACTACCTTTTTTTGGGATATATAACGAAGAGTATATGAATATGAATGATAAGCTGTGTAGTGTTGGCTTAGAATAGCACTACCCCATTTCTTCCGGTGGGTGTACGTAAGAGGCGACTAACGGTATTGGGGCTTTTTAAGGGATTTTTGGGCGATGCGGTTGGAGATCCATCACCAACAACCTTTATTCTAGCATCTTTTCCCCACTCAACTTCCAAAAGTGGCTGAGGAATTTATTATTTCTCAGCTCTGGCTACCCCTTTTAGGGATTTATAGCCGTGAGTATATGTATGTCTATGAATGTATGTACTTATTATAAACGCAAGGCCGAGTCGTTAAGAAGATCATTTGGTATGTTATTAGTCTCGTTAAGAATGAATAGATGAAGTATATGACCAATGTTCCAATCTTTTGAGAGCCTTTAGGATGTTTATTTGATATTTTCTCAGAATAAAGCAAAGTTATCGATCATAAAGGCAATTAAGTTGATCCTTTCAACATCCTTTGTATTATACATTCATATACTCACGCCATTATTTGCCATTGGGGGGCAGATACTATTGATCGCCACTTAATATGATCCTGGTAAACCTCTCTAGCTTCGTTTACATCCATCAATCTTTTCATACATGCTCTTTTATTCTTCATACTTCGGACGCCTGCTTTTTGAGCACACTCTCTATTTGGTCCAGGTGTGTCTTCTGTGGTCGTCCTCCAAGTTTAAAACAACATAGTACCAAATCCTACCTCTCGCTTTAGGGGTATTGATTTTGGGTACTTTTGGGAATTAGATCCATCCAATGTATACTATACAATTTTTTTCCTTTGAAATATTGTTGCATGGTATTCTCAAGAATAATTAAATAATGTAAAAAAATATTAAATTCCACGTATTTGATTACAATACAGTTTCGCCATGGGGATTATAGCCCCCGGGCATAGGTCACCACAGATTACCTTACGCAAAGACACAAAAATGTGGGTCTGTCAACCGACCTCTCAAATTCAGGTCTGATAAGTGATCAATTATGCAGGTTTTTGACCTTTTTTCTTGACCGAGAAAACGGTTAAATATATATTACTAGCTTTCCGCCCACGGCTTCGCCCGCGTGAAACTCGGTTATATTGCGGTATGAAATACAACTATAAGAAAACTTCTCATTCCTACGATTTCCCTCGGGAACATCATTTTTTTCCGGGATAAAAAGTACCCTATTATTTAATCCAAATTTCTAACTATACGATTGCTAAATTTCAAAGCAATCTGTTGAGTTGTTACGGCGTGAAAGCGGAACAAATAAACAAACAAACAAACTCACTTTCCCATTTATAATATTAGTAAGGATAGTAAGGATATAGATAATGAACAAGCGGTTGTGTCCTTTGATTCTTTAGCGGCATAGTTCTTGAAACATGCAGCAATTGATTGAACCCAACGGTAAAGAATAAACGTTGAGTTTAGCTTGAGTCTTACTTATTGTTTCGAGTTATAGTATTTGAATAAAAAATAAAAATTAGCCAATGAAGTTTCAAAATTAAAATGATGCGGTTGGAGTACCAAAAACCTTTGTTTTACAAACTTTTCCCCACCAAACTTCTAAAATTATCTGAGGAATTTCTTACACTTTCTCTGGCTACCCCTAGGGATTTATAGCCGTGAATATATGAATGTATGTATGTTTGCCTAATGATAACGAAATCAAAGTAACTATTGCTAAACAAAAATAACTTAGACTGCTCTCAATCCTGTACTTAAACCGAACTTAGCCTTCGCAACTAAATCATAACACCTTACAAAATTAGTGATTGCTTTCTCTTACAACCAAGTTACTCAATTATTTATATTACAAAACATGTACTTGAGACAGTTTTCGATGTACATGAAGAATAACCTGTAAATGACCTTCATTGGCTAACGCACTTCACGCACTTTAGGTATTTTGAAAATTATTATATTAAGTATATCGCAATAAAAGTGGCCTTGAACGACAAACTATTTACGGAAGTTGTATGTTTAATTACACTTTACCATTTAAATTTCTTGTCCAGAAATACTTTTGTTTTTGATTTTATCTGGTTGCAAGATTATATTTGAAATTGTCAGACAAAAATAGAGTATAGAGTTGTATGAGCTAAGATTTACTAAAAGTGTGAAGGCCTTTGATGAAGTTGAAATGTAAAAAAATAAGTTATCAGCGTTGTCCGTAGTGAGGTGAGGGCAAAACTTTGTAAGAATGCATACTTAGTTGAGGACAAAACTACCTTTTCTTTTTTAATGAACACCTTGCAGTACGGTGGAAGAATTAATTTAATTATAATTTGTTGAATTTCAACAGCCAGAAAAATCAAAATGCTAACAATACCACATGCACTAACTAACACGTCTTTTTTACTTTCAAACAATTTCCGTTTTTCATTGCAACAATCATAAAAACTTACCAATCCATACGTGAACCAATTAGGTATTTTATTTTTCAGGTCTCTTAACAAGTGATGGTTCTATCAATACTGATACTGTTTCTGATAGCATTATGTTCATCACCTACATCATCAAGTTATGAAGAATGGAGCTCGAACAGCATACATCGAAGTCCTCGCTACAAGAAATCTTCTCTACAAAACCCTATGATAGATTATTTGATGCAGACGAAAGCTCCTAACTACTATCCGGAAACGCCGAACGATTTCTTCGATTTTCTAAGAGATTCTTATCCCCTGCCACGTGGTTAGTATATTACCCTACCCTCACAATATTTCCTTTAAATGCTTTACCAGAGCTATCTAGTTAAGGATTGTTCAGCCACTTTTGGGAGCCAACAGCCAAATAAAGAGTAAAATAAAGGCGCGTTGATGATGGGTTACTAGCCTCGTTTTTATAGGAGATAGGTGTGATATTCTGTGCCATCACCACAATTATTTATTTACTAGTGGATCGGCCCAGCGCCGCACGGGTAGCGTAGTTTTAAAAACATCTGAGGTTTCTTCAATCACTGCTCAAGATTTATGAAATTTAGCGCCTTGCCTTGATTACAATTTGTAGCACTTCATAATATTGTAACTTTGTGATTTTGCCAGCGCTTTTATGAACGGTTCTGTATATCTGAACATAAGATAATTTTCAGGTTGAGTTGGTAGAGTTGAAGTTGAGTAAAATGCTATGAAATATTTAAAACAATCTAAAAAAGAAACAATGTAGGATGAAACTACTGGCGCCATCTAGTATGTTTTATGCAAGTTAGTAAGGATTTGGTTTTGGTCTATTTTATTTCATTGTATAACTTTGGTGTTTCTCTACCGATTTCTATGATTCTTTTTTGATTGAATAGGTAATAATATTATCGTTTTTAAATTAAGGGTGAATGAGAGTGTAATAAACGTGAAAGTAAACATATATCATCAGAATGCTCCGAACTGTCAAGCTTTCAGCAGTTACACGTGTTATTTTGAGTTAACCATAAGAGATAGGCATATGCTGTTGTGGGATATTTTTTAGACAATTTTATGTAGAATATTTCCTTGATATGTGATTTCTATGCAACTTTAACCATTAAGGCTGCACACGCGACGGAAGCTTAAAAAATGGAGTAACTTCTCCCGTTTTTCCAAAATTTTCCGAAATTCCCCTTCACTACTCTGCCGAAAAGTATACTATAACCTGCCCACGAGTATGAAGAATAATTGTACCAAGTTTCGTTAAAATCCGTCGAGTAGTTTTTGTTTCCATAAGGAACATACAAACCGACAGACAGACAGACAGACAGACAGACGGACAGACAGACAGACAGACAGACAAAAATTTTACTGATTGCATTTTTGCCATCAGTATCGAACACTAATCAACCCCTAATAGTTCTTTTGAAATTATATTTCATGTACAGAATTAACCTCTCTACAGATTTATTATAAGTATAGAAGATTGCTTTTCATAAATAGTGGTATAAGTATAGTAAAAATAGGTCTTAAATAAAAATATTAAAATATAACAATATTAAAATATATTAAATTTGCATATTGCAGGGTACATATATGTAGATACGTATTATCATTGTTAAAATATTATTTTAAATTATATATACATATTTTAAGTTTATTTGTTTAATTCAGTTGGTAGTTTGTTGTGAATTTTACAATTATTCGAAGTGGACCAGAACTGTGTTATTTTAATTTGGAGGCAGTTGGTTGGTCCAGTATGTCTCTATGTGATCTTAGAGGGTATCGGCGTGGAGGGTATCGCTCTATTATTATTTGCGTGCGTATTATATAGAACGTTCTTTGCAATGCGCACGTGAGTCCAGTGCGAAGTCATAGTAAATAACTCTATAGGTACTCGATTTGATAAGAAACCCACTCCTTGCTTCTATCACGCGTTTCTAAGTTTCATGTGAGAAGTAGAAAAGTTTTCAATGATTTGCTTTAATTCAAGAAATCACATTAATATCATGTTAGAAGCTTAATAAAACTTGCAAGTTACTTAGAAAACAATAACCACAAAGTAACCGATGTTTTTTCAAACAGCAAAATCAATTAGTTTTGTAAGTGCACGCGGTATTAAATCTAATTCGTTCAAAGCTCCGAGCGATTTAGGTTCTTCGACCCCAAGGCTAACTGGCTTTTCGCTCTACTAAGAATTATAAATATCAATACGACAACAAACTCGGCCGCTGCTAATTTTGTGTACAAATTTTTAATTATATCTTTTTAAGGACACCCAAGTTTAAATCGGTGCGCAAAGTATTATTATTTCTCCAATTTATAGATAAAAATATATTATTTAGATATACTAGTTAGTACGTTATATTATTCTAATATTCTAATATATAAACATAAACATAACATAAACGTTCACGCCGAATATCCCCGAAGGGGTTGGCAGAGGTACTAATACTTCTAAACATCACGTAACTTTGTCACCTGGTGTTCAGAGTACCCACGTTTTGCATGGACAGTGTACTCACGTGAAAGGGGGGGGGGCAGGCCTATCGCCGTTTTGTACGAATACACTGTCACATGACTAAGTACAACTCAGCCATGTGGGTTTCCTCACGATGTTTTCCCTCACCGTTAACAACCATGATAAATTAACCACACTTATGTCTTTTTAAATCTTTTTGTTCATGAAAACCTCATGTGGGGATTATTACTCATTTGTAAAAAAATCTAAGGTAGGGAACGCAAACACTACTTAAAAGTGTAAAAGAAATAAAAGATAGAAGAATTTCGCACTAGGAGCCATTGACACGGTAGCTCAATGGGCAGAGCGACGGGGACGTATACCCGAGGTCGCGGGTTCGATTCCCGCCTGTGTCGAAATTTGTCTTTCCTTTATATATCCTTCATTTATTAACGTACCAACAGTATCCAAGAAGATTTTATCATGATTAGAAACAATTAAAGTAAATCCATTTCCGCACATAGTAACCGTTAAAATTAAAAGTTTCATTATCTTTAGGTATAGTGGTCATATAGGTCACAATTCACAAAATATGATTCAGTAATTCCTTATCGATTCAGAAGGCTGTGCTGCCCAAATTTGAGTGCCATTGTTTGATCATATTTGGCTGGAGCGATGACAAAAATATAGATACAATCAACAGCAACGAATTTATAAACCCTTCACGTATTCATACGAATCTCCAAATCCAATACATAATACATAATAATAATTAATTTATCGATCTCACCTTCCAAAGGTTGTCTGGAAGAGATCGCTTTTAGCGATAAGACCGCCAATTGTACCTCACTGTAAACTGTTTGATCATATTATTACTTTTGTAAATTTGTGTTTGATGTGCAATAAAGAGTTTTTCTATTCTATTCTATTCTACATATTTCGATTGGCAATATTCGCCCTAAAATGAACTAGTTGTGGGTTCAATCCTGACTCGGGTTAACTCCTCTGTTTGACTCTAATAAAAAAATATACATGTGACTTAACAGAAGCCACATGAGTGTAGACCTCATTTGGGGTTTAAACTCACGCATTTCTTGTTTACTGAGCTACCAATGCCATAGTACTGGTTACACTATCCAAGAAGGTAATATCACCAACAAAGGCCAATAAAGCGTGTTGTTGAAAAGATCTATTCTGAAACCCATTATTTTTTGCATAAAAACTATGTTTTGTCTTTATATGTGTACTGTCTCATTTAAACATACTTTCTGTCAACTTCCAGGTCTAAAATCCCCGTACACAGAATACGACTACGTAATAGTAGGCGCAGGCTCTGCCGGCTGCGTCCTCGCATCACGGCTGACTGAGGACCCCAATATCACAGTGTTGCTGCTGGAAGCTGGCAAACCTGAGTTCTTGATCACTGACATACCGGCCATCGCCCCTTACTTCCAGAGAACGGATTACATATGGCCGTATTATATGCAACCGCAACCTGGAGTGTGTTTAGGTTAGTATGTAGTTGTAGAAGCTCAAGTGCCGCGTAGTGCCGGCTTAGAATGTCACTACCTCTTTCTACCCACGGGTGTCCTATGAGGTGATTAAAGGTATATGGCTTTATTAAATTGGTTTTTGGGCGATTCGGTTAGAGACCAATCACCAACGAGATTTTATTTCTACCATGTAAATGTGGCTGAGGAGTTTCTAGCTCTGAAGCTCTGCCTAACCCTTTTTGGGATTTATAGCCGTGAGTATATGTATGTTGTAATTAAGGATAATTCAGCCACCTTTCGATACCAACAGCCGAATAAAGAGTAAAATAAAGGAGCGTTGATGATGGGTTACTAGCCTCGTTTTGTATAGTTCGTAGTTATCGTTTGATAGATAATTTGTATAGACTGCAATCATTTCCTAATGCTACTGAGCTTTATCAATGTCCGCTGGGACATAAGTTGGTCAGTTACAATGAATATTACATCAACATAACATAAACGTAAACGTTCACGCCGTTTATCCCCGAAGGGGTTGGCAGAGGTACCAATACTCCTGAACTCACATGGCAAGCGCCATCTAGTTTCCAGAGAAGGTACCCACGTTTTGCTTAGACAGTGTACTCACGTGATAGGGGGCAGGCCTATCGCCGTTTTGTACGAATACACTGTCACATGACTAAGTACAACTCAGCCATGTGGGTTTCCTCACGATGTTTTCCCTCACCGTTAGCAACCATGATAAATTAACTACACATATGACTTTAGAAAAGACAAATTGGTGTAGGCCCGTCCCAGGATTGGAACTCACGCCCTTTTGTTTTTCGGGCGGGTGTTCTACCCACTGGACTATCATGTCGCTTCATATTACATCAAGTTTTTACTTATTCGATTTGTTTTGATAACGAGACACAACATAATCATTTTGCAAGGGGGTGCATTTTTGGTGAAAAGTCATGTCGATAACTCAAAATTAAGTGTTTAGACGATTCAGATAAGCAAGATCAGAATAGTATAGTTCTTAATGCATCATAACTAAGTTACTATAAAGCAACTCTTCTTCGATAAATCAATGATTAGAGCAAGGGCTCAGATGAAAACAGACGTGGGTTACAATCCCAATTCAGGCCTATATCAGCGCTCGGGACAGTACAAGAACCACTTCCTGGCACAACCAATGCGCAAAACTCAAACTTACATACATATACTCACGGCCATAAATCCCAAGATGGGGTAGCCAGAGGTAAGGAGTTAGATATTTCTCAGCCACTTTTGGAAACAACCCCATCGCCAAAAATCTCTTAAAAGCCTTAATACCGTTAGTCGCCTCGTCAATCACCCACGGTTAGGAATGGGGTAGTGCTACTCAACCCGCTACTACACGGCTATTTATTTTAATTAATACCTTTATCCCACATACTTCTGAGACGAACAGACTTTCATTTTATTAAATAAACTTTTCAGGGCTTTCAACAAGATTTTGTTATAATAACGTTTCGAATATATTATAGAAAACGTTTTCTATCCCGAATCTTTTAACATCATGTGGAAGCAAAATGTTTAACCATCAATACATAGTATAAAACAAAGTCGCTTTCGCTGTATGTCCGTATGTATGCTTAGATCTTTAAAACTACGCAACGGATTTTGATGCGGTTTTTTTTAATAGATAGAGTGATTCTTAAGGAAGGTTTGTATGTATAATAAATGCATAATATAGTAGAGAAACACTGATAAATTTAAAGGTTTCTAATGTGATGTCGTAAATAAGCACGTTTTTTTGCGCTTATATTGCAAACGCTGGCTGAACCCTACGAGATAGACCAAAATAATGTACTACAGTATTGTTCACCTTAAAAAGTTCAACAAAAAAGTCCGCGATGGTATATGTCTGTCTCTTAGGGATAACCCAGCATAACCATTTTTATTCTTTACTAAAACTAACTTGAGTGTTGAGTGTTTTTCACATGGCCAATTATATGTCGCGCTGTCAAGAGTAACGTCTAAGCAAAACATGTTTGTATTGGCTAATGACAAAAAAGCTGTGAACGTTGTGTATAACGACATTCTGTAGTAGGTATATTTTGTATTGCACCCGTGCGAAGCCGGGGCGGGTCACTAGTTAGTTATAAAATCAATGCATTTTTTCAGGCATGGTAAAGCAAAGATGTTTCTGGCCAAGAGGAAAAGCAGTCGGAGGCAGCAGCGTCATCAACTATATGATTTACACTCGAGGACGACCTGAGGATTGGAACCGAATTGCTGAAGATGGAAATTATGGATGGTACATATATTTAATTGGATAAAATATAAGTCGCGAAACCATTAATTTCATCAATGTAATTAGGAATCATCTATAAAGCTCAATATTTAAAATATTTCAAAAATTGGTGCTGGTGCTGTTGCAATATAATTCAATGAAATAAACAAAAGTCGGTTGAAAGTGAATGAAACTAGAGAGGTTTGCCAGGATCGTAAAAAATGGCGATCGATAGTCTCTGCTTACCCCAATGAGAACTAACAGCGTGAGTATATGTACGTATGTAAAAGTCGCTTTCAATCTCAGTAGGTACAATATAATCTTACTTCCGTTTAATTAGAATTCTTCTTTCTTTAATTTATTACTTACGCTTGATTTTTTGCCAATCTCTTATTATATTACAGGTCCTACAGCGAGATTTTAAAGTATTATAAAAAGTCCGAACGAGCAAATTTAGATGGTCTAGAAGATTCCTCACATCGGGGCAAGAATGGAAAACTAAATGTAGAATTTGTGAGCTTCAGGTACGTAAATAAACCCACAAATTCTGAGTAGACATATAAAAATTTAGGAAGAATAATGTACATGTATGAAAAGAATGAAGAACGCAAACGAAGCTCGAGAGGTTCATACTAATAATATAATAGAATAAAATAAATCATTTATTTCAGGCAACAAGGCCCATATAATATTAGTAAAACTTAGCCTATTTTACAAAGTAGTAGGCAGAGGCTTTGACTTCTGATGCGCAGCCCTGAAGCGCCGGAACACTATTCCCTCAGGCCAAAAATTCTCTCCTATCAGAATCTTCTCGTGGACTGCGGGAACCTGGAGCTAATAGGATTTGAAGTTAGTAGGCCTACTGGGCTCCAGACGTGAAATGTTGAGCACGGATATAGGACCGAGGATTTAATCATTTTAAAAATAACTAGTTTTAAACTAAGTTTGTTCCGGCCTATAAAAATCTAATCAAAACAAGTTAGTCTATCTTAAGAACTTACTGCACTTTTAAGAACTTTTATATATGTGTACATATGTTAAATTAATTGCTAATTGTGTAAATAAATTATTTAATATAGAAAGTTATTTAAATTGAGAACTGTTTATGCCTTCACAGGACTCCTCTTGTAGATGCCTTCCTGCAAGCCGGTGAAATATTAGGATCACCAACAGTCGATTACAACGGCGATAAACTGGGTTTTGGTTATGTTCAAACTACTATGACATACGGCCGTCGAGTCAGTGCTGCCAAAGCGTTCCTACATCCCTACAAGAACAGACCAAATCTCCACATCCTACCTCTAGCAACAGCAACAAAAGTATTGATTGACCCTGATACCAAAATTGCATACGGTGTTGAATATGTTCGAAATAGACTCACATATAAAGTTAAAGCGAGAAAAGAAGTCATATTATCAGCCGGACCTATAGCATCGCCTCAACTGTTGATGCTATCAGGAGTTGGACCACAAAATCACTTAAACAATATTGGCATACCGGTTATAAAAGATCTGCCAGTTGGTCGCGTACTATACGATCATCTAACATTCCCTGGATTAGTTTATACTCTAAATGTCACGGATGTAAGTCTAATAGAAAACAGACATGCTTCATTCAAAAACGTATTGCAATGGTTACAATTTGGTGATGGATCGCCTGCATCGCCAGGAGCTGTCGAAGCTATAGGATATATAAAGGTTCCTAACTCTGATGAACCTGAGGGTATACCTGACATAGAACTACTGAGTATAGGTGGATCACTCGTGTCCGACGGTGGCAATGGGGGCAGTAGAGCCGTAAGAAGAGGTATGATGATAACAGATCAAATTTTTGACGATGCTTTCGGCTCCATCGACAGTACTGATACTTGGAGCGCATTCCCCATGTTGCTTCATCCAAAATCGTCCGGGTATATTGAATTAAGGGATAAAAATCCATTTAAATACCCAAAGATGTACGGTAATTACCTTACAGATCCTACAGATACTGCTAAATTTATAGCGTCAATAAGATACATACAAGCCTTAGCGCGTACAGAACCATTTCAACGCTTCGGGGTACAAATACATCGAGCTGAGTACGCTATTTGCAAAAACTTGGAATTCGATTCGGACGAATATTGGGAATGTGCTTTGAGAATGCTTACAGCCACTTTGCATCATCAGATAGCGACATGTCGTATGGGTCCAGAATCGGACCCCCTAGCAGTCGTTGACCCAGAATTGAGAGTTTATGGGATAAGAAACCTTCGTGTAGTTGACAGTAGTGTCATTCCTCGCACGATATCAGCACACACTAATGCTCCGGCTATCATGATCGGTGAAAAAGCTGCAGACATGATAATAAATACTCAGAGAGCACAATCTCAAATTAATGATATTCCTAATGGTGATCAGTTCTAGAAGTTAAGTGTAGGGTACTAATTTAGCTAGAGTTAAACTTTTTATGTGATATTAGTTTAATGTGTGCTATAAACTACTTTATATGAAATGAAAATATTTTTTTTTTATTTACAAACCTACTAACTGCAACATCAACACACATATTTGCAAAAAAAAAACAAGGTGCTCGATAATCACATTCACGTGATAGGTAAGAGGCCTATGGCCGTTTTTTACGAACACACTGTCACATGGCTAAGTTGTAGCCATGTGGGTTTCCTCACAAATTCTCCCTCACCATTAACAACCATGATAAATTAACCGCACATATGACTTTAGAAAAAACAAATTGGTGTAGGATAGAACAAGGATCTGAACCCATGTCTATCTGCATGATAGGCAGGTGTTCTACTCATTGAGCTATCACGGTTGTTTCCCCAGGAAACAACACAAGGGCAGGAGTCCGAAGTATGAAAAAAGGGCATATGTGTGAATATTGATTAATGTAAACGAAGCTCAATAGGTTAACGATGATCGTACTAAGTGGCGATCGATAGCCTCTGCTTACACCAATAGGAAGTAATCGTGCATGTGTATGTATGTAATGGTACAACTGTTGAGCTAAGCCGATTTTCAAGGTCATTTATGCACCACAAAAATAACATCGGAGATTTCTTTGTAACAAACCACATTTCAGCATGCAAGTGCCTCAGTATAAAGCTCTACTTTCAAAAGTTTTTCTAAATTCATACATATAGAGAATAGAATAGAATAGAAAACTCTTTATTGCACATCAAATATGGAAAAACATTTACAAATACACAGAATGAATTAACAAAAGTACAATTGGCGGTCTTATCACTAAAAGCGCCAGACATCCCTTGAATGGAGAGGTCAATAAATTAGAGTCATGTGAAATAGATGTCCAACAACATGGTGAAACTGATAACTATGCGTTAATCTACACAACAATACAACAATCCAGTCATATACTCACAGATATAAATCGCAATAAGGGGTAGCCAGAGCTTCAGAGCTAGAAACTCCTAAGATTCATTTGGAAGTTTATTTCTGAAACATTTGGAAGTTGATAGGAGACAAGATGGTAGAAATAAAGTGTCTCCGACCGCATCGCCCAAAAACCACTAAAAACTATACCTTTCGTCGCCTCTTATGGCACATGTGAGCACTACACGGCAAAAAAGTATTTTTACTCTTTATCTCCAGATCGTAATCATATCTTTTCAAGAAATTGAAAGTGTAAAATATAATTTTGTTTGGAAAATAGTTTCTTTAAATGTATAACAGTTTAAAAGTTTATATACAATTTCGAAGCGGAAAGAGACACACGTAACGGAAGCAGAGCAAAGCCTGTTTTTATCTGGGACAATGAACTTTGATTGAAATAAGAAGATGATAATCGCATATATATTTTTTTTGCATGGAAAATTAATCGTGTGATTTTTTGCATATTTTTAATATTTATTGTGTACTAGTGGATCGTCCCAGCTTCGCACGGGTAGCGTTATTTTTATCTGAGGTTTCTTTCTTCAGTCACTGCTCAAGCATTGTGAAATTCAGCGTAATGTTTTCAATTTATTAAATTTACAGCACTCTCTTAACAGTGTAGTTTGGTGATTTTGAATGCGCTTTAATGAACGGTTAAGTATTTCCGTTTAGTAGCAAATTTTGGAATAAAACGCCATGAAGTATTTATAACAATCTAAAAAATAAATCATTACGTTATGTAGGATGCAACTACTGGCGCCATCTAGTATGTTATATGTAAATTAGTAAAGATTTGGTTTCGATCACGGGCGCGATGGCTTATTTTATGTATAATTTCGATGTTTGTCTACCGATTTCTGTGATTCTTTTTTTATTGAATAGGTAATAATGTTACCTTTAAATTAGGGATGAGTGAGAGGTTTACAAACGTAAGAGTAAACAAATATAATTAGGATGTTCCGAACTACTAAGCTATCAGGAATTACACGTGTTATTGTGAGTCAACCGTAAAACATAGACATATACTGTTGAGGATTTTTTTTTAGATAATTTTATGAAGAATATTTCCGCCACACATGATTTCTATGTAAGTTTAACCATTAAGGCTGCACACGCGACGGAAGCTTAAAAAATGGAGTAACTTCTCCCGTTTTCCCAAAATTTCCCAAAATTCCCCTTTACTTCTCTGCTGAAAAGTATACAAAAACCTGCGCAGGAGTATGAAGAATAATTGTACCAAGTTTCGTTAAAATCCGTCGAGTAGTTTTTGTTTCCATAAGGAACATACAAACCGACAGACAGACAGACAGACAGTATCGATCCCTAATCACCACCTGATAGTTATTTTGAAAATATATTTCATGTACAGAATTGACCTCTCTACAGATTTATTATAAGTATAGATAATACAATAAATGAGTCAAGTTTAAACGAGTTATTGTAAGAGATAAAAAAATAAGAACAGAAAGGGTTTTTCGTAACATAAAAACGAATAATTTAATTCAAATTCAAATCTTTATTGCATAAATCCACAGTATCAATATGGTGACATTTACAATTTGGACCTTTACAATTATTTTAGCTTATTTTATTATTTTATTTTATTTTCTTTGGAAGATTAACAGACAAATACAAACAATATAATACTAATTAAGAATACACAATGCCATTTACAAATCTTCTTTATCGGCAGGTACATTATTGACAATGATGTTGATGAATGATATATCTCATATATTATATATATATATATATATATATTCCATGCGGTAAATGATATATGATATATATGAGATCTATCATATATTTATGGAAACAAATAAATTAAATTAAATTCAGATAAATTCCCATTCTTGACACTAATTTTATACTTAAAAGAAGATGTAGAAAAAGCTTACGATTTTATTTGAAATACCACTATACAATATACACTATAACAAATCAGATCTAATAATCGAGCAAATAATATATTGCTACATCGAACTCAACTAAACTCAAACCCAAACGTACACGCTGTATATCCCCGAAGGAGCTGGCTGAGGTACTAATACTTCTGAATATCACGTGACATTGTCACCTGGTGCTTGGAGTATTCCCGCTTTGCTGGGAGAGTGCATTCACGTGATAGATGGCAAGTCTATCGCCGTTTTATACGAATACAGTGTCCTTTAACAAACATGATAAATTAACCACACAATATCTTTAGAAACCTTTAGAATGCCGTGTAATGCCGGCTTAGAATGTTGCTACCCCTTTCTACCCACGGGTGTCGTAAGAGGCGACTAAGGGTATTGGGGCTTTTTATTGCATTTTTCGGCGATGCGGTTGGAGACCCATCACCAAAAACCTTTATTTTACCATCTTTTCCCCCCTCAACTTTCAAAAGTGGCCGAGGAATTTATAATTCCTTAGCTCTGGCCACCCCTTTTAGGGAAATATAGCCGTGAGTATATGTATGTATGTATCTTTAGAAACACAAATTGGTGTAGGCCTGACCTGGGATTTAAACCCTCATCGTCTGCACGATGAGAGCCCACTGAGCTATCACGATTTTACACATCAAACAACAGAATGATATCAACAACATACTTGCTATACTACGATTAACCCAAACTTATTAAGAGATAGCTGCTGTTGTGTAGTGTCGGCTTAGAATAGCACTACCCCATTTTTTCCGGTGGGTGTACGTAAGAGGCGACTATCGGTATAGGGCTTTTAAGGGATTTTTGGGCGATGCGGTTGGAGACCCATCACCAAGAACCTTTATATTACCATCTTTTCCCCACTCACATTTCCAAAAGCGGCTGAGGAATTTCTAATTCCTTAGCTCTGGCTACCCCTTCTAGGGATTTATAGCCGTGAGTATGTGTATGTATGTTATTAAGAGAATTATTCAAGTACATCGTGCCCGACGTACCCAATGAAATGAATCGCAGAACCACAGATGTCCCGTTACAAGTTTTAATTCCAAGTTAAATGTAAAGGCGCTTCAGATACCGCCAAGTATTCGCGGAAGCAACAATACAACTTAAAGCTGTATAACGGATATAAAATAATCTGTCTCTTATCAAGTTCCGTTTAATAGTGAAATGAGTGTATTTAAGATTTTCTGTTTTTTATTCGTATTTTGTGGATTAACTGATAGCGTAGAAAATAAGATAGTGTATGAAAATGTTGATAGTAACAGAGATGGTAAACTTTTGATATCATTTCGTCAAAGCCCTTTGATAGCTCTATTTCATAAAACGCCGGCTTCTAACTATGTGCCAAAATATGCTGAAGATCCGTTTGATTTTTTGAGGGACTCGTATCCATTGCCTGGTGGTAAGTATGCGTTGTAATAATTTAAGGTTATTGCGTTATAGTGAATAATGTGCATACATACATATACTCACGACCATGAATCCCAAAAAGGAGTAGCCAGAGCCTCAGAGCTAGAAACTTCTCAGCCACATTTGGAAGTTGAGAGGGGACGAGATAAAGTATCGTTGGTGATGGATCTCCAACCGCATCGCCCAAAAATTACTTAAGAAAGCCCCATATCCTTAGTCGCCTTTTACGTCACCCGTGGGTAGAAAGGGGTAGTGAAATTCTGAGCCGGCACTATACGGCACACACGAATAATGTACTTTTGAGTTTTTTTTCTAAACAAGATAATTTCTAGATGGCTATTGATAGATAGATAGATAAAAACTTTATTTATGTTATCATAACAATCACATTCAACACATTAAAACACATTAAACACATTAAAACACATAAACACATACAAAAATAAAAGTAAAAAGTAAAAATGTGTGATAATAAAAGAAAAAAAACAAATTACAAATGTGCAAGGTATGTGCGCTATGGTAACACAAACTAGGCCATAACTCAGCGTTTATAAATGCTATAAAGCAAAAACACTGATTTTCAGGTATAGCCTAAGAGCCTAAGAGCTATTGCACATTGACTTGGCCTTCTATACGCACACACAGTTCTATACCCAGTTAAATTAAATATGATTTTATTGCACATATAATATAATGCAAATTCATAATAGTTTTAAAACCTACCAATAGTAAATTATAATGCCGAGTGGATAGGTGACTAGCTTCTAGGTCCGGTGGTTGTGGGTTCGATCTCCGTTGAGAGCAACATTTATGTCAAGTGCATAAATGATTGTTTCTTAGTCGTGGATGTTATTTATATGTTTATTATAAAATATGCCGTGTAGTTTCGGCTTAGAATAACACTACCCCATTTCTTCCGGTGGGTGTACGTAAGAGGCGACTAACGGTATTGGGGCTTTTAAGGGATTTTTGGGCGATGCGGTTGGAGACCCATCACCAACAACCTTTATTCCACCATCTTTTCCCCACGCAACTTCCAAAAGTGGCTGAGGAATTTCTGATTCCCTAGATTCCCTAGCTCTGGCTACCCCTTCAAGGGATTCATAGCCGTGAGTATATGCGTGTATGTATGTATTAAATATACCATAGAGAGCTAATGTGGATGGTAATGTTAGTGGAGGGCGACCTCGAAGGACACATTTGGAGCAAATAGCGAGTGTGCTCAAAATGGCAGGCGTCCGGAATATGAAGAATAAAAAAGCATGTATGAGAAGATTGATGGATGAAAAAGAAGCTAGAGAGGTTTGTCAGGATCGTACAAAAGGCGATCGATAGTCTTTGCCTACCCCAATGGGAACTAATGGCGTGCATATATGTATGTATGTATTAAATATATCGTGGGGTTTTGGGGCTAACTTGATCTGTGTATATTTAGTTTATATAAAGAGGACGAAATAATTAAGTTTTCTTGAAAAAGGAATGCTATATACATTAAACTCAAAACAAAAAAGCTTTCTTAACATTTTTGGCAAACCTCTTTCATTTTATTTATAAATAGGATATAACTTATCAACGAAAAGTTACCTAAAAACCAGATTTTTGTCTATGGTATGCTTTATACCAACTGGTATTTATGGTTACATATCTTCAGAGCACCACCTCTTCGACATATAAATTCTTAGTTATGTGGTTAATCTATATCTACATTCATAAAAAATAGGTGTGGTTAGCTATTATTTAAGATACAGAACCCGTTTTCAAATCAAGTTATTGTACCTTTAATTCAGAAACTAAATTTCATCCCATTGATCAAATTGTATTTTACGTCAACCCTGCCTTAGTAATATTATCACCATCTTTACTAATATAAGACATTCGTTTGGGGATGGATAAGGGTCTGCTGACTATCCTGGCATTGCTAGATTTCAGTAGTGCCTTCAACACAGTTGACTTCGAAATATTATTAGCTTTACTTCGTTCTCTTAACATATCTCCAACGGTGATTGACTGGTTTCGTAGTTATCTACTAGGACGACGGCAGCGTATTCGCATCGAGGAGTCTTACTCTCCCTGGTGCGAGTTAACTGCCGGTGTTCCACAAGGTGGTGTGTTGTCTCCTCTTTTATTTGCTATATTTATTAATAGTATTTCTCTTCAACTAACTTCTTCCTACCACCTTTATGCAGATGATCTTCAGATTTACACACAGGCTAATTTTGCTAAAACTGCGTTAGCTCAATCACTTCTCTTGCCCCTTCTTGACTATGCTGATACTTGCTACCTTGATATAACTGAAGAGCAACTTAATAAACTTGAGCGCCTCCAAAACTTTTGCATTAGGTTTATTTTTGGATTGAGGAAATATGATCATGTATCTGTATATCGCACTCAACTGAAATGGCTTCCTATTCGTCTCCGCCGGAATGCACATACACTTTCTCTCCTTCACTCTATTTTATTCAATCCTGCCACCCCTTTCTATCTAAAAGAACGTTTTCAATTTCTCTCCTCTTCCCACGATCTTAATCTACGTTCTGAACATAATCTTCTATTAAGCATTCCCTCCCATTCAACCAATTACTATGGCTCCTCCTTCACTGTGCAGGCTGTTCAATTGTGGAACGCACTTCCGGTAGAGATTCGTCAGGCTAAATCCCAATCTATTTTTAAGGATATGGTAAAAAAGCACTACCTCACTGAAACGCTATAATACTGTTGCAAATTAAATTATATATATTAAGTATATAAATAAAAATATGTATCATAATATTTGTATGTAGTTTTAATTTATTGTATCATAGTATTTATATGTTTGTTAATAGTTTATTATTTTATAACTAGATTTAAGTATGACTGGATTGTTGTATTGTTTAAGCAGATTAACGCATAGTCATCAGTTTCACCATGTTGTTGTACATCTATCTCACATGACTCTAATTTATTGACCTCTCCATTCAAAGGTTGTCTGGAAGAGATCGCTTTTAGTGATAAGACCGCCAATTGTACTTTTGTTAATTCATTCTGTGTATTTGTAATTGTTTTTCCATATTTGATGTACAATAAAGAGTTTTCTATTCTATTCTATTCTATTCTATAATAAAGCTGAAGAGTTTGTTTGTTTGAACGCTAGGATCTCAGGAACTACCCAATCAAATTGAAAAAATCTTTTTGTATTGGATAGTCCATTTATTGAGGAAGGTTTTAAGCTATATATCATCACGCTGCAATCAACAGGAGCAAACTATCAGCGAATAATGTTGCAAAAACGGGGATAATTATTCATACTAAGGCTTCCGTTGTGTGCGCTGCGTAAACGGTTTAAGTTACCCAAAAAAAATTTATTAAAGAATTATTTCTCTTTAAATGATCTAAAAAAACTTTCAAATAAATTTGGTCGAATTTAATGCATAATTGCCATAATGATGACAAAGTCACGTGATGTTCAGAAGTATTAGTACCTCTGCCAACCCCTTCGGGGATATACGGCGTGAACGTTTATGTTTATGTTTATGTATCAACATAATATTAATCTTTATCGAAATAAATATGTTATTGATTGAGAGTATTTAATTGAAAACAAAATTGTCCTTGACATCACTTAATTGAAATAAACATCTTTAGAAGATAATACAATTTTAAAATTACTCCGTAACAAAATTTACACGCGTGCATGAAGCGCAAGACAAAACGCTGCGCTGGCCGGCGAGCGAGGTCACCTGCGCGAGAAGCTTATGTTTAAGCCTAATCCTATTAATATTATAAATGTGAAAGTTTAGATGTTTGTGTGTTTGTAGCTAAATGAAGACTAATTCACAGAACGCATTTAAAATAAAATTTACAGGAAGCCAGATAATGATCTAATTAACACAATAGGACACTTTTTATCCCAGAAAAATTAAGAGATCAATAAATTTTCTTAAAAAATGGTTAAATAGACTAACTGACTAAGAATCAATGCTCAGCCGAAACTACTATACTTATAAACTTAAAACTTATAAAGTGAAAAAATTGTGAGGATGCTATGAAAAACACCTTTTTTCTCATCGCATGACAGAGACCCTCAACAGGTCAGTTAAATATTTCAGTTAGGCGACGTGAAGTGAAAGTCTACACTTTTGACAGTACGAAGTCTGTGGGGTCAGCTAGTTATAGTATAAATAGGATAATGCCTCAGAATATAACTTTTTACTACAGTGCGTTGACCTTTAAATGACATAAACAAATGCAGCAGGATCAAAGATAAAAACAAGATTTATTATACCTCATATGATTATGACTCAGCTCGACCAAGTCTTTTATACTTAGAGGTACAGTTGTCTACGAAGTAAATAAAAAAAATACCCCAGTTACATCGATTATTATACATATATTGATTAAGCTTGTGTCGTAAAGGCAGCTTAGGGAATTGGAACTTTTAAGTGATTGTGGGATGTTGTGGCTGGAATCCTTATTTTACATATGTCCTAGTAGCCAGCGCAAAACACTGATGAAAATTTATATTAAAACTATTTAACTAGACTTGCTTCGTACGGGTAGTGTTTTTTTTTTATTAACTAAGGTTTCTTTTTTAACTTTTATCAACCTTTATGAAATACGTGGGTGGGTAGGATGTGGGTTTCTATTGATGAATATATTTTTGAGTTGGTTTAGTGATTTCGGAGTCTATTCTCAACAAACAAAAAAGCACACAAAGAAATCCATCTTCTTTATAATAATTATAGACATAGGTACATCTGACGATCAAGTTAGTCCTAATAAACTATATATAATAACGACTTCTATGAAAATGAACGAAGTGTTTTTAATACACTTATAAGGTAAAATCATAAAAGTTATTTTTGAACCTTATTATGTATTCATAGTAAACTTGTTTGTGATGTTGATCTACATCGATCGATTATTTTAGGCATTCACAAACTTATCACGTATATTGACGAATAATACACTCTGACGACTGAATACTTAATTATAATTAATAAGGATTTGAGGGCAACAACTTTAAATAACGCACAGCTATTCGTTAAACAAGTCATCTCCAGTATAGCAAGCACGAGCGCTATTTTATCGACACGATAACGGTTAGAATGAGATGGCAGTATACGATACTAAGTAAGTACGTAAGAGATGGCTGCTTTATCCCACGCGATAACTAGTTTAAAGACGGCTCGTGCTTGCCCTTCTGAAACGAGCATAACATAATCTAGTTTGCAATAGAATCCAACAATCATGTAAACAAACCAAATTGTCACGATTACTCCGTAATCACATACATTTGACGATCAATTATGAACATAGTCTGATTTCAACGAACGCACCATTGTTTTCACATTATCTTCAACACGATTTAACTTGTATTTATAAGTTAAATTTGTTAAAACATTTGCAACGTAAAAATTTCGAAGTATTTGACAAGCTGTCATCTTAGTTTTTTACTCATCGAACTCTATAAGTCATTGAAAAGTTAGCGTTCATAAATAAAAGATGTTATAAAAGGAAAGAAAAATTTCGACACTGGCGGGGTTCGAACCCGCGACCTTCGGGTATACGCCCCCGTCGCTCTGCCAACTGAGCTACAGTGTCAGTTGGCATCCAGCGCGAAATTTCTCTATCCTTTGTTCCTTTTTTTACACGTTGAAGTAGTGTTTGCGTTTCCTACCTCCGAATTTTAACTAATTCGGACGGCCACTTGTCTACCTTTTCAGATAGAATGCAAATGTTGGAAACGCCTAACTATCACATAATTTAATGTTTTTTGACATGAATTCCTCATGTGGGGATTATTACTCATAAATAAAAGATGTTATTAAAGGAAAGAAGAATTTCTTTTTTTTTTTTTTTTCGAAATTTCGCGCTGGATGCCAACTGACACTGTAGCTCAGTTGGCAGAGCGACGGGGGCGTATACCCGAAGGTCGCGGGTTCGAACCCCGCCAGTGTCGAAATTTTTCTTTCCTTTAATAACATCTTTTATTTATGAGTAATAATCCCCACATGAGGAATTCATGTCAAAAAACATTAAATTATGTGATAGTTAGGCGTTTCCAACATTTGCATTCTATCTGAAAAGGTAGACAAGTGGCCGTCCGAATTAGTTAAAATTCGGAGGTAGGAAACGCAAACACTACTTCAACGTGTAAAAAAAGGAACAAAGGATAGAGAAATTTCGCGCTGGATGCCAACTGACACTGTAGCTCAGTTGGCAGAGCGACGGGGGCGTATACCCGAAGGTCGCGGGTTCGAACCCCGCCAGTGTCGAAATTTTTCTTTCCTTTAATAACATCTTTTATTTATGAGTAATAATCCCCACATGAGGAATTCATGTCAAAAAACATTAAATTAAAGTTAGTGTTGTTCGTAATCTAAAGTTATCCTTTATTTATAATTTAATAAATTATTTTAATTTAATAAACGACATGATAGTCCAGTGGATAGAACACCCGCCCGAAAACAGAAAGGCGTGAGTTCCAATCCTGGGTCGGGCCTACACCAATTTGTCTTTTCTAAAGTCATATGTGTGGTTAATTTATCATGGTTGTTAACGGTGAGGGAAAACATCGTGAGGAAACCCACATGGCTGAGTTGTACTTAGTCATGTGACAGTGTATTCGTACAAAACGGTGATAGGCCTGCCCCCTATCACGTGAGTACACTGTCTTAGCAAAATGTGGGTACCTTCTCTGGAGACTAGATGGCGCTGCCATGTGAGTTCAGAAGTATGGTACCTCTGCCAACCCCTTCGAGGATAAACGGCGTGAACGTTTATGTTATGTTTATGTTATTATTTGAATAAAATAAAAAAAAAATTCAAGAGCTTAATCTAATTAACTAAAACGGATTGTATCCTAAGCCATAAAAATAATGGTTAGTTTTTAAAAATTGACAGGTGGCCATTTTGTTAGAATTGTCATTCACAGTCATTCACTGTTCTGTGGGTTCGCTGTGCATTAGTGTTTTCTGTTTCCGATTTCTACGACTTTGCATTCTTATTTTGGACTTTTGCTTTACGATTTGGCTGGACATATTTTTCTTGGAACGACGACCTTTGCACGGCATCACGGACTTTGACATAGCATACGATTGGTATTTTTAGTCAGTTTTATTTTAGTACCTATCCTACTATGGGCCATAGTCTATGACTTAAAATTAAAATAATTAGAAAAATTAATTTAATTAAAATTAAATTAGAACACTATGACATCACTATGGGCATAAACAATACGCTGTCAATGTCAGTCCGCCATATTTGTTTACATGATTGTTGGATTCTATTGCAAACGATTTTACATAAATATACTCACGGCCATAAATCCCAAACAGGGTTCGCTAGAGCTTCAGAGCCAGAAACTCCTCAGCCACATTTGGAAGTTGATAGGGGACAAAATGGTAGAAATAACGACACCCGTGCTGGGTAGAAAGGGGTAGTGACATTCTAAGCCGGCACTACACGGTACGAGCATAACCATCTCTTAACTATGCCAATTACTAAAACACACATACCGCTCACGGCTGCAAACACAAAAATGGGTAACCACAGCTTGAGACTTAGAAGTTTAAGTGGGTAAAAGGATTGTATAACAAAAGATGGTTGGATGTGAGTCTCCACCCACATTACCCATCAATTACTTGAACTTTACTTGTTCACTACAACCCGAGGAGGAAATGGGTTGGTGCTATTCTAAGACCTGTTATGTATTTTGCAATGGAAGCAATGGAAATAAATGTTTTATTTATCGATCTATTCCAATGTATTTTTAGGTCTAAAAGAACCGTATTCCGAATATGACTTCGTGGTCATCGGGGCCGGTTCTGCTGGGAGCGTGTTGGCTTCGCGGCTTACTGAGAAAAAATGGGCCTCCGTGTTAGTGCTGGAAGCTGGCAAACCTGAGATGATACTGACAGACGTGCCCGCCATAGCTCCGTACTTCCAGAGTACCGATTACGTTTGGAATTACTATATGGAAAAACAGCCTGGGGTTTGTTTAGGTATTTTTTTAATTATGTTCGCACTTAACTTGAATGTTTTTGTTCATGAATACCTCATATGTCATATTACGAATAAATAAAGCGTACACCCGGAGGTCGCGGGTTCAATCCCCGCCGGTATCGAAATTTTTCTTTACTTTATTTATTTTTTCGACCTTGTTGTGGTATATATAATTTAAAAGGGTAAGTATATTAATAAGCCATAACATGATGGATCTTCCTATATCTAGGATTAGTTGGTGAGCCAAATACTACTGGTTTAAAAACAATGTTAATCACATAACAAACAATGTTAATTTAAGCCTACTTTGAAGGCTTATAACTCAACTTATTAATTTGCCTTATCAAACAAACGGTAAAGCTATAACGATTCAAAGTGTGGCTTAAACTATGAAAACAGCTTCAGCCTATCATTATCATCAATTGATTTCATTGTAGGTATGAACGATCAGAGATGCTTCTGGCCTCGCGGCAAGGCTGTCGGTGGCACAAGTGTCGTCAACTACATGATTTATACGAGAGGAAGACCACAAGATTGGAACAGAATTGCCGATGATGGGAATTATGGATGGTAATACGATTCGATTAGCCTTATTAGGAAGATAATTGATTGATTTGTTACCATTATTACTCGTACAATATACAGTATAAATCTTGACAGGCTTGACCGAAAACAAAGGAAAATATGTTAAGTGGTTTGTGCTTATTAAACACTTGACTTCCCTTTTTCTGTTTAATAACCCCAAAAAGCAAACAAAGCGAAAAGTGAGGTAGCGGTTTAAGTCGTACGTTCGTCTTTACTTTAGGCACATTATCCTAAGAAAACATAACACACGCGTTTATTTTTCAATCATTACTTATATTCCTTCATATATACATACATTTGCCGTGTAGTGCCGGCTTAGAATGTCGCTACCCCTTTCTACCCACGGGTGTCGTAAGAGGCGACTAATGGTATTGGGGCTATTTATCGGATTTTTGGGCGATGCGGTTGGAGACCCCAAAAACCTTTATTTTACCGCCTTTTCCCCACTCAACTTCCAAAAGTGGCTGAGGAATTTATAATTCCTTGGCTCTGGCTACCCCTTCTAGGGAATTATAGCCGTGAGTATATGTATGTATGTATATACATATACTCACAGCCATAAATCCCAAAAATGGGTAGCCAGAGCTTCAGAGCTAGAAACTCCTCAGCCACATTTGCTAGTTGATAGGCGACAAGATGGTAGAAATAAAGTATTGTTGGTGATGGGTCTCCAATCGGATCGCCCAAAAACCACAATTTTTGATCATAATTAGATAAAAGGTAAAAGTTAGCAAACCTTTGCTTTGCAAGTTGTTTGTAAAGAGAAGAGGCAACAAGAAAAACTTTATAGTCACTAGTTTATATTTTATGTTAGTAATTTATATTCTCTAGTGTTTCTGTTAGTGAATCAAGTTATGTTTATTGGATCTTTCAGAAACAAACATTTACTTACATTATTTACAAGAAAAACAATATTTCAGGTCCTACGACGATGTTTTGAAATACTACATAAAATCTGAAAGAGCCTACCTTAAGGATTATGAAAAACAACCATACAGAGGTCGCGACGGAGATACGAGGGCTGCTATTTATGTATCCGGAATAAAAAAAAGAAACAAACATATATCAATTAATATGGTTTTATTGCTTCTCAAAATATTCGCCGCTCAGATCTATACACTTTTGCATGCGTTGAAACCAATTTTCATAGCACTTTTTCCACTCAGACTGAGGTATCTCCAAAACGTGCATTTTGAACGCATCGACTGCCTCTTCGCGGCTCGAAAAACGTTGACCACGTAATTTTTTCTTCACATTTGGAAATAAATAAAAATCATTGGGTGCCAAATCAGGGCTGTACGGCGGATGACCTGTCAATTCGATCTTTTGAGCTTCTAAAAACTGAGTTGTGACGGCCGACCTGTGACAGCTAGCATTGTCGTGATGCAGAATGATTCTACGTTGTCGGTTAGTCTTTCTTATTTGTTCAAAGACTTCCGGCAAACAAATGGTCGTATACCACTCCGAATTAACAGTTTTACGATTCTCTAAAGGCACTGTAGCTACATGGCCATTTATACCAAAAAAACAAGCGACCATTTGCTTCAATGTGCTTTTTGCACGAATAACTTTTGTTGGGTTCGGCTCATCTTGGAACACCCACACCGTGGACTGCTGCTTAGTTTCGGGGTCGTAAGCGTAGATCCAAGATTCGTCACCTGTGTAGATATTATAAACAGCTTTTGACGCACCACGGTTGTATTTTTTTAACATTTCTTTGCACCAATCGACACGAGCCTGTTTTTGATCAATACTCAAGTTGTGCGGAATCCAACGGGAGCAAATTTTTTTTACAGCTAAATGTTCATGAAGTATCTTATGTATGCTCGTCATACTAATGCCCAGAGATGCCTCTATCTCACGATATGTAACATGACGATCTTGAGTTATTAGTTCCCGGACAGCATCGATGTTTTGAGGTACAACGACCGTTTTAGGGCGACCTTCTTTAATTTCATCAGTAAGCTTAGATCGTCCACGATTAAACTCGCTAAACCAGTGATACACAGTGGTCTTTGAGGGTGCTTCATCCCCAAAAGTTGAAGTAAGCTGATCGATGCACTGTTTTTGAGTTAGACCACGCCGAAAATCGTAAAAAATCATGGCACGAAAATGTTCACGAGTTAAATCCATGGTGGTGAAGACACGCAATTTTCAAAATGACGCTACGATGTGAAAACAATTGACAGTCACATAAAAATAAATGTATTCTAAAGCTAAAGAGTTCTATTTTTGAATGATGTAATTACTTTTTAAATTATTGTTCTGTAAGTGGCCAGTTCCGGATACATAAATAGCAGCCCTCGTATGTCAGTGGAATTCGTTCGCCAAAGGTAATTACAGAAAAATATACTAAGCTGTACTAAGAGCTTTAAGTTAACTCTGTAATATTTTTATTCTTCCTTTTCAGAACCCATTTAGTTGAAGCTTTTCTGAAGAGTGGTCGTGAATGTGGTCACCCAACTGTAGACTACAATGCGCCTGATGGATTTGGTTTTGGATATGTTCAGGTGACCATGGAACGCGGTCACCGACAAAGCGCTGCAAGAGCATTCCTGCATCCGCATAAGAAACGCCACAACTTACATATTTTACCCGAAGCTAGGGTAACCAAGATTTTAGTCAATCCAGAAACAAACACAGCGTATGGTGTTGAATATGTCCGCAACAGACTGAAATACACAGTCCGAGCTAGAAAAGAAGTTATCCTCTCAGCGGGACCAATCGCTTCTCCGCAACTTTTAATGCTTTCTGGCATAGGTCCTAAAGAGCACTTAAGCTCCCTTGGAATTCCAGTAATAAAAGACTTACCAGTTGGACAAACTCTGTATGACCACATAAGTTTTCCTGGATTGGTGTTTACACTAAACGAAACTAACATAAGCTTTACAGAAGATAGAGCTCTTAATCTACCCCTCATGGTAGAGTGGCTCAGAAACGGTCACAGTACTCTTAGCACTCCAGGAGGTGTAGAAGGAATAGGATACATAAAGACCCCAGTATCAGATGATCCCGAGCTAGTTCCTGATATTGAACTCATCAGTGTGGGTGGCTCTTTTGTATCCGATGGGGGCCCGGGAAGTAGTAAAGCAATTCGTAAAGGAATGCGATTGGATGAAAATTTATTTAGGGAAACATTTGGTGCCATCGAAAACCGAGACACATGGAGTGCAATCCCTATGTTGCTTCATCCAAAATCCAAAGGATATTTAACACTAAAAGACAATAATCCATTCAGTTATCCTCTCATGTACGGTAACTATTTTGCTGATCAACGTGACATTGCAACTTTCATTTCTGCAATAAGGCATGTAAAAGAGATGGCAGAAACGAAGTATTTCCAGAAGTTCGGAGCAAAGTTATTCCAAGCTAACTACCCTACATGCCGAAACACAGTTTACGATAGTGATGAATACTGGGAATGTGCGCTGCGCACGCTTCCAGCAACTCTCCACCACCAGATAGCAACTTGTCGCATGGGACCGGCGACCGACCCGTTAGCTGTCGTCGATCCTGAACTGAGAGTTTATGGAATAAAGGGATTAAGAGTTGTCGACAGTAGTGTCATACCGCGAACTATATCTGCACACACACATGCACCTGCGGTTATGGTTGGTGAAAAAGCCGCGGATATGATCAAAAGTACATGGAACCAACCTTCGTGATGAAATAAAATATGCTCCAATTTACTACCTTGTTTTAATTACTTTATAATTATAAATTTCAGCACAAATCACAAGTAGGCTATTTATTACAATGATAAGGGGCTTTGCAAGTGCCATTGGACGATAAATAAAAAAGAATGAAAAACAAATTGTAATCACGGGACGCCACATACAGAATTTTTTTTAAAGTTGTTCGTAATTCGTATTAAATACAGAACCTATCACCAGCAACTCTGTTTACCAGCATATTATTATTTTTAAAGTGACTCGATCTTTTGCACAGCTTTTAAGTAGTTAAATTTCCAGTCGAGCTTATTGTAAATTTCTACAGTGATTATTTTATTCCCGAATATTTAGTGATGAAAAGATTTCTATCGGAAAACCAGCAATGTGATAAATAAATCACTCTTTACCCCAAATTAAGATATTCAACCCATCTTCATCATTTATGAACTTAAGGCGTTCACACCACTATATGTTATACATACACTAAACATTTCCTTACCTTTTAGCGTCATATTTTACAAAAGAGGTACAATTTCTACTATCTCAACAAATACTCTCAAATCAAAAGTTCGTGCCGTATATCCCCAAAGGGGCGGCAGGGGTACTAATTATTCTGAAAATCACGCAATATTGTCACCTGGTATTCGGAGTACCCAGTTTTGCTTGGAAAATAAACGCACGTAATAGGGGGCAGGCCTTTTTGAACGAAAGACTGTAACATGACTGCACAAATTCGCCTTGTGGATTTCCTCACGATGTTTTCTCTCGCCGTTAACAACCATTATAAATTAACCAAACATATGACTTGAAAAATCTAATTTGTGTAGGCCCGACCAGGGATTTGAAACCGTGGCTATCTGCATGATAGGGGGGTGTTTTACCCACTAAAGCTTTCGCGGTTTTTTTATCACAAATACAAGTAAGTAAACATATTTTTTTAACTCTCTTAAACGATAACGACTTGTAGTTGTAGATATCAATTCGTGTAAGCTGCATATTTTTTTTTCATTTACATGTTTAAGACAAAAGACCGACACTATTTTTATAATATATATTCGAACCTAAGGAACGAATTATAACACTTCTTCTTGTTTATTTCATGACCTGTAACTCTTCCGATTCTTAACATAAAAACTTCTTAAAGACTTGAAGAACAAGAGATCAGACTATAAATTACAATGTCACCCCGACAAAAATACAGTTACACGTAACTTACGCGAAGTTCAAAGACCTAGATTTTAAAATACTAAACAGGTTCTTGATTCCAGATCCAGTCAGCCTAAGACATATCATTAAGCTCAAATCAAGACTCCCATAACGTGGTGTCTTCAAGAACAGATAACATGATTGTACATATATTCGGTGTTTTACTTTTATATACAGCTTCTATGAAAGCTGAAGTAGATGATAAAATAAACAGGCCTTTTATAGAAAATGGTGAGGGAGTTAAAAATTATGCGTTATTTAATGTTCGTGAAAATAAATCTTATGATAAATCAAAAAGCGACATCTTAGAAAAGATGATGAAGACACCAACGGTTGACATGGATACTAGAGAAGAAGATATTCTCGGATTTCAGAAAGATCAATACCCACTGCCTAAACGTAAGTAGAAATTAAATATATAGTACGAGGGCTGCTATTTATGTATCCGGAACTGGCCACTTACAGAACAATAATTTAAAAAGTAATTACATCATTTAAAAATAGAACTCTTTAGCTTTAGAATACATTTATTTTTATGTGACTGTCAATTGTTTTCACATCGTAGCGTCATTTTGAAAATTGCGTGTCTTCACCACCATGGATTTAACTCGTGAACATTTTCGTGCCATGATTTTTTACGATTTTCGGCGTGGTCTAACTCAAAAACAGTGCATCGATCAGCTTACTTCAACTTTTGGGGATGAAGCACCCTCAAAGACCACTGTGTATCACTGGTTTAGCGAGTTTAATCGTGGACGATCTAAGCTTACTGATGAAATTAAAGAAGGTCGCCCTAAAACGGTCGTTGTACCTCAAAACATCGATGCTGTCCGGGAACTAATAACTCAAGATCGTCATGTTACATATCGTGAGATAGAGGCATCTCTGGGCATTAGTATGACGAGCATACATAAGATACTTCATGAACATTTAGCTGTAAAAAAAATTTGCTCCCGTTGGATTCCGCACAACTTGAGTATTGATCAAAAACAGGCTCGTGTCGATTGGTGCAAAGAAATGTTAAAAAAATACAACCGTGGTGCGTCAAAAGCTGTTTATAATATCTACACAGGTGACGAATCTTGGATCTACGCTTACGACCCCGAAACTAAGCAGCAGTCCACGGTGTGGGTGTTCCAAGATGAGCCGAACCCAACAAAAGTTATTCGTGCAAAAAGCACATTGAAGCAAATGGTCGCTTGTTTTTTTGGTATAAATGGCCATGTAGCTACAGTGCCTTTAGAGAATCGTAAAACTGTTAATTCGGAGTGGTATACGACCATTTGTTTGCCGGAAGTCTTTGAACAAATAAGAAAGACTAACCGACAACGTAGAATCATTCTGCATCACGACAATGCTAGCTGTCACAGGTCGGCCGTCACAACTCAGTTTTTAGAAGCTCAAAAGATCGAATTGACAGGTCATCCGCCGTACAGCCCTGATTTGGCACCCAATGATTTTTATTTATTTCCAAATGTGAAGAAAAAATTACGTGGTCAACGTTTTTCGAGCCGCGAAGAGGCAGTCGATGCGTTCAAAATGCACGTTTTGGAGATACCTCAGTCTGAGTGGAAAAAGTGCTATGAAAATTGGTTTCAACGCATGCAAAAGTGTATAGATCTGAGCGGCGAATATTTTGAGAAGCAATAAAACCATATTAATTGATATATGTTTGTTTCTTTTTTTTATTCCGGATACATAAATAGCAGCCCTCGTATTTTCTAAGATTTTCACGATTGCACATTATAATTGAAACAACTTTTGATTTTCGGATATTTTAATCGCGTATTATTACATTATTTTTAAAGCCCGACGTTTCGAAAACTTTTCAGTTATCATGGTCACGGGAAGACTGAGGTGTTATTTGTCATTATACAGTACTATAAAATTATTAATACTAACTACCTTCACAAAATTTTAAGTTACATTTGCGTTTAATATTTGCTATGTACAAAAAGAGCTAATGTTATCTGGAGTCTTGCTAGTGTTCTTCCCTCGCTTGGTTGTGCTAATGATCGGGTTCCAAGCAGGTGGTAATTGCCAACCATCATCTCTATTGAAGTTTGGATGTTTCTTTATTTCAATAGACTCATAACATAACATATAAATATATGTTATGTTATGAGTTAAAGATAAAACTTTTCGGCATAATATCAAAACGCGATAAAAAAATACCGAAAAATTTTACCATCAGTATGACTGCTATTTTATATAAAAAATATGGGAGGTGAAAATATAAAGAATCTCGTGAATTACAATTTTTGAATAAAATTTATAATACGGCATGTTTAGCTATGTAGTGTCAGCTTAAAATTGCACTACCCTATTACTGCCCACGGGTGTTCGTAAAAGTCGACTAAGTGTATTGGGGCTTTTTAAGTGATTTTTAGGGGATGAATTTGTAGAAACATTATCAAGAACCTCTATTTAAAAAAACCTACTTAACTTCCAAAAGTGAGGAATTTCATTTATTCATACATTTTCATTTATTCAGAAGCTCTGGCTACCCCTTTCAGGAATTTATAGCCGTGAGTATATATATGAGTGTATACACACATATTAAGGTCTGAATATAAATTTGTTTGCCGTCTCTCATTGCCCTTATGTGACTTATTGAAATAACCGTAAATCACTAACACAACCAGCACCACAAACTTTTTTTATTAGTTAGTGCTTAGTTATTGAGATCACAGTCAAAGTAAGGTATATCATTATGAAACATGCGGAAATTTACTTATTCATTGAAATCATTACATAATTTATGTGAAAAGGTAAATGCGCCAGAAATGAATATATAAAATATAAAAAGAATTGCCAAGATCGTACTAAGTTGCAATCTGTAGTCTCTTAGTTCTCCAATCGGAACTAATACCTATAGCTTCTAATGTAAAGCTAAAATAATAAATTTTGTATGTCTAAAATTCCAGCATTCACAAAGCCGCTACAAGAATATGACTTCATAATAGTCGGAGCTGGTTCAGCTGGCAGCGCACTGGCGGCACGTCTGTCTGCCACCAAGATGGCGTCAGTTCTCTTACTGGAAGCTGGAGACACTGAGAACCTCATAACTGACACGCCAGCTCTGGCACCCTTGCTGCAGCAGACAGATTATGTTTGGCCATATTTGATGGAGCATCAGCCAGGAGTGTGCATGGGTAATCGATCGCTTTTTTTATGAGTGTGTGTGGTGCATTGTTTGTGTCTGCTCTCCGATTTCTCGAAAGTTTTGCACAGTGCATGTCGCATAATGACTGCAGGTATTTAGCTGAATTAAGCGCAGTAACTTATTAATATATGTATTGCTATGGATTTCCGTAAAGTAACGCCTGATTTAATCCCATTTATTTAATTGTTTGATCGGGCTGCATTGAAGACTTATACTGTTTTTTATGTCACTAGAGGTACTCATTTTAAATAGTCACGTGGGTATTGGCATAAGGGAAAGCAGATGCTTAGCTATTAGCAGATACCATGTTACATGGGCAAGTGTCTTCGGAATTAGGCAAAAGGATTTCCCAAACTTTTGGTCAATTCAATGCGTATCAACATTTTATAATGTAATACTGGTTTTTAGGTAACCAGAACTGAACCATTCATAAATGGTAATTCATGAAGGCATTATTTTAACAAACAAACTGACCTTTTTATAGAGGTTGCCCTCCAAATTAATACATGCTCTGATTTCCGCAAAAAATTGCGCTATTTATATTTTTTTTACTTTTAGTCGGATAACAATAACGTTAATTTAATAATATAACATATAACATACATAAACGTTCACGCCGAATATCCCCGAAGGGGTTGGCAGAGGTACTAATACTTCTGAACATCACGTGACTTTGTCACCTGGTGTTCAGAGTACCCACGTTTTGCATGGACAGTGTACTCACGTGATAGGGGGCAGGCCTATCGCCGTTTTGTACGAATACACTGTCACATGACTAAGTACAACTCAGCCATGTGGGTTTCCTCACGATGTTTTCCCTCACCGTTAACAACCATGATAAATTAACCACACATATGTCTTTAGAAAAGACAAATTGGTGTAGGCCCGACCCAGGATTCGAACACTAGTCGCTTGCACGATAACCAAGTGTTCTACCCACTGGGCTATCACGGTTGTTTTTTTATTTAATTTAATAAATGTTAGGTTATGTGATTCGTGTTCGGTTTTTCATTATAGGCATGACAAACGAACGATGCTTCTGGCCCCGAGGCAAAGCGGTAGGGGGCTCCAGTGTCGCCAACTACATGATCTACACCAGGGGACTTCCGGTCGACTGGGACCGGATCGCTGCTGACGGGAACCCTGGATGGTATGGCTATTTTCAATAAAGAACGCAACTTATAATTGTAGTTGCTGTGTATTGTCGGCTTAGAATATCACTAACCCATTTCTTCCCGTGGGTATACGTAAGAGGCGCCTAAGGGTATTGAGGCTTTTTAAGGAATATTTGGGCGATGCCGTTGGAGACCCATCACCAACCACCTTTATTTTACCATCTTTTCCCCACTTAACATCCAAAAGTGGCTGAATGATTTCTAATTACTTAGCTCTGGCTACCCCTTTTAGGGATTTATAGCCCTGAGTATATGTATGTATGTTATAATAGTACAATAATTTACAAGGACGGGTTTAGCGACGCGCTATCAGTGCAAGAAGTAACACATCACATTCCACAGCAACACGTTACCAGGCAATATACGTCACACGCGTCATCAAGAATCGCCATACAAATCCTTCATCGCGGTATCGAAGTTTCTAAGATACATATACTCACGGCTATGGATCCCAGAAATAGGTAGCGAGAGCTTTGGAATTGAATCACGTCAGCCATTTTTGGAAATTAAGTACGGAAAGGATTGTAAATAGAGGTTGTTAGTGATGGGTCTCTCTAACCGCATCGCCCAACAATCACTTAATAAGCCCCAGTGCCCGCGGGGAGAAATGGGTTAGTGATATTCTAAGCCGAAATTATTTCTAAGATAGAAGCATAAATAGAAGTTCCAACCTAATACAGTTGGACTGCGGTCCCCGGGCACACCAACGCCAGGCGGAATATCACCTCTTTTCCTCCACACCTGGTATTCCCTAATTAATATAGATGGAAGAGATAGTGACATTTGCTTACGACAATAACACAAAACTACCATCCTTATTCTTTTACGGACACGAACAATGACATATGATCTACCGCCGCCTCGGACTTAACAAAGTTAATTAATAATTACAGTTATTTTAACCATGTTCAATATTAAAGGTTTAAAACCTAGCCTATCAGACAGCCGCTAAAATTTCTTTGCCACTTACAAAAGTTATATATAAACTGTATTCACGGCTATAAATCCCTAAAAGGAGAAGCCAGAGCTTTAGCATCAGAAAATGTTTCAGCCACTTTGGAAGTTAAGTGGGCATAAGATTGTAAAATAAATGATTTTGATGATGAGAAACTCTAACCGCATCTCCCAAAAATCACTTAAAACTCACCCTTGAGGAAAAATGGGGTAGTGCTATTCTAAGCCGACACTACACAGCAATGAAAGAATTAAAAATAATATTATAAAAATTGGGGAAAAAAATTGTTAAATAAAGGAAGGTTGAATTGGTTTCTAGCCACTTCGCTAACTATACGCTACATCATAAACTATCATAATATCTTCCTACGTATATTCATAGACGTAATTTTAAGAGTTGGTGGTCAGACCTTTAGAACAACAATATCTTTGCCACGTTTGAAAGCAAAGTGTAAAGAGGAATTTGGTTTTCCACTAAATTGTAAAATTAACGATACTACACGAATATTTTAATAATTTTTGGGTATACTTAATTGCATAACATAACATAACATAACATAAACGTTCACGCCGAATATCCCCGAAGGGGTTGGCAGAGGTACTAATACTTCTGAACATCATGTGACTTTGTCACCTGGTGTTCAGAGTACCCACGTTTTGCATGCTTAATTGCACTTTCTTTTTTAGTAAGAAATTAGTTTTTATGTCCAACTTACAACTTCATTTATAGGATATTGTCAAGATTACATAAAATCACGAAAACGACGCTGCAACCCATCGCCTTTAAATGACTCCAAACTCATTTAAAAATCCTTGATAACTTTATTAATGTATATATATTTCCAGGTCTTACAAAGACGTGTTACCATACTACATAAGATCAGAAAGAGCTCGATTACGCGGATACGAGAAAACACCTTGGCATGGCAGGTTCGGAGAGCTGCCCGTACAATATGTGCCGTTCAGGTAATTCATTGGTAATCACGGTTACTGAGATAGGTTGGAATATTATGACCAGCAGTCAGTGATAGCTGACAGTGTATATTTACTCACTTAAAAAAATCAGTAAATTTTATTAGGAATAATGATTTAGGACTAAAGATATTTAACCATAACAATTAAAAGCATAACTCTTAGCATAAATGTAATTTTGCATAGTTTTTACAGGCATAACAAATTGTGGCATAAATAAATAATAACAGTGGTTTACGGGTGGCCCTTAAGGGCCTCCCCGCATTTTGCAGCTATTGCGCTCACTCTTACGTCAAATTTACTGAGAGTGACAGGGACGGAAAAAACGCGCGCGCAGGATAAATGTAGTTTATTTAGTTTTATTGAATAACTATTATGTTTAAGGGCGTCCCACGAAAAAGTGAGAACCTTGAAACGGCATTTGGGCTTCCCCCTGCCGTTTCCTCACCTTTAATAGAACTCGTAAAACAAGCCATCTATTAGCAACTATGATAACTATAGATTATAGCGATATAGATGTAGATATAGCGCCATCTACCAAAACAGTCTCGTACTACGTTGTACGATCGGCGCGGCGTATTGATATATGTGTTAAAAATTATGTTTCGCTAAGTGAATATTGTTATAAAAATAAAACAAATACTTCAACAGTACAATAACTTTATTTCCACAAAACTTATTTCTTGATACCTTTGGAATATAGCAGGGGAACATGTCGAGAAGAATGTTGGTGTCGTGATGATACGTTTCACGTGACATAGTAAAAGGAGTTTATGTTATTCTTAACCGACACAACAAAGTGTACGTGGATGGCAGTAGAAATGAAGTAACGTGTAATTATATAATAATAATATCACGACGTCAAAAATCCACACTTGAACAAAAAATCGACTCAAATTATAGAACAGGAGTAGGCATTTTTTTCATGAATACTTACTTACTACTGATTCAACATAAGTAAATTATAAAACCCAAATAATTTTCATAAAAATTATCATTTTATTGAGATGGTGCAGAAAGCAAAAGGCAATTCTTAAGGTTCTTTTCAATATTAAAAACTAAGTTATAACTAGGTATTTGTAGGCACAGATTCATGAATACCTGTTTATAGTTTCTTGTTTGAAGGAGGCTATAAATGTGCGTCTTTTGTACTTGTTCATTTAATTAATTAGAGGTTTGTTCAAAAGTTTTCTTGATTATCTAAATTCACATTTCCCGAAATTTTACGGCTGAAAATATACTTCAACTCATATAAAATAGTTTTTACGCCAAATTGTGCAAGATAGCTATATTAAATAACTTATCCACCGCGACTAAATAACTTAAATAATAAAAGAGACAGAAGTTCGGATATACCGGACTTAAAAGGGTTATTTATTGTTAAATTAACAGTCTGTTAATATCAGTGCTAATCTTTAATATATTCGAGCACATGCATCGTTCGTTTTACTGTGTTGAAAAAGCATGGCATGGTGATGGTGCTGTTAATCTTTAAATTAATATACTTTTACGTTTTTTTTAAATACAAAAGTAAAGGTGCGTTTAAGAGCACTATTATCACAGTTGATGAGCCAAGTTCAGGAGCATTAGATACAGTAGCCGTGTTCTCCAATGATTTCTCCCTGTCGGTATTGTGGGACGAAAATACACTTTCTTCCATCATCTCAGTTGAACTGAAATTAATTCATAATATATAAGTATAGGCTCAATTGGGTATGATAACTTTTTCACAATTTATTACAAAATACAAAGTTCAATGAAAGACTAAAAATTTATAAATATCTGCTCCTGGTCTATTTTACTTACTCTGTTAATTGAACTTGGCGAGATGATTGAGGTTCCCGATTTATTGCATATTTCTCATCCCCTTGTAAAGCAATACGTTTTTGGAGCCTAAATCAGAATTAATAGCACATGAATGAAATACAATGGATCAAAATAATTGATCGAAGAACGGTTCGAATACATATATTAAGATAATTATATATTTTTTCTTAAAAAGTAGAAATATGACTAAAGTGGAGAAGTGTAATACACATCATATAAATAAAAAAAAACACCCAGATTTGAAAGAAAAGTTAGAAGGTAAGATTATTCACGGAACATAGCTATAGGGTAAAACGTAACAAGCATATTTACAAAACAGAATAAATAGCAGCAGGTATTTTTAATAATGCATTCATCGTGATCCGAAGGAGAAAATAAAAGAATACTTATTTTACGAATAAAAAACAAACTAAAATACTGTCGCAAGGTTGAGGATCAAAATCTGTACCTTCATCACTGAGCGTGAAACGTCTAACGCGTTACACCACTTCGATCTTAGAGCTAAGAGTCGAAATTGACGATTATATTAGGATTGCGAACGAACAATATAATATATGGCAAAACTTTTCGACTATGTTCCGTGCAATATATAAAATATGCCTAAAGTGTTTTATTGGTAGAAAAATTTGTACTTACAATTTTGCATTCATTATCTGAGCCCTCTGTTTAGCGAACCTTTTTTTAATATTTTTTCCCTTTTAGGGATTTATAGCCGTGAGTATGTATGTTGTTCAAAATTTTTTTGTTTAATAGGAAATTTTCGATTTTCTGCACATGTTTGTTTCCTTTATTTAATTTTCCGACGTTATTATAAGGTAAACAATATTTTTAATCTTACTAAAAAGATATGTAAAAACATCACATAAATTTAAAGCAAAAAGATAATAATTGTTTCAGCTGGATTTACAGAACATTAGGATAAAACGAGCGTATTCACAAAACAGAATTATGCGCAGTATTTTTAATCATGCATTTATCATCATAAGTCATATCATAACCGAAACAAAATAATTTTACGAGGAAAGAAATAAACAAAAAGCATGTCCCGGATTGAAGATTTGAACTCACGCCCACATCAACAGCGCATGGCCCCTAATGCGTTGGACCATTTCGTACTATCTAAATAGGGTGAAATTAACGATAATATTACGATTGTTATCAAACTTATAATGTAAAGCAAAACAAGCGACTATGTTGCGCACAACCAAAATAAATTATCTAAAAAGCGCGGGAAGCGGCAAGCAGCTCTATTACAGAAAAATTCGACACAAGCTCTGCGCATGAAGGCTAACAGCCATCTGCCGCCCCGTTCTCCGCACAGGGACCCGCTCCAGATTGACATTGAAATTTAGGGTTTTTGCTTTATAACTCCATAATTAGGATGAAAAGACTAAAAATTATTCATACAGATGATAGACTACTCAGTTGTCTACGCAAATATTACGTAATCGATAACATATATGCAGTATTCTGACAGCAATATCAGACTTTACGATAAAAAAGCCCCCCACAAATTATTTTTTTTCTTAGTCGATTATTATTGAAAACGAATGAGAATCGTCATTATTAAAGAAAAGATATTGAACTTGAACATATATTTTATTTAGAGTGTGATTGTTTCATTGAGCAGGTTTCATTGAGTTTGAAAACTACCAAAATCAGTGAAATTTTCGAGGGAGGCCCTTAAATGAAAAGTTAAACATCAATGTTACAGATCTTAAAGCTACGCGTATGTAGACACATAATAAGTTTACATGTATGTTATGCCAGTGGAGCCTATACGGTTTTTATGAAAACAAAGCATGTTCCAATTCAATTATTTTCATCATGTTTTTCAACAAATTATTAAAATGTTAAACATCAAATTTTAACACCATGAACTAATCACCAACATATATTTTATTCATGTCATATCAATATCATCAAATCAGACTTTATAGAATTTCAAAACAATCAATATCAACCTATTTTTCCGGGGACGCCCTTAAGCCACCCCCCACCCCTGGACCAATTTATGAAAAAAAATTACTCTTTTTAATTGACAAGCTAATAGTAATGTTTTTTTTTTAATTTCTTATAATATGGCCAACTATTTATTTATAATCAATAGGTATGCAATTATTATAATATGACAATATCTTTTTACAGGTCTAAGCTATCAAAAGCTTTTCTAGATAGTGCAAAATACCTGGGTAATCGCATTCTAGACTACAACAGTCCTGATGGGTTTGGCTTCAACTACATTCAAGCTACAATTGATGAAGGAAGACGCTGTAGCAGTGCCAAAGCATTTCTTTATCCACATAGGAAAAGAAAAAACTTACACATATTACCAAAAAGTACAGTTACAAAGATTCTGATTAATGAAACAACAAAAATTGCATATGGTGTACAATTTACACGATTTTCAAAAAGTTATACAATTTATGCCAAAAAAGAAGTTATTTTATCAGCTGGTCCAATAGAATCACCACATTTACTTATGTTATCTGGCATAGGTCCTAAGAAACATTTAGAATCATTTAATATTAATGTAGTCAGTGACCTAAAAGTGGGTGAAGTCTTGTATGACCATATTTCTTTCCCTGGTCTGGTGTTCAAGCTCAACACCTCAGGTTTAACAATGACTGCCAAGAGGACAGGTACTGTTCCAAGCATAATGCAGTTTCTAAAATATGGAGAAGGACCACTATCAACTCTTGCAGGAGTTGAAACTATAGGTTATATTAAAACTAACGTATCAGAAGAGATTGGTGAAGTTCCAGATATTGAATTGTTAGGAAGCTGCTCTGCAATGTCAGCAGATAGAGGGATTATGGTAGCTAAAGGATTACACATATCTGAATGGCTCTATAATGATTACTACCGACCTATGGAAAATCAAGAAACATTTACAATACTATTTATGCTTTTACATCCAAAATCAGTAGGACATCTTAAGCTAAACTCTACAAATCCATTTGACCAACCTAAATTATATGGAAATTATTTAACTCATAAACAAGATATAGCTACAATGATTGCTGCTATTCGCTACATAATAAAAATGGTGGAGACACCTCCATTTCAACAATATGGTGCTACTCTTTATAAGAAGAAATATCCAAATTGCAAGGATTATAACTTCAACAGTGACAATTACTGGGAATGTGTAGTGAGAACAATGACGGCAACACTGCATCATCAAATAGCAACATGTAAGATGGGGCCTACCTCAGATCCATATGCAATAGTGGACCAGAATCTAAAAGTGTATGGGACTAAGAACTTAAGAGTGGTAGATAGCAGTGTGATTCCTAGAACCACCGTCGCTCACACTAATGCTCCAGCTATTATGATAGGTGAGAAAGCGGCAGACATTATTATTAGGACTTGGAATCTTAAAACAACATGATCAATATGGTTAAGGATATACAGTAAATGGTGTCGAAATTTTGTTGGATGGGGTTAATTATGAGATTAAATATAACATTGTTACTTGTATTTTATTAGTTTTATTTGGCTATACAACAATTTCGGCATAAAAAGCCTTAAAAACATCAACTTTTTAGGTTATGTTTGTACAGTATTGATAACAAATTTTGCAGCTTAAAGAGTATTACCGAAGCTTGAGACTCATACAATTGTTTTGAAATATTATAATTATTTGTTTGGGATAGCCAACACATTCTAAAAAACAGTGTATCGCAAATAAAATAATAAAACTAAGTAAGTTTTTAATTGGTTGTTTTCCTACCTGATACTATAAGGGCTTCGTTGGGACCAACCGTGTGAATATTCCCCATGATTTCTTTTATCACAACACCAACAATCACCACAAACAAACTTGCACTTTACAGTAAAATCGTAAATTTTAATAATCGATTAAAAATCCAAAACAAACCACCACAGATTACTAAGATAACTAAATTCACTTGATACTCTTGACAGTAGACATGAGTATGAAATATCGTCACGTCGATGAAATCACTGTGATCTGCCTTCCACAAAAGTCACAGTGACACGATATGAAATAACTATAAAATAACAACGTTCCAAAATAACTCTGTACCAATTGTTGGGGGAGAGAAGAATACCCGCTGAAGTGATGGAATACTTTCCAACATAGTTTCACGAATTTATCTCTGCTTGCTCGAAAAAGCGACATGATAGTCCAGTGGGTAGAACACCCGCCCGAAAACAGAAGGGCGTGAGTTCCAATCCTGGGTCGGGCCTACACCAATTTGTCTTTTCTAAAGTCATATGTGTGGTTAATTTATCATGGTTGCTAACGGTGAGGGAAAACATCGTGAGGAAACCCACATGGCTGAGTTGTACTTAGTCATGTGACAGTGTATTCGTACAAAACGGCGATAGGCCTGCCCACTATCACGTGAGTACACTGTCTAAGCAAAACGTGGGTACCTTCTCTGGACACTAGATGGCCCTGCCATGTGAGTTCAGAAGTATTGGTACCTCTGCCAACCCCTTCGGGGATAAACGGCGTGAACGTTTATGTTTATGTATGTTATGTTATGCTAGAAAAAAAGACCAGAAAGGTACAACAGCTGCTGTTCCTTAGTCATAATTATAATCCAAAAAAATAATTGTAAATAGATTTAGAACAAAATCATTGTAAAAAGTTGATTCAACATAATAAACAAGCCGCATTTACTTAAAATTATTGCGACAGTCCTAAGCCTGAAAAAGTGTGAAGGTTATTTTGAATCAATGAGAGGTTTTCCTTTTTTTCTTTTTTTCTTCTTCCCTGTTCTCAGGATAGATGGCGCCAGACTTGCTATGTTACTGGTAGGAACGGAACGTCACACCGTTTTTCACACTTGGATGTAATGATATCGTAAAACGGAACGTACATAAAAACGTTCTGATTTGAAAGTCTAAATAAATATCAGTTGAAGCCAAGATAGCTTAAAAGTAAATAAACAAAGACGGTATTTATATTTAACATTCTTTTTGTTGTTTTTACTCGCAAAAAAGTTACTCTATGGTGATGTGACACATGTTTTTAAAGTTGACATTGGCGAAATTTTTGTGGCAACACGATTGAGGCCACGAAGAAAAAATTTAAGTAAGTAACGTACAGTCATGAAGCTACTAACTAAACTAATAATACTTCCATGCGTACAGTATTTAGTAACCGAGGTGACAAAGTCACTATGACTTTTCGTTGTTATTTTTATATAATCGGAACGACGGTCACAGTGAACCATGAAGCTACTAACTAAACAGGAGAGCGAACTCACAAAAATATGGTAAACAAAAATGCAATTTATTACCATGCAATAAAGTTAATTATCTTTTAAAGACTGTCAAGCAGAGAAACGTCCTAGAACGAGAGCCGTGTGAGAGAGAAGTGTGTCCCTCTCGCGCGGTTGCCAGTCGAGATTAAGTTCAAAGAAAAACAAATTCAAACTTATTTATAGGGAATATTTTATAAAAAGCAGGTTATTAACTGTTACTTTTTTGTATTTTATTTTAATTATTATTGTCGCCTATCGATTTGGAGATAAATAATTGGTTAAGTTTGGCAAAAGGGATATTAATATTTGTCACGGGTATCCCCATCGAAACAATATAAATGTGGTGTCCACAATTTATCATCTGTTTGAGTGTTTTGGAGCTTTTATCATTTAATTAAGAAAATATAGTGATAAATATGGGTTCATGTTATGGAACAATAGATAAAATAACCTGTATCATCTCGAACTTTACCACATGAATGCATTAAACGATTTGAATTTGAATATAGCTGTTTGGTGTCGGCTTAGTATAGCACTACCCCATTTCTTCCGGTGGGTGTACGTTAGAGGCGCGGGGCTTTTAAGGGATTTTTGGGCAATGCGGTTGAGACCCATCACCAATAACCTTTATTTCACAATCTTGTCCCCACGCAACTTCCAAAAGTGGCTGAGGAAATTTTAATTCTCAAGCACTGGCTATCCAATCTTTTATAATCTATTAATTAAGAATAAATATGTATAAAAAACACGTTGATTTACCAAAAACAATGTATATATGTAAATATAAGTGTTTTTATAATAGTTTTTATAATGTATGTATGTAAATATAACTAATAAATAAAGGAAAGAAAAATTTCGACACAGGTGGGGATCGAACCCGCGACCTCGGGTATACGCCCCCGTCGCTCTGCCAATTGAGCTACCGTGTCAAAGGCTGCGAGTGCATCAGGTCCCCACATGAGGTTTTCATGAACAAAAACATAATATGTAAATATAAGTGTTTTTGTATCCTTTAGAGGAACTCTTATTAAAACACCAACAGATGGTCACCCTACTTAAAACGAGACACAGTTAGCTAGTTAGCCATCCTTTTTCAGGACACTTTTGGTCGCCAGCGCGCGTTCCTGTTTAAATAATACTTCCATGCAGTGAACGTAAAATAATAACTTCGCTCATGTCTACTTGACGGGACTTTAATGATCCTTCCTAGCCACTTTTTAACCCTATTTATGTTTGGTCTAAAGACATAAATAATGGAAGAAAAATCGTTACATTACACGTGGGACATTCAAATTTTGGAAATTAGAATATCTGAGAGACGAAATTACTATTGATTTACTTAAGTTGGTTGACATTTTCCAATCCTGTAAAATCAATATCCTCAAAACGGACTTTCTAGAGTTTGAAACTAATCAAAATGATTTTATTTTTCTGGGGATGTCCTTAGAATCCTTGAGTGATACTGAATGCTAGTAGCTGTTTATACAGCACATACCACTGATACCTAGGTACTTTTTGTATTTGGCTGAATAGGTGTGTTACCCATTGTCCTTTGCTTCACTTTTCCGGCATGCAAGTCAAGTCAAAAAAAAACAATGGCGGATTGATTTTGTTTGATGATGATATTAGTTTATTTCATGAAATAATTAAACTAATTTGGTGATTTTGATTTACATTAGCATTATATGTTGATGAAAATAGTATTTCAATTGTACGTAGACACTTTTCCATTTATTGGTAAGTATACTATTTAAATGTAAAGTGATGTCACGTTTTGGCGTCAAACTGAAACCAATTTATGAATCTTTTGCAGTAATCCTAGACATCTATTCGCGACGATGTCTGATACAAGCGATTTAGATAGACAAATAGAACAATTAAAAAGATGTGAGATTATTAAGGAGGCTGAGGTCAAGGCACTTTGCGCCAAGGCCCGGGAGATTCTAGTCGAAGAGAGCAATGTCCAGCGTGTTGATTCTCCAGTAACAGTAAGTATATAAGAATATATTAAAACTACGTTATAGATAAGTTCTAAAACACAGTAATAACACCTCTCACTAGAGCTTCTGTCAACAGTTGGTCAAGTATAGTTTTACATTTCTACTGACAGCATTGCATGCACATACTTTGGTCCACCTAATAAACATATCCTTTTAGAAGAGACAAATATTCTCTATTTGTATTATTACTAAACATAACCATATTATGCATATGAGCCCAGATTTAAATTTATTGCAATATAGATTTGAGGGAATGAGGGTGAATGTGGATAAGACCAAAACAATGGTTTTTGAGAGACAGGAAGATGTGACAGAATGTGTGATTGCGATTGATGGTAAGGATGTGGAACAGGTGAAGGAGTTTGTATATCTGGGAAGTTTGTTTACAAGGGATGGAAAATGTGATGAAGATATTGAAAGAAGAGTGAAAAAGGGTAATGCGGTAAATGGAGCAATGAATAGCCTAATGACCTGTCAATCGATGTCTGAAAAGGCCTGAATGGCTGTACATGATGCTGTTCTTGTTCCTACGCTTATGTATGGAAGCGAATGTTGGGTGTGGCAGAAGAAGCATGAGAGCAGAGTGAATGCAGTAGAGATGAGGTCACTCAGAAAAATTTGTATTGTTAGATGATAGAAAATTGGTAAAAAGGATCTATAGAGCTAGTGTGGATGGTAATGTTAGTAGAGGACAACCACGGAGAACACACTTGGACCAAATTGAGAGTGTGCTCAAAAAGGCTGGCGTCCGAAGTATGAAGAATAAAAGAGCATGTATGAAAAGATTGATGGATGTAAACGAAGCTAGAGAGGTTTGTCAGGATCGTGCGAAGTGGCGATCAATAGTCTCTGCCTACCCCAATGGGAACTAATGGCGTGAGTATATGTATGTATTATGCATATGAGCCCAGATTGAAATTTATTGCAATATGAGTGAAAACCCTCAAATCCACTGAGAATCTGTATGTAAAGCCATACTATTGGGGTGATACATAAACTGGTTATTGTTTATTAGAACGGATCGGAATTGGGGTGTGTAAAAATACCTAAAGTTTGCAGTGGGACATAATATAGAGCTGTTATTAATATGTTTGTTTTCCTTGCATCGATATGTAGAAAAACTTTTTAACTTAAGATACAGATCAAAAAAAGAAATTAAAAATCCATTAGCATTTTGCAAATATATTAAATTCTGTGTTTTACCAGTAAAGAACAATTAGGACTAAAAGACCAAATTTTAACTGGAGGAGTACAGAACAAACATTAGTTTGAACTTTATTAGTAGTTTATGAATATTTATAGTTCGGTGTTTCAAGCTAAGGAACATGTAATAAACAAAACAAAAGGGGTAATCCAAAACTTGATTAACTTAAGTGTTTGTAACAGCTTCATATTATGTCCCACTGCAAACTTTATGTAGACTCTGTTTATTAGTTATCAGGTCCACTGCACATTAACACCATGGGCAGATGACTCACTTAATACCCATCACAGGAAAGAGGATTCAAACCCTCAAGACCTGCCACTGCCTCAATGGTTGTGGATAATGATATAAATGGTTTCGCATAGCCAGTGGTCAATGCCAGATTAATTTATATACTCATCACTCAGTATGGATAAATGAAAATGTTGGTTTTGAAAAAACATACATATAACATTACAGTGCCTATACAAAGTTGTACCTTATTTGTTTACTTTATTCTCATATGTGTCTTTTGTTTCAGGTGTGTGGGGATATTCATGGGCAGTTTTATGATCTAAAAGAACTATTTAAAGTAGGGGGTGATGTTCCTGAAACCAATTATTTATTTATGGGTGATTTTGTTGACAGGGGATTTTATTCAGTAGAAACTTTCCTATTACTACTAGCCCTCAAGGTAATTTGGATTTTGCATACATATTTATATTAATTGTTAAACTAGTTTTTGATTCTGAACCATATGGGTTTCATTGTGTTTTATGAATGAGATTACACACAAAATTAAGGTTTTTGGCGATGGGTCTCCAGTGGATTCACCATTGTTTAGCTCGATGGATAATTAAATTTTAGGCCTTTAACATGGAAGTGGCATTTAGTTAGGCGACTAGCCATTTAATTAGCTAGCTGATTTAACCAGATGGCTGATACATTTAGATATTAATGAACCCAAATTGTGCCCTTAGGCAATGAATAAATACTATCTTTCTTTCAAATTGATAACGAATTGCTGTTTCTAGTTTCTGGTTACAAAAATTAACTATGTATCAATTTTGTAGGTGAGATACCCAGACCGCATAACTTTGATTCGAGGCAACCATGAGTCAAGACAAATAACACAGGTGTATGGTTTTTATGATGAATGTTTAAGAAAATATGGTTCCATTACAGTTTGGAGGTGAGTTTTTTTTGTTACTTTGTCCTATCATGGTCATGTATTTATTCCTTAACTTTTCACTAGTTTAACAAAGTATCAAATAAACATCTTAAGATTTTGATTTCTTTTATTTGAGATCAAAGCGCAGTTATTTGACTATCTTTTAATTAAGCAAACTATAGCCATTTGTTTGACATTTTTAAATTTTAGATTTCATTTTGAACATAATACATACATACATATACTCACGGCTAAAAATCCCTAGAAGGGGTAGCCAGAGCTAAGGAATTTGAAATTCCTCAGCCACTTTTGGAAGTTGCGTGGGGAAAAGATAGTAAAATAAAGGTTGTTGGTGATGGGTCTCCAACCGCATCGCCCAAAAATCCCTTAAAAGCCCCAATACCCCGTTAGTCGCCTCTTACGTACACCCACCGGAAGAAATGGGGTAGTGCTATTCTATGCCGACACTACACAGCAGAACATAATATTTGCCCTTAATTCCATTGATACATGATCCATTACCAACTAAATGTACTTTCTATTATATGCTGATAGTAACAAAAGGGAGAAAACAAGTCAAAAGTGTTATTAGGGGGAGATCTATCTGAAAATATTTTCATATGAGACCCACTAGATAAGACTAATTTTATTTAATTTTTCTTTATATACATCGACTGATCTCTCGTTGCTCTAATCAAATTGGTCTCATGGTAAAAGTAGTTCATAAGAATTTCCCTTTTCCTACAGCCTGTATAACTTTTGATACTTAATTAACCACAGTTTTATGATTTCTTCTTAACTCAGGTACTGCACAGAAATTTTTGACTACCTATCGCTATCAGCTATAATTGACGGACGGATATTCTGCGTTCACGGAGGTCTCAGCCCCTCAATACAGACCTTAGACCAGATTCGAACTATTGACCGCAAACAAGAAGTACCCCACGATGGTCCTATGTGTGATCTGTTATGGAGTGACCCTGAAGGTTTGTATATAAAACTCTAAATAATTCGTAAATCGTGTTAGCCTTAACTTATACATATATGTTATCTAGCCCTTACTTATACAGGCTGTTCCAACTAGTGACGTCAACAATTTTTTTTAGGCTCCTCAGACTGGAGTGTTTTCAAAAATACCCCATGTATGTTCCCTTATTTTTTTATATTTTTAGAGTTCTATATTTTTTATGATATTAGAACGATTTCTGCTAGTCAGGTTTAAAAAAAATCTTTTTTTTTTTTGTAATAGGTATTTTGCAGATATTTTTTTCACTTTGACTTTTTTATTTGTCACTTTCAATTTGTCAATAGTTGGACCACCCTGTACACGGAAGCATGAGGCGTGAGATAGCTAGTTTGTTACTGAGAAGTGAGAAAGTGACGGATTATTCGTAGAAAATCGATAACAGTCGATAATAGGTTATTAATGCCCCTGCAAAGGACAATGACCCCCGTACTACGGATCTTTTCGATTTCGTGGCAAGTAGCAACATTGTCGCTGTCAAACCGCATACAAAATGACATTGACACCCACAACCTTCCAATTTATGACTCAATCGCCTGTCGCAAAGAGCCGTAATCGGGAGGCGAGAATCTGCTGCTTTAAGAAATTCGCGCGCAATAATTCCTAACACTCTTTTTTAAAATTATTCACTAATACACCTATTAATTTCCAGATACTCAAGGATGGGGCGTGTCTCCCCGGGGCGCGGGCTACCTGTTCGGCTCGGACGTGGTGGCCCAGTTCAACGTGTCCAACGACATCGACATGATCTGTCGCGCGCACCAGCTCGTCATGGAGGGGTACAAGTGGCACTTCAACGAGACCGTGCTCACGGTGTGGTCTGCGCCCAACTACTGTTACAGGTATACTTTGTTTAGGTTGTCTAACTTATTTCCCACACTGTGAATCCTCACCCCATCACCAAAAACCTTTATTTCACCATCTTGGACCCACACAACTTCCAAAAGTGGCTGAAAAAATTCTAATTCCTAGTTCTGGCTACCCCTCAAGGGATTTATAGCCGTAAGTATATGTATGTATGTACGAATCCTCGAATCGAATGGCAGAGGAAAAAAACGCTGAATATCACAATTTTGAATCCTGATATGCAGAGTGCCCATGTTTTGATTAGCTAGTCTACGTGATAAGAAAGGTCTTATGCCGTTTTTAAGACAACACTGTGGCATGAATAAGTAAAACTTTGCCATGTGTGACTTGTACATTTTTTCACTATGATTGTCCACCCCGTTATCAACATTGATTAATGTAAATGCAATTACTTACAACAACATTTCTATTGCAGATGCGGCAATGTGGCAGCCATATTAGAACTGAATGAAAATCTGCAACGGGAGTTCACGATATTCGAAGCAGCCCCGCAGGAGTCTCGAGGAGTTCCCTCCAAAAAACCGCAGGCAGATTATTTCTTATAATGTTACTTCTAGACTAATTGAGGACAAGAGAATCTAGTATTACAGTTTTTATGTAGTGACTAAAACAACTTTGCAGATGAAAATTTGGCTGGTGTTTGTCAGCCGCAAATAATGTTGAGGCCGTAAGATTTAAGATAGTTATTGGTTGGAATTAATAGAACAGAGTTTTGGTCGATTCTAATTGAATACTGAATTTTAATTTGTAAACGTACGTGAAGACGTGAATGTTTTTATTTATGTCAATATGGCATTTTACTAAAAATTCTGAAAACGAAAATAATTGCAGATTATTTGGAAAAAGACCAATACATATTTGACGGCCCCACAATAACTTTGAAATACCTTGTGTGCTTATGAAGTGTTAGTTAAGTATTACGTAGACTTTATTCAACTGACCTATTAGATATCGTAAATAGGAGGTTTACTTTTAAGAAATCTTTGTGTTCAGTTATTATAACTTAAATTCGGAATGAAAAAAATTCGACTTGAAAAATAATCTAATTATTAACAATAATAATAAATAATAGGAGAATTTGCACGCTTGGTAATCAGGTCTTTGGACACCTTGTCTTTTTCTTAAACGGGTACAAAGTCATCTTAAGGTTTTTTAGTTTTAGCTGAGACTTCACTTATTATTTATTAATCATATGTCCATTGCCTATTTATGATATCGCAAATGTCCTATTTACGATATTCAGTGATGACTGAAGGATCATTTTAGCAAATGTTTAACAGATTGGCACAAAGTGTCACCCTACAGTGATACAACGCTGAGTTAAGATTATAGTGATGAACAATTACTTACGTTAAGCATTCTCTTAGTTAAGTGTTGAATAATAGCGACGTATTGCAGATTAAAATTAAATGCTCGATACTGCCGTAAATGATTAAATATTAAATAAATTCAGACTTTTGTATTTCATCTTTTGACTGCTTCATTCTGTTTATTATTACTGTTATGGCTTTTAGTTCAAACATACATAATTAATAATTTAAACATACCGTGACCAGGCCTTGGACCTCTGCTTCATTGTAGAAATATCTTTTAAAAACCTTAAAACCAGCGAACTGATATGTAAAACGTTGAAAAAATCAAAAGAAAATCACCAAACAGTACGTTAACACCCATACCAAGATATCTAACAAGAGCTGTATATAGTTACCACTAGTTATCTTTTTAATCTAATTTTTCTTCTAAACTATGTAAATAAAATTAAATAATACGAAATTCTTTGTTCATTATAAATTGGTTAATGTTTCATATAATGCTATAAGATAAACACTTGCTACTAGAATATATGAAAGATATCTACATAGCTAGTACGAGCGTTCTTGTAACTAGATATCGCGTGGTACACAACGGCCATCTCTTACGCACTTGCTTAGTATCGTATACTGTCATCTCATTCTAACCGATATCGTGTCGATAAAATAGCGCTCGTACTAAGTCTTCTGAAACTTAATTGAAGCAGTCAAAAGAATAAGCTCATATGATCTCATGTTAATGACTACGATCTTCCTTAATATGATATGTTATTTTTTAAGTTCGTTAATGAACTTTCAACCCATTAGAACCAACTCAGTACTTTGTATAGATGCATTGTGTAATTTCTTATGTAAGTAGTTTAAATACATCTCTTGTGAACTTCTTTCTGTATACTATTAAGCCAAGTGTTGGACTTACTCTTTTGTATTTCTAATCTTATTTTTACATGAACCAATAAATGAAACTTATGAATTGATGGATTTGATTCGATGTTTTATAAGAAATCGCCTTTTAATTTATAACCTAAAAATTTACCCTTACTTAATATCTAGTCATTTAGGATATGTCCCCTTATTTCATATGTTGCTTCAGTATATCTCTCTCAGTTCTTGATATCCAAGTTCTCACACAGTGTTTTATCACACCTAGCTTGAGCCTACTCTAAATATGATGAAACAACCGGGCTCAGTGCGGATTGGCTGACACTACCGACTACTAATGTTGTTAGAAACGGGATACAGTACGTACATACATACTTACGCCATTAGTTCCCATTGGGGTAGGAAAAAAATATCGATTGCCACTTCAATATCTTCGTACATGCTCTTTTACTCTTCAAACTACGGTCACCTGCCTTTTTCAGCATATTCTTTATATGATCTAAATGTGTTCTCTGTGGTCGTCAGGCCCCTCTTTCCCACTGGGCACTATGGGCAAGTGCCCAGGGCCCCGTGATCGATAGGGGCCCCCTCGTCGCTGCCAGATCACGAAACGATATTGGACAATTATTGCCGAAAAACTTATTTGATCAGAATACATTAAAACAAATTACTGACTACAATACCAATTTTCTTAGGGCTTTTGCATGCGCGATGCTAATCTACTCTTACCCAAAAATTAGGCTTTCCCATTTCAGCATGCTTAGATAAGTTCAAATATATAGAAATACAATTTAATGGTATACTAAGGGCGTAAAATTTTCTAGTGTGTGAATTACACTTTGACCAAATTGAGAGTGTGCTCAAAAAGGCAGGCGTCCGTAGTATGAAGAATAAAAGAGCATGTATGAAAAGATTGATGTATGTAAACGAAGCTAGAGAGGTTTGTCAGGATGTAGCAATCGATAGTCTCTGCCTACCCCGATGGGAACTAATGGCTCGAGTATATGTATGTATGTAAAATTTTCTGTGTTTTGTGCTGTGTAGTGTCGGCTAAGGATTGCGCTACTCCATTTCTTCCGGTGGGTGTACGTAAGATGCGACGAATGGAATTGGGGCTTTTAAGAGTTTTTTGGGCGATGCGGTTGGAGACACCAACTACCTTTATTTTGTTGTAAAATTGTTGATTGAAAATATACCAACTTTTGAGTGCAAACAAAATTGAAGACACATTCCTAAATGTACAAGTCTCATTATTTATTACTATTTTTAAGCATGATGGTAACTAACTGCAGTGGAGAACGCTCCTTTTCCAAATTGTAAAGAATAAAAATGTATTAAGAAGTACCTACTTATTCAAGAGAGATAAACCAGTATGTCGGCCATAGAATGTGATAATGATAACACAGAAAAAATGGATAAAAAACATTGATTGTGAAGGAGTGATAAACGATTCTGCTCATCCCAAATCGAGAAGGGTTCCCCTTCAATCTACATAGATTCACAAATACTAACCTGTGAATGTTAAAAGAGTTATTTTTGTGGATTATATTACATTATCTATTAATTTAATATGACTGTCAATAAAAATAAATCTAGAAGCTTGCTTGTCTACTTCTTTGTTTCACACTCACACGTGCACGCCGTATATCTCAGAAGAGGTTGGTAGAGGTATTTACTCTTCTGAACATCACGTGACATTGTCACCTGATGTTCAGAGTACCCACGTTTTGCTTTCACAGTGTACTAACGTGATAGGGGGCAGGCCTATCGCCGCAATGTACGAATACACTGTCACATGACTAAGGGCCAGTTTTTTGATCCGGAGTTAAAAATATAACCATTTGTTACATTGACTATAGTTAAATGACTAACCAGTAGTTAAATCGTAAATCCATTTTGGTTCGATATTTGACCATTAGTTACTCTAACCACGGGTCAAAAAATGCATTTTGCTGATATCTAACTAATAGTTACGATATTTAACAAATTGTTGAGTTAACCACGGATCAAAAAACTGGCCCTAAGGGCAACTAAGTACAACTCGGCCATGTGGGTTACCTCACCGTGATTTCTCTCACCGTTAACAATCATGATAAATGAACTGCAAATATGACTTTCGAAAAGTTAAATTTGTGTAGGCTCGACCCGGGATTTGAACCCTTATCGTCGGCACGATAAACGGTGTTCTACCTACTGAGTTATCACGGTTTCTTTGTTTATTCTAACAAAATAGTGTTCTGTCAAAGTCATAGGGGCCCCATTATCCTCACATGCCCAGGGCCTCCAATAAGTTAAAGACGGCTTTGGTGGTCGTCCATACTTTTCTTAGTAAATATTTTATTGATGAAAGATTTTGTACTTCTGAAATTTTTATCATACTAAACACATAAATAAGATAAAAAAAGTTAAAATATTTTTACTAAATGTATACAAACTACAAATCGAATCTACGATAAGCCCATAGAGTTAAATAAATATGTTATTTCAAAGAAAGCTCAATTTTAGAGTCTCCATTTTGGTCGGTTAATACTAAAAAGGAACCACGGCATACAGATTTTTAGAAAGGGACCGCGGCAATGAGCCACTTTTTTGGGTCTGTAACCGTGCATTCAGTTTTATTTTTTGAGGGTCACGAGATAGCGGCCATGATAAGCCGCCGATATACCCCACACACTATTATTTATTTTATATTAATGGTAAAAAGGATCCAAGTTTTTGCTTCGCGTTAATCCTATTAATATTATAATTGTGAAAGTTAAGATGCTTGTGTTTTTAGGCAAAAAGGCAAAAAGACCCCAATTATAACTTAGAATTCCCGGAAATATTTGCACTGCCTGATTGCACTAGAGTACCGAAAAAAAGGCCTCAAGCTTTGTCATAAACGAAGTTGTCAGTACATAGTCTGTCGGGTCAGCTAGTACTTTATAATTATAATATATTAACGGGAGAGTTGCAGACTTCAAACAAATTTTCGGATCTTTTCTCATTCAAGTGGATGGTAATATTAGTACAAGGCGACGAAGTGGTGTATTTTTAGATCAAATAGAGAATGTATATTAAAGAGCATATATGAAAAGACTATCTTTTTGTACGCGACTACGTCTGCGTAGACTAAATTTTTTGCGTCCAGTTAGAGAAATACCAAAACACTAACTATCTCAACTGTACTCACTATATATCCCAAAGTTGTCTGCGTTTAGGCTCAAAACAATTTCTTAACCACTTTTGGGAGAATAATTAGTAATAACGAAAAAAAGGTTTGAATAAATTCTTATTGGTGATGAATAAAAGGTTTGCCAGGACCTCTGCCTACCTCAATGTGTATAAATGGTGAGAAAAAATGTAAGTATTCATGATTAGATTTGAGGAAACATACACAAAAGAACAAGAAATTCCATACATTTTATTTGAAAGAAGAAGAAGAAAAATAATTTATTTGGCAAAAAAAAATAATATTACAATGTTTGAGTAACAACAAATTTAAAAACATATATCATATTGCCAAATTTGTTCTGGCTCAGCATATGTGCCTCAGCCGCGTGTCTAATCTAATTTAATCTTATTAATAATTTAATCTATTTTTGAGGTATTCGATCGTATTTATATCACATTATATATTGGGTATTTATATACATATTTGTATGTTTTCATAAAATTACTGTATCTCATAAATAGGTACAAATTCATTTAAAAATATTGACTGCATTTTTCTCTATTAAATTCAAAGTAACAACTACATCTATACAAATTTCAACTACATATATGACTACACAAATCCGGTAAAACATCGCCGCATTTTGTTGAAACTTTGATATCCACTATATCATCAGCCCTGGTGGGGCCAATATTGAGAATGGCTATCGGTTTACGTTCCTCTTTTGCTTGTAGAACGATTCGGTAACTAGAATATACAGTTAAACTTGATCCTAAAATAAAAAGGGCATCGCTGTCACTCATTCTCTTGTTAACTTCTTCGACGCGGCTCTTAGGAACGTTGTCGCCGAAAAATACAATATTTGGCATTAAAGGACCTTCACACTCTGGACATAAAGGCACCCTAAAATTTTCCACTTGTTCCTGAAATAGAAAAAGTAAACTTTATTGAATCGAAATAAGATACTATTTATAATAGGCTCAGTGTCACCACAAAGTGGTATGGAGTAAGGGCATGAGCATGAGGGGTGTGAGCGCGAGAGGGTCTGTCACATGATTAGTGTGATACTGATTTTATATGAATAAAAAACAGTCAGTTTTTCCCTTCTGGTGAAACATATTGTAGAAGATCCCAAGAACAAGTGATATAGCTCATAGAGCTGGGATGCGAAAACTGGGCACAATAGAACAGTGTTAAAAATTAATATAGGACTAAATATAACGGGTGATTTTTTAAGAGGTATAGGATTTGATTTTAAAAAGAAACACAAAAAATTTGAAAAATTTGATGAAATCTTTATTGGAATATAAAGATCAATATAATTTAATGTTTGAAGATGATTTCATGCAAATGCTGGCCGCGGCTCCGGTTTAGATGGCCCATTCGCAAGGCCCAATTTCGGCACACTCTCTCCAACATATCAGCCGGTATATCACGAATAAATGCTTCAATATTGGCTTCCAGTGCGTCAATCGTTGCTGGTTTGTCCCTGTAGGCATGAGCCTTAACATGGCCCCACAAGAAATAGTCAAAAGGCGTTAGATCACACGATCTAGGCGGCCAATTGACGGGCCCAAAACGTGAGATAAACTGTTCACCGAAGGCGGCTCTCAATTGGGCCATTGTTTCGCGTGCCGTGTGGCATGTGGCATCGTCTTGTTGAAACCACATGTCAGGCATGTCCAATTCTTCCATTTTGGGCAAAAAAAAATCGTCAATCATCACACGGTAGCGCTCGCCATTCACAGTAACGTTACGGCCATTGTCGTCTTTGAAAAAGTACGGCCCGATGATGCCACCGGCCCATAATCCACACCAAACAGTACATTTTTCGGGATGCAGTGGTAGCTCTTGCAATGCTTCTGGCTGGTTTCCAGATGCGGCAATTATGCTTATTGACATATCCATTCAACCAGAAATGAGCTTCGTCGCTGAACACAATTTTTCGATAAAAAAGTGGATCCTCCTCCAACTTTGCCAATGCCCATTCACCAAATGTTAGACGTTGTGGGAGGTCGTGTGGCTTCAATTCTTGCACCAGCTGTATCTTGTAAGGTTTTACACCCAAATCCTTTCGTAAAATTTTCCACGTAGTGGAGTAACAGAGGCCCAATTGCTGCGAACGGCGGCGAATCGACATTTCACGGTCATCAGTTCATCACTAACACTGGCGGATACAGCCGCAATATTTTCTTCGGTCCTCACTCGACGTATGCGTGTTCGTGGTTTAATGTCCAATAATGTAAACTGGGTTCGAAATTTAGTCACAAGCTTCCGAATAGCTGCCTCAGTAGGCCGACCAAACTGCCCATAAATTGGAAGAAGTGCGCGATGCACTCTGTTAACCGAGCAATGCATTTTGATAGTAAAATTCAATAATTTGCAAGCGTTGTTCGTTCGGAAGTCGATTCATGGTTAAATTATAGACCAAACTGAACAAGTTTGACAATGGCACAAGACACGATTCACGCGTGATCTGTCAAAAACAGTGTTGCCAAAAAGATACCAGCAAAAAAATCACCCTTTATATAGACGATCGAAATAGAATATAACCATATCTATCATGATTTGTATGCTATATTCATGTTGCACTTGTTTACATGGATAACTCAGATAATCATTCGTGCATAAAATGCACTTACGATTTATCTCTACACTTAAAATTAAAGTGCACAGACATAAAAGTATTTTTTTTTAAAGTTGAAATGAGCAAAACAACCAATTAAACAGAGATTTTCCCGGCCGACGTGTAGTGTCGGCTTAGAATGTCACTACCCCTTTCTACCCACGGGTTTCGTAAGACGTGACTAAGTAATGGGGCTATTTTAAGTGGTTTTTGGGCGATGCGGTTGGAAACCCATCACCAACAATACTTTATTTCTACCATCTTGTCCCCTATCAACTTTCCAGCTCTGAAGCTCTGGCTACCCCTTTTCAGGATTTATGGCCGTGAGAATATGTATGTATGCATGTAGAGATTTTCCCAGTCTTTTTTTCACTACATACAACCTTGATAAATTAACCACACATATGACATGAGAAAAGATATGGTGTAGGTATGTCCTATCCAGGATTCGACTCCATGCCTATCTGCACTAGCAGCATGGACTGAAATCATCATCTGAATCAGAAGACAATAAATATATATTTAGATGAAATCAAGATATAACATAACATAAACGTTCACGCCGTTTATCCCCGAAGGGGTTGGCAGAGGTACCAATACTCCTGAACTCACATGGCAAGCGCCATCTAGTTTCCAGAGAAGGTACCCACGTTTTGCTTAGACAGTGTACTCACGTGATAGGGGGCAGGCCTATCGCCGTTTTGAAATCAAGATATCTACACTAATATTATCTGCTGTGTAGTGTCGGCTTAGAATAGCACTACCCCATTTCTTCCGGTGGGTGTACGTAAAAGGCGACTAACGGTATTGGAGCTTTTTAAGGGATTTTTGGGCGATGCGGTTGGAGACCCATCACCAACAACCTTGATTTTACCAACTTTTCCCCACGCAACTTCCAAAAGTGGCTGAGGAATTTCTAATTCCTTAGCTCTGGCTACCCCTTGCAGGGCTTTAGCCGTGAGTATATGTATGTACTAATATTATAAAGAGGAAAACTTAGTTTGTTTGGTTGTAATGAATAGGCTCAAAAACCTCTTGACCGATTTTTAAAATTCTTTCACCATTCGAAAGCTACATTATCCACGAGTAACATAGACTATATTTTATTATGAAAAAAAATTGGGTTCCGTAAGATATTTGGATTTTTCGGACACAAGCTGAAAAAAACAACCAAATAAGTTACTTATTTTGCGTACACTGCCTAAACTACAAAAGATAGAACCATAAAATGTTATAATTAATTGTAGGTCTTATAAATATCTACAAAAAAAGTCCGCGACACACTATACCTATCTATGTCGAGTGAGGCACAACAACCACATAATATATACAGGGTGGCCCAAAAGTCGCGGATCAAACGAATCGGGGAGATTAAGGACACAATTTCCGACAAAAAATCTTTCTACAGCATGACCATAACTTCACTGCACAAAAAAATATGATGATGATTGAGTGTACTACTGTGTGATAAAAATATAGAAGAAAGATCAAAAAATCCCATTGTGACATCAAAGTTACATGTGAGATCTGCAATGCAGGACGTGCTTGGCCGAGAATTAAGGCTTTCGATTCCTTCTGCATCTACAACTTCTATAAGTCAGACTAGACGAGATTCTACAGGGCGTGTTGCAGTCGTCGGAAGTTGTTACGTATGCAGAGAACTCAAATGAAAGCAAAGAAAAACGCGAAAAGCTTGCACTAACTGTAAAAAACCAATTTGTGATGAACATGCAGTAACTCATCCAATATGTAACACCTGCTTCAAGAGCTGTAGTAATTCTATATAAACAAAGAATTTGTATTTTTTATAGAAATAAAACATCATAACAAATGATTATTATTTCATTTTTGTACCAAATTATAAATACTTTTTTCATTGTCATACAAGACACAAAGAGGTACCCGGGTACCTTGTCACTCTATTGCGAGTTTCAAATATGTTTTTGTTTCCACAAAACATTTTAAAAAATTAACTGGGTTAAAAGATTTAAAAATATGTAATTTATAAATAGTTAAAAGCTCTCAGGAAATCACAGCTACCTACAGAGCGCAAAACATACTTTTTTTTCAATTTGAAAATGCTAAAGGTACCCGGGTACCTCGTCACTCACATAAGGGTTAAAAATCATTTTTCAAAATAAATGTTCAAAGTTCCCATCTCTGACCCTTTGAAATAAGCGGCGAAATGCATCTTGCATCTCTGTTGTTATGAATTTGTAACCTAGCAATGTCGAGCTTTTGAGATAGTCTTAGAGATACTGTTTACATTAACAATAACAATGTAATCGTTTGCCAAGGGTTTTAGTTCAGGTGACTATTTATCGTTTCTAGGAAACAAAAGGAACAATCGCCTATTCAGAGAAATGCTGCCTCTCTTTCACACTAACCATTTATTAATTTGTCGAAAAAGGTCAGAACGCCCGTCTTTGTTCAGGTAGTAGAATGCCGGGCGGAGCGGGAGTATGTTTTTTTGTTTAGTGTCTCTGCCACTTTCCGCCTGTGACTACGCACGTGCAAGCTATTTTTGTGATCAGTTACTTACCTACCTGTGACCTACGCCTCGTTTTTGGACTTTTGATAGATTGCCTACTTGTGACCTGCGCTCTGTAAATTGGACTTTTGAGATTGCCTACTTGTGACCTGCGTTTTGTGAATCGGACTTTTTGATCGCTTCGGATTGGCTTGATAAGTTGAAGATGGCTGCTGCGAGGAGAGAATGCACCCAACGGGAGTATGCAGAAATGCATTACCTCTATGGCTTTTGCGACGGCAATGCTCGGGCTGCAGCCAGAGAATATCGACAACGCTATCCTAACCGAGACCGTTTCCCGGACTACAGGTTTTTATGCGCGTGCACAATGCGTACATGGAGGGAACCATACCCGGTGCACATTCTACGAGAGCAGGTAGACCAGTGGTACGATTCGAGAATGAAGAGCAGATACTGAGACAGTTAAGAATGGATCCGGGTATTAGCCAACGCGAAATATCACGTAATCTCGGGATTCCACGCTCGACGGTGCAGCGTTCCATTAAAAGAAATAAATACCACGCTCACCACGTACAAAGGGTGCAAGGTTTGCTGCCCGCTGATTATGAACCAAGAGTAAGATTTTGCAGAGAGATGCCTAGACGACAGAGAGAGGATCCGCAGTTCTTTAATAAAATTTTATGGAGTGATGAGTCGAGTTTCAGAAGAATGGCAATTTTTAATATTCACAATTTACATTTTTATTTAAGAGTGAATCCACACATTATTAGAAATGATCGGTTCCAGCATCAGTTCGGCATAAACATGTGGGCTGGAATAATTGACCAACAACTTGTGCTCCATGAATTGCCACCTAGACTCAATGGTGCTCAGTATTTAAATTTTTTAGAAAATGATTTGAACCAAATACTCCACGAAGCTGAGGTTCCTGAAGATAGAGTATCAGAAATGTGGCTGCAGCAGGATGGTGCCCCGCCACATTACGCTCGAGCAGTTCGAGAACATTTAAACGAACGCTTCCGATTGGTCGAGGCGGACCTATTGCATGGCCAGCCCGGTCACCTGACCTTAATCCACTAGATTTTTTTGTATGGCTACTTCAAAGAAATTGTTTATCGAGGAGAGAACAACACCGAACAAGAACTACGACAAAAGTTAGAGTTTGCCAAGTTACAAATTCGTAGCAACAGGGGTGCATTCCGACGCTTACGTGCGAATTTTATTAGACGGTGCAGATTATGCATCATGGTCAGAGGCAGAAACTTTGAACATTTATTGTAAAAATTTAATGTTTAATAAAAAATACTAAGTTATAATTGGTTTTTTTATTTCTAATAGCTTTTTGTTTAATAAATTACATTTGATTACAGTATGAGCGAAAATCTAATTGTTCCTTTAATTTTACCATTTTTTATAAAATAGCACCTTGACATGAAAAAACGACCATAAAACTAAAACGAAAGGTCAAACTGCTAAGTGTTGTATCTCTTTTGAAACAGCATTAAACCAGCATTTTTTTAAAGTACAGGATTACTTTTCCGTGATACTTTTTTTTTCACAGAGTGCTCTTAAAGTTTGAAATATTTTTTTGTAACGCTTCAAAATTAACGGAAAAACATTAATTGCTCGTTAAATTTGGTACCAAGGGCTACATTATCCAGTCATAATACAACACCTTTTGTTTTATTCATTTCTATAAAAAAAAAAATTATGAATGAAATTGTCAAAAATCTTGGCACTTTAAATAAAACATAACATAAACGTTCACGCCGAATATCCCCGAAGGGGTTGGCAGAGGTACTAATACTTCTGAACATCACGTGACTTTGTCACCTGGTGTTCAGAGTACCCACGTTTTGCATGGACAGTGTACTCACGTGATAGGGGGCAGGCCTATCGCCGTTTTGTACGAATACACTGTCACATGACTAAGTACAACTCAGCCATGTGGGTTTCCTCACGATGTTTTCCCTCACCGTTAACAAACATGATAAATTAACCACACATATGTCTTTAGAAAAGACAAATTGGTGTAGGCCCGACCCAGGATTTGAACACTAGTCGTTTGCACGATAACCGAGTGTTCTACCCACTGGGCTATCACGGTTTAAATAAAAAAAACAAAAATATCATATTTTTTTGTGCAGTGAAGTTATGGTCATGCTGTAGAAAGATTTTTTGTCAGAAATTGTCTCCTTAATCTCCCCGATTCGTTTGATCCACGACTTTTGGGCCACCCTGTATAAAAGAAAGTCGTGTCGATAACACTATTTATAACTCGAGAACAGATGGACCGATCTGGCTGAAAATTGTTGGAGAGGTAGCTTAGAACCAGGAAAAGGACATAGGATATATAACATCGCGCTAAATACTGTAGGGGGTAAACAGTGAAAATATTTAACACCATCCGTGCGAAGCCGGGGCGGACCACTAGTTTACAATAAACCTATTGAATAATCTCTTCTATATTGTTTATATACATATATATATATATTTTCTAAAGTATTCTAATGACGAAAGTAGGGAGTACCAAAGAGAACTTACATGAGACAATTCAACATCTCCATCAGGTCGTATCATACTGAAACTGTTCTCCATGCCCGGATTATTTCTCAAAATAATCTCTTGCAGTTTGTATCTATCCACTTTGTATGAGCATTTGAGGCAGTTTACTGTAAAACCACTGCCATGAAGTTCTATGACATTTTGGGAACCGGCTTTTTGATGGAGATGGTCCACATTTTGAGTTACTATTGATTTTACTTTACCAGCCTGAAATATTTCAAATATATAAAATACTTATAAAAATGTAGATATTCTTCCCATTCAAAGACCCACTCCTGCCAGATACCATGAGGCATGTGAGAGTGAATATGTCAGATGAGAAGTAAAACCAAACAGATAATTTTTACAAAATAGTGGCACAAAGAGGGAACTCGTCTTTTATTAACATCCTACCACAAGAACTACAAATCAGTTATCCACTGATAAATAATATAAGGACTTAAGCCCTCTTCAGTTTATTTTAATTGCTGATAACAGAAGACTGATATAAGTTTTCTGAAATTGTTAGTTTTCATAAAAATTAAATTGTGCAATCTTATTTTTTTTTATTGATTAGTTATATATAATTCCAATATCTGAATCATATCATTTAATTTTAAATTGGTAATCAGGGATTTTTTTGCGTACTTATTAATTTAAATTTTGGTACTAAAAGCACAGATAATAAAATACTATGAAAAGGGTACCTTTTGTCTTGTAAGAAAAAAACTGACTAGCTTATAACAAACCCTTTTCAGTATCATCACTGTTAACTAGCTAATAGCATTCTATTCATGATCATCATTGTTATCAACTACTAGTAGATTATATTTCTATGGTATCAAAGAACATCTTACTTTTTCTAGATCCCTGATACACAAATGAGTGGTATTTGGTTGAATACTGCTAAACCTCGGCCACCCAACAAAGTTCCTAGCCCAGTACCTCTGCCTTACTTTTGGATACTTGACAAACTCTTGGTACTGAACAGGCTTGTGATTACTTCTTGCATATAAACCAACTTCCTCTGATCTGTAATCAGGTATACCTGAAAGTTTCCTAAATATTAAACAAGGAATAATGAATTAGTATATTTCTCCACTTAACTGAATTGAAATATTTTATTTCATAGGTAATTTTATGATTAGATTAAGTTTAACTTATTGGGTTATGAAAGGCTTTTTTTGACCCTCATCAAATGGGCAGAGAGTGAATAAATATAAAGAAAAAAAGCTTTCAATTATATTGAAAGGCTTAGAATACAAAATGTTATTTGGTAGTAATGTTCTAAAATTTAATTTAAGTCTCATTTCATTTCATTCTCATTATGAATCATTCTTTTTCAGTTTATAAGTATTTAATTTGTATTTATAAATGTGTGAAAAATTTTGTAAAATACTATAGTAATTACTGCATAAACGGGACAGAATTAGAATATTGTATAACCATGAGTTATTACTAAGTGTCGAGATGGGTGACTGACTATGTGTGATAGACGAAAGATAGCCTTTAATGTATTATGTAGAATAATTTTGGACCGACAGAATAATGTTAACTCACCAGATTCTGTAGAAATTCCAGCTCCAGTTAATACTAAAACATTTGAATGCTTTCCCAGAAAATCTTTTAGTAGTTCGATATCTTTCTTGTCAGGTTGTTTGTGCTTCGGTACATAGACTATGTTTCTTGAGAAAAGCTTAAGACAATGATTTGAGAGGAGCATATTTTTTAAAGTCATTTACTTATATTTATAAATGTCAATTTGTTTTAAATATAGTCACAAAGAAATAAGTTCTGGTATCACAGTTACTGGAAAATAGATACATTCACTAGTTCTTTACTATTTTAATTCTTCTAATTGGTCAAATTCAAACATACAATGTAATGATTTGCATTATACCATTTATGTATCAATGTCATAATATTAATTAGGTGATCAATACCATGTCCCTATGAAACTGTAACAGAAAATAAATAATATGTAATGTAGTGTAGATAATCTTATCATTCATACTATAATAGATGGAAAAAATACATAACATAACCTCTAAACTAAAATGACGTTTGGGGGGTTGCCAGCATTACAGTTTATAAATTCTTCTTCTTCTTCTTTGGGTGCCATGCCAGCCATCTCCCTATCCGGCCATCGCGTCGGCCAAGGATTCCGCAACAATAGCCAGGCCTCAGCCAGCTCTCGCGGGTCGCCATCTCCTGCCGGAGCACCTCCGGCGAAAGCTACGCGACAAGCGAGAGATGCGCCGCCAATGGTCGCGCTCTCGCTGTCCGGCACTGAAGCGGCAGCTTAATGCCATCACATCCTTTATTAAGGATGCGAAAACGGAGTTCCGAGGGAGGTCGTGGGAAAACCTCATAGAGAAAGCCTCTGAGGACGACGCCACCCTCTATCGGCTAAACAGTATGCTCAGCCGAGCTCCGGCCCGGCCCCGGTCTGTCCCATCTTCGACCGGTGTGGCAAACGTTGCTACTCAGCGCCGGACCGAGCCGCGATATTGGCGGATCATTTCGAGAGCCAATTCACCCCCAACCCTGTCGTCGATACCTCCGATCACGGGGGATGACTTCATCTTACCCTCGGAGGTCCGGAAGTTGGTCAATAGCCTTAACAGGCGGAAGGCTCCCGGCCCCGACGGTATCCCCGTCGAGACCCTAGTACAGCTCCCCCGTAGAGCCCTGGTCGCCATGACGAGGCTTTTCAACGGGATATTTCGCACGGGCCGATTCCCACCCGCCTGGAAGACCGGTAAGATTGTTGTCTTACCGAAGGAGGGTAAGGACCGGCGGCAGCCGAACAGGTATAGACCCATCACTCTGTTGCCGCACATCGCGAAGCTGTTTGAGCGTCTGCTGTTGCGACGGTTTCGACCCCACATCCAGCTGCGGGACGAACAACACGGCTTTAACGACAGCCATAGTACGAAGCTCCAGCTCGTGAGGGTTGTCGAACACCTCTCCTCCGAGATGAATAGGGGACGCTACACGGTCGCCGTCTTTCTAGACATAGAAAGAGCGTTCTACCGTGTGTGGCATAGCGGGGCCCTGTTTAAACTCTTGGATGAAACATTATCGCCCCCTTCTTGGCGGGGAGGTCCTTCTATGTGTCGGTGGAGACACCCGAACCGAGGTGAAACCGATCCATGCGGGAACTACCCAGGGGAGTTGTGTTTCCCCACTGCTGTACGCACTGTACACCAACGACATCCCCACCCGCGAGGGTAACACCCTATACGAGGATGATTAAGACGTTACGCTGGCGCTCTACGACGACAGCCTTTCTTAGCCTCCTCACGTTGGCCCCAGGTAGCGGTAGCCAAGATGCAACGTGCCCTGGACCTTCTCGAGCCTACCACTACGCGCTAAATTGCGCATTTTTAAAACCAATATCCGCTCCCGCCTAACCTATTACTCTCCACTGTCTCCACCCAAAACAGGCTACGCCTGCAGAGGGTCCAGAACAGGGTGCTCCGCCAAATCGTGAATGCTGGGCGGTACGTGCGTAACAGCACGATCCACCGGGATCTCCGGATCGAGACCGTGGAGGAGTTCGTGGTGAGGTTGGCCCGTCGATTGTACGACCGGGTGGACAACTGTCGCCACGAGCACCTCCGCGGAATCGCCCCTTCCACTCCCCACCGCCCCGACATCGGTCCCGAGGGTGAGGTGCGTAATATGTATCCTCGCCCTCCCATCCTCCTTAGTGGCTAGTCTTATGCCGCGTGGATGATCCGTTTCGGGGAGGTCGGCTCGGCTCTCATTATGGCCATTTGGGCTCGTGATGTTGCAGCGCGGACGGAACAATTCGATGGAACTTGAGTTGACCCATTCGGCCAGATTCTGAAGCCTTCTGAATTTGGGAAATGAAATATCTTTTTCTCATTTTTTATAATTTTTGAGTAATTGCTTTGCTTTGCTATGAAAAGCCGTCACGCGTCACGCACGCGCCTTTCTTATGGCGGGTTTCACGGTATCTTAGCCTGTCCGAGTCCAATCCGATAACGGTCTGTTATCCGTTCGATCCGTTATTAACGGACCAAAGAGAAAATAAATAAACATTTACTTACTCTTACTCACACACAGGCTATAATCTTAGAACAAAATTTTTCGTTCAAGGTCAGACAACCGCGTTAGTTTAGAAAAAAAGTCTCCCTCTCCCCTCCCTTGAGTCAGAGGCCCCCGCTCCTCTGGCGCCCGCCGCCGCCATTTTGTTCATTGCCTGTGTTCATTTCATTTTCTTTCATTGCATTATTGAGTTTGATCGAGTGAAGTTTTTAGTGTTTCTTTGGCTTATTCTCTCAAATTCAGTACTGTGATATCAAGTCTTCTTCGTCATGAAGAACATTTGCTGTGTTCCATTTTGCTATAGCAATCGCAAAAGTGTTAAAATGCATTGCTTTCCAAAAACTCTCGACTGAAAATGATGGTGAGCAACAATAATACTTGTACTTACATTTCAACATTACACTATGCTACCGAACCATGAAACTTATTCAAACTTACGTGATGTCAATAGCCACCATTGGACCCAATTTGTTGCATGTATATTGTAATATATTTGAGGCTTTATATTAAGTCATAGCACATAATTACAGACACATAGCAAGGCTTGTAGCTTACTTAAATATAAATCGTATGTTTGATGTGTATACATACTGTGATTATGATAACATTGCTGAAAAGACAGCCCATCAAAGGATTGTGTATGTGTTGTGTATTGTGATGTAGGGTTAATAGTAATATAATTTTATTGCTTAATTATGAGTCTAAACAATGTGACTAATGATTCTAATGTTTAACATTTTCTGCAGGCGTTATGTCGATGCACATTATCAAAATACCCAAGAGCCTGGAACATACAATTTATATTTATGTAATTTACAAGCCTTGCTATGTGTCTGTAATTATGTGCTATGACTTAAAATAAAGCCTCAAATATATTACATTATATATGCAACAAATTGGGTCCTATGGTGGCTATGTTTCACGGTTCATCTGTATTTTTAGGCATTATTTCTAGATATCAACCATTGCATGTTGTACATCATATCTTGTATACTTTATGTGCCTTATTCTGCCATTCACTTATGCTAGCTTCCCCTTGAACAGTTTATAGTGAACTTCTTTGTTTCTTCCCCCTGATAAAGCAACTTCTCTTATTACATATATTTTATTTTTTAGAAAACTCTTCCATATCTAAGGAACATGATTACTTTGAAACTAGAAAAAGGAAGCTAAGTGACCATTCCTATTGTAAACCATTACAAGAAATTCAACTGTTGGAAAATGAGTATGGTGAGTTTGTTTCTTTTAATTTATACAAAAAAATATATTCTACATGACTTCAATTGTTGCTCATTCTGTAGAATGGTGTGCCATGCCAAAGTCTTTAAATAGCTATTGGCAGGATTCTATGATCAATAGACCTTACAGTGCATGTATCATGGTGTTATTCTACATTCAGTATTTCAAATATTTCTTTCTAACCATATACATGTTTACTCCTGTTTCCTGTTACTGCTAATAAAATACAGTATATTACACCACTTTAATAAAAGAAACACATATTTATGATAAATAAAATAGAACATATACTATTCTTTTTATTTTATATACTCCAACCATTTGTAATATATTTTGTAATATGATTAAAGAATATTTGCTCATTATTTTAGGAATTGCGGTGCCATCCTCATCCCAAAGCACAAATATATATACTGATGACAGTCATTCTCTAAAAATTACAGGCAAGTTGTAATATAGTTTATTAATTAAAGTTGAGTTTAAAGTCTTCCATCACCTGGGGAACATAGACTTGTCTAGTGCCTTTATTTTTATTTTTTATTACTGAGATACTCATGTTAATGATATAAAATATCCTTACTCTCTTTTTTTTTAGATAAAACCATACCCACTTCATCTCAAGGGTTGAGTGCTACGTTGATCATTGATTGTGATGATAATATGGATCAACAACTAAGTGGTAATAAAATACTGTTAATGCCCTTATACTATGGTACATACATAAAGATGCTGTTAGTTTGCAAGTGGTACATATTATGTATGATTGCTTGACCAATTAAATTGACCACCCTTATACCATGGGACCTACTTGAAAAAGGCATGGCAATGATTGCTACTTTTAAATCTGAATCATTTGGTGCTATTCCTAAATTTAACTATACGATTTTCACTGCCACCCCTTTCTACCCACGGGTGTCGTAAGAGTAACTAAAGGTATGGGGCTTTTTAACATAAGTGGGTTTTGGGCGATGTGGTTGGAGACTCATCGCCAAGAATACTTAATTTCTTCCATCTTGTCCCCTATCAACTTCTAAATGTGGCTGAGGAGTTTTTAGCTCTAAAGCTCTGGCTTCACCTTTTTGGGATTTATAGCCGTGAGTTTAAGTACGTATGTTTCACAGCGTACGTATGTTCCGGGATAATAAGTACTTTATGTCATAATTGGGGTCATTATCTGGCATTCTGCTAAATTTCATTCATATACATTCTGTAATTGAGAAGCCTCTTCACCTCAAACACACAAATATCCAAACTTCCACATTTATAATATGAATAGGATAACAGTACATTTATTGTATTATTTTGTTGGTATGTTCCTAAGTATGTTGTAAGTCCTTCTATTATTAAGTGAGTCGTAAAGGTGATTGTAACTTAAAAACTCTTAAAAGATGAAAGGGAAAAGAGTATAATAAAAAAATAAAGATAATCCCAACCATTTACCGCCACGTCAAGGCAATAAAACACGTGTTTCAAAATATAAAAATATCTATTGTAAAATTAAACTAAGCTCATTTACAATGAGGTCTTTATCTATAAATAACAATGCGTCTATTAACTTGAATTGAAATGCAGATGTTCGTTTCTTTTGGTCGGCTTTACAAACGTTTTTAAAATTACGGATAATAAATCTACAAGTTTTATAATTTGCACATAAGTTTTAATAATGCTAAGTTTGTGGCTAGTATTTTCGAAGGTACAGAATATTTATTTCAGTTTGGAAATCATCTGAAATACATTGTTGATTTTATGACGATCTTTTATTGTACTACCTCTGATTGCGTTTCTTTTTATTGAACGTTTTTTTCAACACTAAACAAACTGAATACAAAATTGATGATGAAATGATTACAAAATGAATTAACTTGTTTATTTGCACTACGGAGTGCTCAGATAGCTATATTTAACATTAACTTACAACTAGTGAATAAGAAACTAGTTCTGTACAATACACCAAGACTAAAATATTTACTTAAACTTATTTATTTAACACCTGATATATGTAGGCAGGTGTCCGAAGTGTGAAGAATAAAAGAGCATGATTGAGGCAATTGATGGATGTGAACGAAGCCAGAGAGGTTTGCCAGGATCGTACAAAGTGGTGATCGATAGTCTCTGCCTGCCCCAATGGGAACTAACGGTGTGAGAATATGTATGTATGTACCTGATATATATATATATATATAAGACAAGTGTAAACTATAACTATATATATGTATTAAAATATTAACTATAACTATTATTCACACACACACACAAAAATTACATGTATTTCATGTTACACTATACTTAAACCTGGTGTAATCATTTGTTTTTACCCACAAAATTTGGTAATTATGTTTTTTTTCCTTTTAGATATAATTGTGCCCTCTTCATCTCAAATCATACCCACTGATGTGAAGATGAAGAAACCAATTACAGGTTAGTAATAAATTAGTTTTCACTTGTCTTATATGACTGGTGCTCTTAATTTCTTATAATAAGAATTAGTTTACTGTATTTCATAATTATTCATACAACAATAATACCATTATCATAGGCATACTGCCTGCTAAAGCTTGATGAAAACGACACAAAATAATTAGGTCTTTTTATTCAACTCCTACAACTCTCTTGGAAACAGCATAGTGTGTTAATAAATTTAAAATATTCTTAAGATTGCTTCATTTGTGTTTTACAGTTGCACGTAAACAGATTGCAAGAAAAATATGTTACATGAAAGCTGATACAAGACTGTATCAAGTTATACAAGATTTAAAGATAAAATATAAAAAATCTAAACGGCAGTTGAGATATGCTGTGAGGGCTAAAAGAGCTCTTAAATTTTCAAAAATGGACAGCTTTGAGAATTTAACAAAAAAATTAAATCCTTTAACAAGAAATTTTATATGGATGCAAATATCTCAATGCACCAAGCAAAGAAAAGGACGCCGATTTACTGAAGACCAGAAATTGATGGCTCTTTCAATTATGAAACAAAGCCCAAAAAGCTAAAAAGAATTTTGATCCTTCCGTCAACCCGTACATTAAATAAGTTAATAGAAAACTTTGAAATGACGGCTGGAATAAAAAAATCTGTATTTAATGCTATTAAAGAAGAGGTATTTCAACTTTTTTACTGATACATCTTATAATCCTTAAACCTATCTCAAAATCATAGTCTTTTTATGTCTATATCATCATTATTATTGTGATAAAGGTCTTACTGAAAACTAAATAAACTTTTTAATTTTGCAGGTTCAATACTGGAGGGAACGAAAAAAGTATTGTTCCATTATATTTGACGAAGTAGCATTAGAACCGGGTGTTACATATAATAAAAACAAAGATTGTTTACTAGGGTTTGTAGAACTAAATGAAAAAACCACCAATTTTGCTGACCATGCGTTAGTTTTTATGGCTCGTGGTGTAGTGGACAAATGGCAACAGCCAATTTGTTTCTACTTCTGTGAGGGTTCGACTTCGGCGTATATTCTAAAGAATATACTCAAAGAAGTAGTCATTGAAGTTGCAAAAACAGGATTAGTTCCAATAGCGTTGGTATCCGACCAGGGGTCAGCATTTCAGTCGGCTCTTAATAAATTAAAAGAAGACTCTAGAAGAGAGTATAACAATTATGGTACGTTTAGTTCTATATGTATAGTGTAATGGAATTTACTAAAATTATTCAAGGTTTCAAAACTTTTTCTTTTATAACAGATGATACCATTATCATTGGAGAAAACCGCCTTAATGTTTTTTATGATCCACCCCACCTCATCAAGGGTGTTAGAAATAATTTTATAACTAAAAACATTAAACACGAGGGAAAAATTTCGAAATGGAGTGACATTACGGATGTTTATATGGTGGACCGCGAACTTGCAGATATGCGCATGATGAAAAAACTAAATGATGATTACGTGATACCAGATAAAATAAAAAAAATGAAGGTTAGTAAAATAATAAAATTAATTTAAAATAATTAATAAAAGGTTAAGGTTAATAAAAGGGAAACAAAGTGAAAAGTTTATAATTGTATTATTTTTTAACTTAAGTATCATCATTATAACATCATTACAACATCATTACTTTTACTTGTAATAAATTAGTTTCCATATGATCCCTGATTAGTAAAATAGTTATGGAAGTGCTATTTAAACCTGATTGATATACAGTTGCAGTTTATATTTTTCCTGCCTAACTGATTAGATGTGTTTATATTTCAGGTCAAGAATTGTACTAAGGTTTTGAGTTCTACAGTTGCAAGTGCATTAACCTACACATCATTATTTCGTAAGTTATTTTATGTTTTTTTTTTATTATAATGAACAAACAGTGATGCTTAGTGTTTTACGTTTTAAGTATTCCCTATCTTTTCCCTTGGGTGTCGTGAGAGCCATGCAAGGCAGTTAAGAGCCATTAGTATTCAATTGGAGATCGGGTTAGCAACCAATTACCAGTGACTACTTGTTTTAACATCTGTTCCCCTTGAAACATCTATATATGGTTGAGATTCCTTAAAATCTTAACACTCTGATTACCCCAATTTGAGATAAAAGGCGTGAGCAATTTAGCTGAATAAGTAGTGACAAAATACTATCATGTATCACAAATTGTACTATTGAACAAACAGAGTATATGTACAATAGCTTGAGAACTATAGCAGTAGTGGGTGTATTAAATTCCAGTTTTTTTGTTACAGCCCTTTACCCAGATGGAAAACCCGTCAGCCCAACTTTAAAAAACACAGCTGATATTGTCACTTTCTTTGACAAATTATTTGACTCATGCAACGGAGCTGCAGCTGGAATTAAAAATATGGGGAAACCTCTACGACGGGCAGTCACGAAGAAGTCTGAACATCAAGAATTCTGGATAAAAAGTATAAAGACATTAGAAGAAATGAGGTTCCTGGACAAAGGAAAAGAAGTAATGGTGCCTTCACAAAAAAACTTTGTAACAACCCTGAAAAGTTTTATATGCCTGTGGGATTTTTTAAATAGTAAGGGCATAAATATTATGCGACCCCGATACCTCAATTCTGATCCCATAGAGAATTTCTTTGGCCAAATCCGGGCTTACAGTTATAGGCATAATGACCCGAGTTGTCAATCATTTATAAATATATTTCGGTCCCTCCTTATAACACGGTTCATACATTTCCATTCAAATAGTTATAATTGTGAGGATGTTACAGGAGAACAAATTATAAAATTAAAAAATTTATTTCCGAAAATCAAAGAGGGTTCTAATATAACACCATCAAAAGTAGCAACTCCAATACTGTCTCCTGATAGATATGAAAATATTGTGGAAGGAGCTCGTAAAGAACGTTTAAGTGTACACTCACGTGCATACACTGCAGGGTGGGTGGTAAAAAGATGTATAAAAATATTTAACTGCAACGATTGTAAAAAGAAACTTACTCAAACTAATGAGTCCCCTGTACATAAATGGATTTCACAAAGAGAATTTGCAAACTTAAAAAAAAAATATAAGCTCACCTATCCCTCTGAGTATGCAGTGAGGTATTTCAGTGATATTGTAAAAGAAACACATGAATATTTGGAAAGCAATGCAAATAAAGAAAATATATCAGAAAATATACTAAGTAAATGCATTTCTAAATATTCATGTGAATTCTTAAATTGTGCCGTTCATGGAGATGCCCTTCCAAAATGTTTTCTGTCCATCACAATTAACCTCACAATTTATAACTGGTGTAACATCATAAATAGAATTTTGAGAGGAGTGGATCTGTTAAGACTGTCACATAAGGATTTGCCGAATATGCAAGCTAAAGCGTTAGCTAAATGTAAAAAAAAGACTTAAGAATAAAAAGAAATAAATTATATGCTGTTTTTTTATTGAGACCCTTTTTACCAAAATGATAGACATTTGGCAAATAGTGAATAGTTTGTGGGATTTCAGTATATATGGGTGCGTGCCACCTACCCAAGCAAACCACATTATTTCAAATTTCCCGCCTACGTACGCGTACGTTTACCAATGAAAGAAAAATTGGCACAAAAGGTCTCGATACGTACCGTAAAGCCAATATAAAATAAAAGTAAAAACATGTCAAACTCTAAACTAACGTGCCTACTGTACCAAAAACGCTAGAGTAAGATTCCTATCTGATACGTAGTACAGATCCACAATCTTTACTTGGCCGGTAAGGGCTGTCGCTGTCATCGATATTAGTATTGCCAGCAAATAAAAAATAAACATTATAAGGGAAATAACTTTACATCATACAGGCTAATTAATTTATGTATTGAAATGTCTGAATAAAACAATTTATATAATATTCATTTAATTAATAACTAGTTGCTGTGTAGTGTCGGCTTAAAATAGCACTACCCCATTTTCTGCCGGTGGGTGTACGTAAGAGGCGACTAACGGTATTGGGGCTTTTAAGAGGTTTTTGGGCGAAGCGGTTGGAGACCCATTAACAATAACCTTTATTTTACCATCTTTACCCCACAAAACTTTCCGAAAGTGGCTGAGGAGTTTCTAGTTCCTTAGCTCGGGCTACCCCTTCTAGGGATTTACAGCCTTGAGTATATGTATGTATGTATGTAATAGCTATTATTTTAAGTAAACAAGTTCGTTTTAATGTAAGCTAATTATATTAATTTATTTTTGCCCTTGTCTGGTATGTCTACCCGAATGACTGTGTATCGTAAATTTGATGATCTTACCTCCCAAATGTTGTCTGGAAGCTTTTAGCGATAACACTGCTAATTGTACTTTTCTGCAAGCTGTTTCATTATTTTATACTCAAGGATTTGTTATTTGTGACACTCAGAGTTAATAAGTAGGTAACTTCTTAAAATCATTTTTTTATTCCTGTAAATTAGAGGCTTACCTTGTCGTGTACTGTCTTTTACATTTCATATTCACACATAGATCCCCCAAAAAGGTGGCACAGAAAAAATAATTCTAAACATCAGATATCGTTTGGGTCATTCATTTTGCTGGGTCAGTGAATTTATGGGTACTCTTTTATTGCTGTTAACAACCTTGTTACATATAACATAACATAACATAAACGTTTACGCCGAATACCCCCGAAGGGATTTAACAGAGGTACTAATATTTCTGAACATCACGTGACTTTGTCACCTGGTGTTCAGAGTACCCACGCTTTGCATGAACAGTATACTCACGTGATAGGAGGCAGGACTATCGCCGTTTTCCACGAATACATGTCACACGACTAAGTACAACTCAGCCATGTGGGTTTCCTCACCGTTAACAACCGTGATAAATTAACCACACATATGACTTTAGAAAAGACAAATTGGTGTAGGCCCGATTCGGGGTTTGAAGACTAGTGAGTCGCTTGCACCTTAACCGGTGTTCTACCCATTAAGCTATCACGTCGTATTTGCCTTGTATTTTTATATATATGTCAGACAGTTATGACTTAAGAAATGACACATTGGTACATCCCCACATTAGGATTAGAACCCACGCATCAGTGTATACGAAGTGAAATCTTATTCAGGAGCATTTCCCAACTTCCCGTAACCCGCACCGCATGACTATCGATGCGCGCACAACTTTTCGGACGGGGTTAGCCTACTTAGATAAAATTTAACAATATAAATAATAATTTTCATGAATTTTTATATTGAATACTGGAAATAAAAGCGTTTATCAATAAGCAAAGATACATCATAAAAATAATTGTTTTTGAAAAAAGTTCCCACTACAAAAAAATATTAATGAAAGTGATAATTTATTATATACGTAGGTCACCCTATAATTTTTATTTAGTTAAGAACTAACTGACAATGACAGGCCGAAATTTCAAAATGGCGACAGTCAGTAGTACCAGAGTCGCCGCCGGCCAAGTTATGATTGTGGATCTGTATCTATATTGTAATCTGTGCTCTTACTCTGTGACATAACCTAAACATCAACAAGTTCGGATCGAATGAGTTAAATTTAATTTACATTTTAATAAATATTCAATAAACCAAGTAATTACTCAGTATATCAGAGGTATACATCTACATGGACAATGTCTTTGCTTAAGTTAAGATCTTCACCTTTTGTGTTAATTGAAGACTATATCTATCAAAATAGTATTGCAATACTACAGGACATAACATCACAACATGAAGCTCAACATATATTTGTGTATGAACAATCCTTAGAATCCTGGAAAAAGGTGTTTAATACTAAGCAGAATACTTATTTTCATGAAGAATTTGATCCAAACTGTCTCCCTAAATATTGCAGTCAAAAGTGTAGCATAGTAATTGATTCTGTAAGTCAATTTACCTTACATTTAGGCTGGAAAAAAGCTCTGGATTGTTTAAGACTATTATTGAAAAACCCAAACATTTTACAAGTAGTGGTAGTGTTACACAAAGACTGCATTAGTAGTTTTTCTAGGTTACAAACATATTTGCATTATTTATCTAGTGCAATCATCTCGTTTGATGCTGATGATAGCAGCACAATCTCACTTACCTTAAAAAAAGGTGATAAACTAACAAAAACTGAAGAGATGCTATGCTACGATAGAAATTTAAAACTACTTAGTTTAAAACCAATAATAAGGGCAGTACAGGATGTGAAAGAGATAGAGCAGACATTGCCAAGCAATTTAACAACATTCAAAATAGAAATGGAACAATCAGAAAAGTTGCAGAAAAATAATTTGAAATTACCCTATATGAGTAAAATTGATGAGGGCCAAGGTAAAATCTTTTATGAGCCTGATACAGTTGATGACTTGGATGAAGAAGACCCAGATGATGATTTAGACATTTGATTACACTTTAAATTATTTCATAATTGTTTTATTATTTATTTTCTAATATATTCTCAGATTCAAGTTTGGAATATGTTTCTGAGTAATTGTCCTAAATAGTTGGTCAATAACTAATAGTCTGTTTTTATTGCTCCAAAGTGACAGTGCACCATCTTTACTACCCAAGTTTACACCTTATTACCCTTCGATCATATTTACCAAAGATGCCACACTTGATACAAATTCAACACACAAAAGTGGACCGCGGGAATTTTAAGACAGACAATTAATTATTTATTTTTCTATAATTATCAACCTTACCGCATTTTCTGAAGACCTATTATATATTGCAAGATTAGCACGCGACTGTCAGTGAAACAGTGCTTATCATATAAAAAAAGCACTGTTTGGCCGGGCCGTTTTTTGTGCTTTGTTGATGTATCTTTGGTATATATGATCGAAGTTATTACCTATCAATGTATAGAACAGTGTCCACTCCAGTGGTTACAATTAGCATGTTTGCCATACTAATAACACATTTTTTTTTCCATTGTTTGTGTCAGTAACAATAAAAATATAAGCAATTTGGTAAGGCTATGAAACTGTTCTTCTTCATGGGTTCACTCATTACATTTCTTTTTTTTTTCATACATTTTTAGGGTTAGGTAAGGGTGGATGAAAATCAGTTACCAAATAATGCAACTATCTATAATCATGGCTTTATTACGAAAAGAGAGCTCAATTATCTATGATTTCACTTTTGCAAATTGATAGTATATAAAAGATTATAAGACTGTTGGCCCTGTTTGATAATGTCTACACTTTATAGCCATGTAGTGTTGGCTTAAAATGTCACTACCCCTTTCTAGCCACGGGTGTCGTAAAAGGCAATTAAGGGAATCTGACTGTGGCATTTATGGTTTTCTGATATAAATGAGAGTAGAGTATTAGCCATGTTTATTGATTAAGGCGTAACCAAAATTGTCGGCTATTCCCAGTAGTCTTACTGGATAGTCTTACCACTAGAACTAATGGTTTTTTTTTCCCCAATAGTCTTACCGAAAGTAGGACATTGACTATGGCGTATTCTTCCCATTAGTCTTACTAAACATATTGTTTTAAAACATAGGCCTTTAAACTATTAGACCTAGACAGTACCTTATTAACTAATTTATTATATACAACAGTTGTTTGTAATTTTCAGTTTTACTGATTTATTAATATGTTATGACGTTTATAAAGTTTTTGCGAAATTCTAATTTTAGCAGCTATAAACATAAACGTAAATTTAACTTTCAATTAAAGTACCAGGAACGCAGAAACTACAAGTTGTTATGATTAATAAACTTGAAAATCTGTACAAATATTTTTCCAATGCCTAATTTATCTTACCTATATTTGTGTCTGCTATTGATGTGATATTTTTCATTAATAGGGTTGTTTTGTTGTTGTTGATTTGTTTCTTTGCGTAGGTCTCCCACAAGGTTGACCGACGACTTGGTCAAAATTTTTAGGCAGCACAGAACCGGTTTTTATGGAGATCTTTCGGAAAAGTCTTTCTCCACCTGTGGACGTCTTTTGGTTGATTCTTCTATAATTCTGATTTTGATTGATTTTCATATAAATTCCAACTGATAATTTTGTATAAAACCAATAAGCTTTTTTATTTATGCTGCATTTATGTTTATGCTAACCTGGTACTTTAAACACTAAAAATGACAAAAAATATAAATACATAGTTATTTTACCTTTTGAGGACTATATTTTGGCGGAAAATATATTACAACCACTAACCCATTCCCAAATATATTGCAAATTATTTAGTTCGTGGCAAATACACCTTGATAAAATATTATGTGACAGGAAATCAGCCAAAAAAATATTCGATTTCAAATCATACATTCAATTTCACTAACGAGGTATGTCTATTCATCTTTTTTGGGCTACATAAAAGTTGTAACCTTTAGATGTACCAAATAGTTTTGATTGGTTGGTAAGACTACTGGGAATTATTTTCCCAAGTCTTACTAGTAAGTCTATTGGGACAAAAAATCCCAATAGACTGGTAAGACTAGCCAAAAATAGTTACGACATTCCGTAATCATAGTATATGGCTATTTATTTACGTAAAAGAGTATTACCGATATCAACTATCATAAGCTCAGTGGCGAGCACGGTTCAAATCCTGACGTTCACGTAGTATATTCCCGACGGTTCGGCAGAGGTACTAATACTTATGAACACCACGTGGTATAATAGTCCCCTGGAGTTTAGAGAACTAGTAATTTACTCACAGGCAGGCCTTTCACCGTTTTGTACGAATACACTGTCACATGACTAAGTACAACTTAGCCGTGTGGGTTTCCTCACCGATTATAACAATGATTAATCAACCATACATAGAAGTTCAGAAAAGACACATTGGTGTTGGTGTAGACCTGACTTAGGGTTTGAACCCACGCCTCTCTGCATCACAGGCCCTTGTTCTCCCCACTGAGCTATAGCTATCACGCGAGTGCACTGTCTAAGCGAAACATGGGTATTGTAGAGAACAGGTAACATGACATTAATGTCATTTGATGAATTAGTATCTCCCTCTGCTACCCTTTCTGGGATAAACGGCGTGAACGATTAAGTATTACCGCTATCGACGCAATAGAATTAAATGATTTGTAATTGACTACTATAACGACGTCAGTTGTTTGATGTTGCAAGCATTTATCATACTCAGACATTATTTATTAAGCAAAAAACTAATAAAGCGGCTGGCCGCCTAACTTTATGCTGTGTCTGTCACATGATAGTGTATCAGTTTGATGAACGTACCATGACATGAAATCCAGATGATACCATTGCCAAATGCAGATGATGTAATGTTGTATTTAACTAGCACATGCAATAAAAGCTTGATTGCTAGTTTTAATATTGGACCAGGATAAGGCACAGGAAGCAGGATGGAAGTATGAAGAAAAACTCTTAATTACAAAGATTTGCTTTTTATTATTTTTTTCTATATTCCATACAATTTTTGCGATTTTTTTCTCCATTTATTTACCACGTAATTTTATCGAAATTACACATCACTATTAAAAAGTAGAAATCCAATACGTGGAGGTTAGGTTTTATTAATGAAACACCGTAATTATATCACCACATAATCGACTCTTAAATTATGTTCTCAGTTCAATGATTGAAATTTCATGACCTAACAAACTAAAATAAACATAATGTTACAATCAACAGCATTATCACTTAGTGCCGTTACAAACAAAACAAATTTTTGCGTTATTTTCTGTGACAAATGACAATAACACAAATAGAAACGAAACATATAATTTCTTCTCAAAACGGATCGTATGATCAACTCACTTGGATATAAGCGAGTGCATGTATTTATTATGCAAGCGAAATTCTCCACACAAGCTTATTGAAAATTAGCAAATAATCTATGACTCGGTACTAGCAATTTCAATACTGAAAACTACCCCACGACGACGAGAAACCAGTGTAAAATAATAACAAGCTCATCAATACACATAATAAAGCTAATAAAATATATGATAAAAATGATTTACAACCACGTAACCTAACAATTCAGACGAAGGGGACATATGCTGATGACTGCTATTCAGAGATGCTTCAACATCCACAACTAAAATATGATAAAGTAGTTAATAGTATCAATGCAAGTGTCAGTTTCAATAACTAAATTTAAACAAGAAATAAATTTGGTATTATTATTTATTTCATTCAATATTTAGAACCCCGAATAGATATTGAATGTAGCATATATATCCACCACTGTAAAAAAAAGCTTAACAGTCACAATTAAGAGTAGCACCAGGCAACCCTAATTTTACCATTACTTTGAAAGTAGGTGTAAAATACAACAAATTTGGCATCTTTGACTCCGCTTTAGCAACGTAAATTGTAACCTGATGAAATATGGATTAAATAACATACATAAATTATACTATTTTCATTCGATAAGGATTTTGAATTAACAAAAGTAAATAAATAAATTATTGGAATTGATCAATGTTCACACAAGATGGAATGAATGTCAAAACGCTTTATAGTTACGTATGTGCATTTTGCAAAATAGCTGTATACAATGCGCTTGAATAAATTTATGCGCAAGATAAAATCTCAGATTTACTGTTGGTGACCTATTACGTCGATACAAGTATACATAGAATCAAACACCTAAGATAATTGTTAAAACCTATAGCATTTTTGAGAATAATGATAAAACAACCAAATTCGAATTTATTAACTTAGTTACTTTTGTCAATTAAATGAAAATTCCATTGTTAAATAAATAAACAAACCCAATTTATTTTTGGCATATATCGTAGCATTTAAAAACTAGAACTATAGCGTTGGCATCAAAATGATCTATGAATAGCAGCCAGGGAGGTAAGGGGCAGACATCAGACATTTAATCACATATGGCTCGAGTACTTGTAAGGGAAAGGAGTATAGTAGTCTCAAGGACACAGGAGTAACCCTTAATTGATCACAAATATCTTTCGGACCTCAACTCTTAGAATCGAAGTAAGTCCTGAACAATTAAGGGTCAATTTTGGTTATTCAGTTGGGTCCTTCGAGTTCTTTAAGCCTTTCTTCCCGAGGCCGAGCGCCTCCGAAGATTTTTGACGTTTGGCTTGTTTCAGCGAGAGAGTTGACTGGCGCTGTCACTGTACGGGGTTCCAGTTTCAACTTGGGCCGACCAGAAGTGTCTGAAATAATAATTACACACATGAAAGATATTTTAATGTTGAAGTGTTCCTTGTGGCTAAGGAATATCTTATTCTGAAGCTCCCTTCTAGGAAGTTATAGCCGTTAGGGATAGAGAAAACGTCGTGACGAAACTAACATGACTATTTTGTACTTAGTCAAGTTACAGTGTATTCGTACAAAGCATGATATTTCTATCCCGTGAGTACTGTCCAAGCAAAACGTGGGTATCTAAACACCAGTGACAATGTTTTATAGGGTCATCTAATATTAGCTAGATATCATTTTTCTTTTATAATATCCGAATTTTCTTCTTCTTGTAATACCTAGCTACAATAAAAAATTGAATCATCTTACATAAATAAAATGATATGAAAAACAAAGTTCTTGTTGAAAGACCCTTTACAGTCTATTCACCGAAACAAGTTTATATAGCGCTCCTCACTCGTGAATCTGTATGCAAATGAAAAGGACAGATGATCGTCATTATCGGTCAGTGGGCGTAACCAGTCGTTTAGAAATGTAAAGATGCATCCATAATCATAAGGCTCTCTACATCCATAAGGCTCGTTCGGTACTGGTTAGACGTACGAGTGACAATATGGACTGGCAAGCAGCAGTCAAAAATAGAACATCTGAGCGCGCCCTTGTTCTCTTATCATCAACCAATCACGTGCGATCTGCTTGCTCCAGTACTAACTTGTTTCGTCGAATAGACTATAGTAGTAATATAGTATTTGCTAAGATTTTCACGATTGCACATTATAATTAAAACAACTATTGAATTTCGGATATTTTAATCGCGTGTTATTATATTAGTAGTGTAGTGCCGGCTTAGAATAGCGCTACCCCATTTTTTCCGGTGAGTGTACGTAGGAGGCGACTAGCGGTATTGGGGCTTTTAAGGGAACATTGGGCGATGCGGTTGGAGACCCATCACCAACTATCTTTATTTTACCATCTTTTCCCCACTCAACTTTCCTGAAGTGGCTGAGGAATTTCTAATTCCTTAGCTCTGGCTACCCCTTCTAGGCTATTCTATTTATAGCCGTGAGTATATGTATGTAATAGTTACCTGGCCTAGCC